>CM068318.1:15301870-15361870 GCA_034766995.1 Acanthacorydalis orientalis | reverse complement strand
AAAATAAAGAAATTTATAGTAGGATGCTTCTATCTTTAAAATTGAAATCAATATATTAGTTTCTTTTTAGTAAATACTATTCATTCCACATTTTAAAAGTATTATAATAATAAATAATTTTTTAATAATAATTTTTTTTAATAATAAATAATAACCAAAATGAAAAAATCTATTATTGTGAATTAATTTTGAAAGGATGATTAACAAAATTGATGTCAATACAATTTCTATTCCTCAATTCCTCGATTCGTCCCCATAAAGGAATAAAACACTTTTACAAAATATTTTTTCATATCTGATCTTTTGTAAAAGAGCAATTCTTTTGAAGTAACCATAAAAGTGTCTCTAAAAAATTACGGATCACAAGTTGACAGTTTATTTCCGCAAAGGGTTGAATAAAATATTTGAACTCGACTCTTTTGTTTGTATTATTCCCGAGATTAAATTTTATAAAAAGATTCTTCGTTATCTTTTAACATATTGAGTTAGAGGAAGAACATACTATTTGAATAGATTACTTTTATGATGTAGTCAAAAAAGAATCGTGCAAACATTTTAAGTCTTAAATGAATAAAAAAAATATAATTAGCGTAAAACATCGACGGTTTTTATTTTAGAAATATATTATAAACACACAACAATTATATATATATAATATATATATATATATATATATATATATATATATATATATATTCCGTTAGAATGATTTATAATTACTGAAAATAATTTAAAAAATTCCATTATTTCTCGATAAACTTTCAATCTCTGCAATCACAATTATGTTTCTAATCAAATGTTGAATAATTTTCAATTGATTATTAATAATTTTGTTAATGACTTATAGACATTAATACCATTTATCTATTTATCCATACCATCCACCCATTGACAATATACAATCACCTTAGAACAATTAGTTACTGACAAGATGTTTTTGTATCCTAGCGCTTTAAGGATGAATTTATCGTCACTTAAATATGCGTAAGCCATTATTAACCTAGCCAGTTATTATAATTTTGAATCAGATTTTTTTAATTTATGAAGAATTAAGTTTATTTATTAAAATTAACTTTTCTCCATTCAAAAATCTGTAATGAATTATTCTAGGAAAGTTTTTGATATAACAATTAATTCTATGATGTTATATATTGATTTAATTTAGTCACGTGGAAAAAAATACATGTAAGTTGAGGTCTACAGAATATTAAATTTGAATGAAAATTGAATCTGCTACACTATATTTATGAAGTACACAATTAAAAATCTTAAATATATTGCTATTTATTTAATACATCTCCAAGTACTAAAATACTATATATGTATATATATATATATATATATATATATATATATATATATATATATGTATAAATTGATATACATTACTTTTTCTCAAATAGAAAAATAATTATTTTCGAAGAATTTTGCCTAAATAAAATATAGAACTAATTCATTTTCGTCTTCTCTGTTAATAGATTTACTCACCATTTGCACATACATGTGCAAATGGTGAGTAAATTTGACATATTTAATTTTTTGTACTTTATACTGAAAAGTCTTCGACTTCTCATATATACTCGTCCTTCAGATAGACACTTTATGTAACTTGAGAAGTATTTTCACTGGAAGATTGTTTGTTTCTCGCGATACACGCACAATAAAAAAGAACAATTAAATTCCTTGCATCATCTCCAAAGCTTTTCCACGAAATCTAATTCGATTCACGCATACATTTTATTCGAGTACAGTCGATAAAATCACAAATTTACACGAACTGTTTAACCAGCGAATGCTAATAGAAAATTCCCACCTGCCGTGTTCGATCGCGACATCATTTTCCGGCCTGTAAATAGTTTCAAATTAAAGGTGATTTTATCCCATTCGTAGCCACGGCGCATTCAGTCGCAAATCCGATTTCTCAAAATTAACAATGCGTTGGATTGGAGAGTTTTGCTCACACCGAAACTTATCTGGACGCGTTTGGTTAAGATGCGGGCGTGTGTCACGGAAAGGAAGGGTGGTCGCTTCCGCTACGTTAGCCATGCGCGGCTTAGCGTGAGATTGAAGAGCATCTTACCGTTATTTGTTGTTGCTGATACTCATTGCTGTTGCAGAGATTGTTAGTCTTTTTTTAATGCTCGTACATTTGAAAACTCTTTGCCGAAGATTTATGTATTTATTTTATTTGTGTTTATTTATATAGATATTCTTTCCTTTTGTCAGAAAATTTATTACATTAAGAAGAGTATAATTCTATGTCGAGAATTTTATGCACGAAAGCATTCTTAATATCGCGCAGCAATATAAAAGATTAAATGTAAAATAAAAATATCCAGACACAAAATAAAAACATTAATAAAACCATGTTTTTAATGCACTTCCGACTACTAAAAATATACATTTTACTTTTATTAGTGATGGATAACATTTAATGTTTTAACAATAGATTATTAAATATTTAGAAAAGTTAAAAGAAATTGCCTTCACCAAATTGCCGGCAGATTCTATTATTAATAAATATATAATTAATTTTTTTTTTTAATTATAAATTTCCTTTTTGGTTTTCATTTCTTATAAATTACGAAAAATCCATTAAAAAAAGTAAGACTTTCAAGTACGTTAGAAGCAAGAAAATATGAAAAAAATTCGTATATTTTTCTATATAAATTCATATATATATATATATATATATAAACAACTGAATTAACTTATAACGACCTCGGTTAGAGCAACGTGAGAAAGAGAGAGGAAAGAAACATTAATTTTATAATAAAAAATGATACTATTAATGTGTAGTGTGTTGTTTTGGTTAAAGTATCCTGCATTGTACATACTTTTTTAAATGTATTTTTTTCTTGTTTTTTAAGTGTATTACAATTCTTTATTCAATAAAGATTAATACATTTTTTTCTAGATGTATGCTATGATAGCAATTTAATATCATTATATATATACATACACACATACATTTATATATATATATATATATATACATGTATATATATATATATATATATGTGTATTACAAATACCTATCAAACTTTAGTATTTTTAATCGATTCAATGTTTAAAAATATCCGTAGTGGAAAAAAAATAAACAACATTAATGAATTGGTTACAATGTTATATAAATAATAATAACTGAATAATAAGAGCTTCCACCTTTAATAATAATATAAAAAAATATTTTCAGTATCGCTAATAGATAACAACAATGTTCACTCAAATAATTCTTTTTTCTTATTAATTTTAGACCACAAGAATATATAACCATTGTAATAAACATTTATTTCGCAACATCACTATAAACAAAAGCTTAAGTAAATGTTTCTATAAGAACATGTCTTCGTTTATTGTAACATTAAAGAACTTCACGATATCAGAATAGGGAATAAAGATAATAATCAGCTAACACAACATGGAAGCAAGGAGTTGTCTAGACGTATCTAAGCTTGTTAAAACCATATTCATTGACATAGATAATATTCAGCTTTTGATAAGATTACGTCTTATGATAAAATTAACAAGAAAATGTTTTTAGTAATTGCTACAATACATTGTCGACTACTTCTATGTATTTATTATTGTTGCTTAATGTAACTACGTGTATCTCAGGTAATATGTCGAAATTTTCATAATAGTTTTTATCAGTTTGATCATCTATTTTCATATTTACATTTTAAGAAAAATAGTTTTTTTATACCAAACTAACAAAAAAAAATTACTACAAAATGCTCGAAAATATTGAAAGAAACTAATCATGTATATTTAGGTGTAAAAGTTAATTCGGTGCCTTTACACAGTCAATCATAACTCTCTTTTAAATTAATATATTTTTTCAACGTTTTAGGATTTTAAAGAACCAGCCATAACATTTAAAATACTACATATCTTCCCCAAGCAATTGACATAATCGTAGGAAACGCAAAAAAGAAGTGAACACTATGGGTTTCGAAAAGCAGCACATTAAGCATTGTATATTTTTCGCATTTCAGTTGAAAAGAATGCTGCCGAAGCCGCGGAAATCATTAGCCCAGGTTTGGCTTTAGAGGAAAATGTTTTTTGAAAACAGTGAAAGAGGTCTGAAAATGCATTAAAACTTTATCGCCTCAAAGCCTACATATTTTTTTCGACAAGAGATTTATCAGTTACACCACAAATGGAGCAAAATTTGAGGATTTAAATGTATCTCATTTTCCCGTAAACATTTTCTATCAAAAAGGTACCGAATTAATTTATACGCCTAGTAATTAATGAATATTATGAAGGAATAAAAAAGTTTCATTATTAATTCTATTAATATTAAATTTCTTCATTTTTAATTTATTCCTCTGAACAAAATATTTATAACTACAATATAATTATAGATGATATTTAACAATAACTATTATTATTTAAAAAAATAATTATAGAATTAAAAAAATATATTACAATATATACACTACACAAAATTATTTCTACACTAAATCAATAAGGGTGGAATATAAAAATTAATATCAGTAAATATTTTGGTTCCATATATTTTTCTGCGTTCCAAATAATAAATAAATCATTACAGAAAATAATATTTCTTAAACAATACGGTCGAAATGTATATAAATAATATATTTTTAACAGTATTTTTTTAATATAATATATAAACTCTCAGAGTATTATACGTTTACATTCATATAAAACAACATAAAACTGTGACTTGGAGAGTTGATTTACGAGCATACCGTTTAATTTAGTTAAGTGTCTTGACGTATTGATTGATTTAATTATCTATAAAAATATTTATACTCATTTGAAATCAAACAAATTTTCAAGAATCATTAAGTAAATCTTTAAAAGAGTCATTAATATTATCAAATTATTTATATACACAACACTTTAGAACATTAAATTAAATATTAATTAGTTGCATAATTTAATTCTTATACTAACATTGATACGGGAATTATTACCTTTTTATTTAATATTTTCTAATTATAAGTTATACAAATAGATAAACACATGAAAATTCAAGTATATTATATATATATATATATATATATATATATATATATATATATGTAATTCTCAAGTTTATTATCTAAGTTTATTTTAACACTTATTTAATGTAAAACCAACACATACAAATAATGATATAATAATCAAAAATAGGGAGTGACTTTTCAGTCATCTGTCTCTCTCTCTCTCTCTATATATATATATAATACATACACACACATACACACACACACACATACACACACACACACACATATATATATATATATATATATACAGTGAAACAGACACATATTCACACATGTATCTTACTACAAGTCAACTAGAATTAGATCTAATTGATCGACGTTTCATCTTATTATATTAGACACCATGAAAAGGAAGAACCAAATAATGTCAATTAAATTAACAAGAGTCAAGCAAATAACATGAAACCAAAATTTACTTGAAACGTCTTACTACTTGTATTTATATATAAATTCTATTAGCAATGTTATAGACCTTAAATATAAATTTATATATCAAAATATAAAACGACGATATATTTATATGAAGGCATTCATCTTTCTCAATGTATTGTTTTATTATTTATTTTTTATAAATGTTGTATGTGTTGTTAAAAATGTTTTTTATAAAATATTGTTTGGTTATATTTTCGAAGTAACAATTAAGGAGTACCTTTATAATTATTAACATATTTTTTATATCATTCAAGAAAATTATAAGATAATTTAAACAGAAAAATCATTATTTTCATCTCAATCATTCATAAATGAACAATCCTTTTATTTCATAAAAAAAAGATATTTATAGTTATATGGTACTTTTCAGTCATTGAAATATTATTTATTATATTTCATATATAATAAATAATACTATCATCATATATAATAATAATCACATAGCACAAATATATTCTATTAATCTGAAGTTTTCTGTAGATATAAACAAAAAAGTGTTATTTGTACATTGTACAAAGACTAATTTAATTTTAACAAAATATAAATTTAATTTTACAGCAATGTTTTGATTTATAACTAAATATAATATTTGTACACAGTTATCCCTTATAATTTCGTTTACAAATAATTTGGATTAACCTCATCCTTCCTTTTGATAAAATCTAGTAATCAATCACTGTGATAAATTTAAATTCAATACTGTACAAAAGTACAATTAATATTTCCATGTTTTTCTAACGAAAAATTATCTAGAAAGTGACATATTTCAGTGAAATTTTATTTTTTTTATTCAGTTTTGTGTACTGACTCACTATTAAACGTTATAGCAATATATATTTTTTAAATAATATATATTTATATAAATTATTTTAATAACATTCATACAAGGAACAAATCGACGATTGAAACAAAACGATTGTTTTCCCTTCTAATTAAGTGTAAATATAATATCTATTTTTGAGTCTATAGCTAATATAAAATTGAATTATTCTTGTCTTATTCTATTTTTATTGATATGTATTACCGTATTTAAAACAAATAATAAAAATTACAATGTTTATTAAACTCGATTATTTCTAATAATAAATAATCATATATTAGAACGCATTTTAAGTTTATAATCTATTAAGGGTAAAAATTAATTTTATGTCTTTAAATTAAATTAGTAATAACTGTTTTAAATTAAAATATTTTTTCATTATTTTATGATTTTGAAGTGCCAGCCTTAACATTAAGAAACACTATATATGTTGACCAAACAGTTGGCATAACCTCACAAAACAGTAGTGAATACGATGTTGTCCGAAAAGCAGTATATTAGTCATTGCATACTTTTTGCATTCCAGTCAAAAAAAAGTCTACCGAAGCCGTGGGACTGATTTTACAGCTTTGTGGGAAGGTGTTGTGATGCAAAAAATGCTAAAAGAGTGGAAGAGGTTAGAAAATACATTACGACTTCATCGACTCGAATCCACCATCTCTTTTTCATCAAGAGATTCGACAGTTACCTGATAAATTGAGCAAAATGGTATGAAATAAGGATTGAAATATATTCAATTTTTCCGTTAACATATATTTTCTATAAAAAAGACACTGAATTATTTTATACACTAAATATTTGGAAAATATATAACTCCTGACCTATTATAATTGAAAATTCATAGCAAATAAAGGTATGAAGAGATCAAAAGTTATGAAAAATGTTAGTCATTAGTTTTACGATTTAAGAAATGACGCCAACTAATACTGTATAAATAAAGCATATATATATATATAACATATATATATATTTATATATATATATATATATATATATATTTATATATATATATATTTATATATATATATATATTTACATATATATATATATATATATATATATATATAAATATATATTAGAGAGAGAGAAACATATATACATAATCAACATCATTACCAGAAAATCCGTTAAAGGATCAAATCCTCCTCCAAATTATCCTAAATTAAAGAATATAATACCCTACTTTTTCACAAACTTCTAAAGTATATTTCCTAATATTTTTTATTAATGTATTTTTATACTTTGTTTTTTTTTTATATTTTGGGCTTCTAATTAACAACTTTTCTTATTCACTTTTGGTATATTTTTTGTCCAGTTCCATTTCAAACATTCAGTATTGTTGTTAAATCTCTAACTCTCACTTTTTTTCGAGTGAATGTTCTTTTTTATATTTATTCTTTTTATCTATAGCATATATCTTCATATATTTTTATGTACAGTCTCAATCGATGAATTGTATACTGGCAGTTAGGACCTATATTTCATGACTGTATATATATATACATATATATATATATATATATATATATATATATATATATATATATTTAACAAAAAACAGTAAATATGAAATTATTATCGTATACGGAATAGCACGTAAGGTTGATTATCACGTTTAATTACTCGATTGTAATCGTAATGCATACATAAAGTGTCATTCCCTTTTAACGCCTGTCAATTTCAATGTAAATGCTTACAAAATACGATTCAAAGTATATCTAAAATAATCCGTAAGTAGTTGATCTTCTCAGGCGTATCGATAAACTAAACTAGGAACTAGTTAAATAAAACAACTTAATAAAATGAAACTCGAAACCGTGCCAGCAAAAACGTGTACGGGTTAAAACCAAAGTTGCAGATGAATAATAAATCGATTCGGAATGAGCTTTTATCCTAAGTTATCGCAGCTGGCGCGATGTGCGCAAGTTCCCATACGATTCAAGTGATAAATGAGCGGTGACAGTGTAAGTAGCTTTCGCACGAAGAAAAAAAAAGTAAAATAAATAGAAATTTGACTCCTGCCACTTTTAATCGGATTTTACTTCTGTTAGTACGCGGCGGACTTTGCACTCAGTGCTTTGAAAATGTAATTTCCTTGATGGGAATGATACGAACACAAACTTTTCAGATTATCTCGCGAGTAATTCGCTTTTTCGCTATACGTTTCATTTCAAACGAAATTGTTGTACACTTTTGTCAGCGCGTCAGCAACTTTGTTGTATAAGTACGTCAAAAGCGGACGAAGCCCGTACACGTCGCTGTGTTGAATTTTAAATAATTGCTATAAATGCGTTGATTAATTGTTACTTTGAATATATTCAAAGTACATTTTTAGATGCGGTAATTATTCCACTGGATATATTTACAGTCGAACTACATACAATTGAATTTTATTAACGTAAGTGCCTTAAATTAGATTACAAAACTGATATTTTATAGATTTATTTATATAAATCGAATGGTAATTATTAATCCTCCATAGATTATATCAATATATTTAATTACAAAAGCTCATTAATACACAAATAAATATTAATCATATTCAAACTGAAAATAACACAGATATTTTTTTAATATTGATTACTGTTCTTAAAATTATCAAAATACTAAATATAAAAAGAATAGCGTTAAATTAATTGTTTTGTTTAAGTCACTATCTATAATTCTGTTTATTTAAAAAATAAAGCAAACATTAGAAGATCGATCTTATTTCATTTTTTTGAATTATGTGATTTTATAATTTTTTTTAATGTTTTTCCTATTTGTGTAAAAAAAATTGGTGATACACAGTATGAAAAAAATTTAATGGATTGATTTTATATTATGAAAATACAAAGTAACAACATATAGTAACAAAGTAACACAAAGTAAACAATACAAAGTAACAACGTACACTTGTAAATTTAAACCTTAAGCGTATTGTGTACAAGTTTTATAATTTGCTGGTCGTGGAATGTTGCATGGGTCGTTGCGTCACATATATCAGGGTGTGTAGAAGTGCCAGGCATCAGGCCTATGACTCCTACCTCATAAAGATGAGTGGCATGATAAGTGAAACTATTAAAATCATGGAAAAACATGCAAACTGAAGAAAGTATCAGTCTTTTACCAACCCACCAAGATTAGCCTATTGCAATTGAATAGCAATTATATTTTGTATGTTCACCTTTATGTCGTTTTTATAATATAGTGGTTTTGTAAAAAAAAAACCGTTATTAAATTTCGTTTCAAACTGATAAAGTTTGCTATCAGAACATATGATATTTTTAAAAAAAAATGTTATATTTATATATATATATATTATATAAAAGTACTTAGCCACAAAAAAACTAAAAAGTGGCAAAAATGATCTACTGCTATGCTTACATAGACATACAAATACATACACACACAAACATATATATATATATATATATATATATATATATATAACAATTACGTTGCTATATATCTGATAATAATTATATAGACATAATGAGTTTTAAAAAATATGTTTACTGTTTCATTCGGTTGCATGTACATGCATATAATTGAGAAGTGGGCGAGCGTAGTGAACCCCAGGTTGATAAGCGAAGCGAACAGAGGCCAAAGCCCTCTAGCATGTATATATATATATATATATATATATATATATATATATTGCTATATCAAAATCAACGATGTTTGAGTAGAAGAAAAACAGTTGATGACGACCATAAATCACTATGAAAGAACAAGCAATCAGATCATCTTTTCAAATAGAAAGGTAAAGGAAACAATTGAATCTGTACCTTTTTGTATTACTGGAAATAACCGGTTAATGATCCTTGCAATTAATAATAATTAGATAGGAGTGAAACAAAACTAAAATGTGTTTTCATTTACAAACCTGAACAAAAAATAACAAAAAAACCATAAATGTCATGTGGTCATCACTTTATGGAAACAGCTGATGCATCTAAAAAATATAGCATTTCAAATATAATCCACAAACAAAACCATAGTCATCAGTTTAGATTAGTTCGGGTGAGTTATAAACAGCAAAATTTCAACAAGCAATACTCGTTACTTTTTTAGTACAGCGAACAATATTCATTATAAATTGTTCTGGAAGGACAAACAAGGGATGAAAGTTATCTATCTAAGAGTAATAAACAGTTAATGAAGCACTTAATACAACAAATGACACATGTCAAGTCCAAATTAATCCAATCAGACAAGTGATGTTTTTATCATAACAGTGCAACCTAAATACGCGCACATTTTTATGTTGCGTTAAATTGTGTATGTAATGAAAATACATGCAAATAATAAAGAAAAACAGCGAAAACAAACCAATATATATATACTTTGAAACTTTACTCTTTTTCATTTTATTCTCTACTCACCACTTTCCTATGTACGTACCCTTATTTAACCAAAAAAAGATGTACTGAACCCTCCTTTTTTTGCTTTACTCAATAGTGGGTTAGTTTGTCAACAAAAATCAAAATTTAAATGAGGAACCATTTTTTTTTAAATCTAAAACTTAATAAAGCTGTCTTAATGAAAAAGCTGAAGTTTATTTGAAACGAAGAATTTTCTAACAACTGAATGATGTTATCTTCATTTATTGTAGTATACAGAAAGATAAAACGTCTTTGTTGAATAGCAGATAAAATAAAAATATATATTATTATTGTACTTTATCTTCTTTTTCCAGAATTTTTTTTGATCAAGTATTTTGTGAAACATTTTCTTGTTACATAATTCAAACAAATAAATCGATTATATTTCTTTCATATGAACTCAATACATATAATTTTCAATACAAAAAATTCATATATACCTATAGTAATCTTTCATGAGTTTAATGCAGTTTTATAATACTAAAGAGAATCTAATTCATTAAACCTATTGTTTTTATTATAAAATCTCGGAATTGGATAACACGTTTTAATGTAGAAAAATATGTTCAAAATAAAAATATAAGTAGTAAAATTATAATTGTATATTTTTAAACATGACTGATAAGTTGTCTTGTGGATATGTACACATATACTCTCCTCAATTAGTTATTAGAGAATCTCTAATGTCGACCTTAAGATGATACACGTTTTGAAGCAAGCAGTACAGGACAGACAATTATATGATCCAAAATGTCAGAGATCACCAGGACAAAACATACTACTATTGAAATGTGTTAGTTATTTTCCTCGGTATGATTTTTAATTACAAGTTTTATAATTTATTCATTCTTGTGTACATATATATATATATATATATATATATATATATATATATATATATATATATATATATAAGGAATTGTAAACAATCATCCTTTTTTGCACAATTATTACTGGCCTCAAACTAAAAAAACTATTTTTCAAGTGTGTAAATTCACATGCAAATGAAATAAACTAAATTTAACTGATTAAATAAAACTGAATACATTTCCATATATGTGTTATCAGAAAAATCCATCAAACTATCATTTGTAATATCTGTAACAAGTGCACTCAGATCGAATTATTAAATATTCTTTCGCGTATGTAACCGATATTCGATTTTTACATTCTCGAAAGCCCACATATTAATAATATCACGCTGACGTTTGGGCGATTTTTCACGATATGAATTATTTAAATGAAGCAAAAATATTTGTACGCCGCGAGATGCTATTACGTTTGATTTGTATTCGGCTGAAAAGTGGGTAGTGGCAATAGCAGCAGGTCGACGCGACGTCCAGATGTGCGCTGGTAGCTGAATTGGATTTTTTTTCATAATCGGCGACGTTGCACAAATTCCTGTAAATTTGTGATTTATTGATGATGGATCTTGATTTCGCGAGTTTCATATATCAGAATTATACGTGTTGTTTTGCTTTGTGTTTTTTTTTGTGGATATGCGCATTTGTGTATTATAAAAATACGAATGATAAATGGAAAAATGATATCGGTCAAATACGGTTGTACCAATGGATATTACGTTCCAAATACTATTGGCTCTTATTTCACTTAAAACCTGTTCGATGACCAGTAAAATAAACCTCTATTTAATGATATGTTATTAATTTTTTTTATGTATGAAAATAGTTTATCATTCATTACATTTATTAAAAAATATTTGCATAAACACACATTCACATACACATGTATATATATATATATATATATATATATGTGTGTGTGTGTGTGTGTGTGTATTTTTATGTACGTATATGTATTAGGTTGGTACAAAAATAATTGCGATTTCTACGTATCGAGTATAAATACGCAAATATCAATTAAAAATTATATTTATTGATCAAAATAAAAAACCATTGACCTGTATATATTTCTCCCAGCGGGAAACAAATTTGTTTATTCCTACAAGATAGAATTTTGGAATCCTGGAATTAACAAATTCATCGAAAGCGCTTTGAGTTAATGTTTGATCTTTGAAAAATCTTCTGTCGTAGGAAATTACTCAAATATTTAAAAAATTATAATCTGTCAAAGACAGGTCCGGAGAATAAGGTGGGTGAGGTAAGGTTTCATAACCCAGTTCAGTTATTTTTTTTGAAGTCATGTGTGAGACGTGTGGTTGTGCGTTATCATGAGAAAGAATTGGTCCTCTTCGAATGACTAATGCTGGCCGTAAACGATGCAACTTCTCACGCATGTTTTCAATTTCTTGACAATATTTTTCTACTGTTATTGTTTGACCATGATTTAAAAATGTGTAGTGAATGATGCCACTTGCCGACTACTAAACAGTGATGATAATCTTCTTTTCATAAAGCTTCGGTCTAAGAAACTGTTTTAGTGCTTCTCCTCGGTCTAGCGACTGTGATGAACGTTTTAAATTGTTGTAGAGAATACACTTTTCATCACATATGACAATGCGATCAAGAAAGGGATCATTTTTGCTAGACAAAAGAAGCACAGAGCAGATTTCGTATCGCCGAATTGCTTGATGTTCATTTAGTTCATAAGACACCCATTATCCAGATTTTTTGTTTTTCCAATTAAGCTCAAATGCCGAACTGTTGAATGATCAACACTGAGTTTTTCTTCCATATCTCGAGTTGTTTTGGGTGGGTGCGCTTCAATAGTGGTTCTTAAATCATTATCATTTAATAATATATAAAAAATCAATCTCACTTAATAATAGTTGCATGCAAAGTATAAATTTACTTTTATAAATATATTGACATGCATATCTAAGAGGATTAAAGCACATTTAAATGAATAAACTTGATTTAAGTTAAAGGTACCCTTCAATATTTTACATGAATATCGTGATAATAAATTGTATATTTATTAATTTATTAATTAATATACTTAATTTTTATTTCTTTACAGTTTAAATTAGAAATTTAAGATTTTCATATACAGAAATTTTACTTGCAAATAATTAAAAGGATTAAATTAACATTTGTTTACGAATTAAATTTAAATATATATATATATATATATATATATATATATATATATATACATACATATATACACATAATGTTAACATTAATTCGAGATAAAGTAATTTGTATTTGTGAGTCTTATTAATATTCAACAAAAAGTTACTGCGTGAAAAACAGAGAGTGAAATACAAAATACACAAAATGTTAAAATACTTCTAAATTGTAACTAAAGACTAAACACTAACACAAGAAACCGAGCAAAGAAAATGTGAATCGGATAAATTCTTCTACCACGAAACTTCGTCAAGACAAAAACAATTTTAATTTAATTAAAGTTTCTCGTTATCCATTTCACCTGAACAATGTTTTCATCTGGAACGAAACAGTATTGTTACGCGTTGATGTGATGAGATGCAATGAGACGATATCTACGCAACACAATGATCGCAAACAATGATCAACATCTTTTAAACAGTACATCGTTTGTTTGTACAACAATATTATGATACCATTAAACATTCCGGGGACGTGCTAAATTGGGGAATCGAAAACCGATTACCTCCACTTTGCATGTTGGAAATTCACGCAACCCCAATTTCGTGCGTACATAATTCACCCCCTCAACTGTGCTCGTGTCATACACAAACATCCGTTCGCGTATATGAACCGCAGACGCGTAAAACGCAAATGTTTGATACTGCCATCGCCATTTGCTAAATTCTGCTTACTTGTACGTAGCTCTACGACAACCATCGCCCATTTCACTACAATCCTTCTACCATCAGACATCTTCATATGTAGGTTAGGTGAGCACCTGTCGTTTACATTATATAAGATACCTGAAGTACCTTCTGAAATATTTACATATATATATATATATATATATATATATATATATATATATATATATATATAATATTTAATCTCACGACGTACTTTATTAAATCGATTTCTGCGAATTCATTTCAAATTTAATTTTAAATCTTAGCGCATCCTAACATATTTAATAACTATAAACCATTCGACCATAAAAATTCTAAAAAGTAATTTTTATTAAATAAATTTAATATAAATTAGAGAAACACTAATTACTATTAATTATCTATAAGATATACTCATTTTGACTTTTATATGAATTTTACACAGATTCGATTACTTTTTTTACACAACACCTATATACACATATATATATATATATATATATATATATATATATATATATATATATATATATATATATATATATATATATATATATATATATATATATTCAATTATATCTTAAAATTAATGAAATATAGGTGACCTACTGTACCTAAGCTCTTGATTTATAAAGATACTTTCACAGAATATGTAATAAAATCTTATACACAACTAAATTGTTTATAACGACAATTTTTTTACTAATAATTTACTTTTGTTACAAATAATATTTTAATTCTAATCATAATTAAAGGTAACAATGAAACATTTGTATTACAATAATATACCAGTTAGTTTACTATTAGTTATAATACAAGATTTCAATCTATGTCAGAAATCAAAGAACTGTTCACTATGAGTGTCGTTTCTTTCTGCGATCGAATCAAACGTTATTATTTTAAAGTTTTATATATATATATATATATATATAGGTATATATTTGTTTATTACAAACTGAATGAACCAAGAGTATCATTAAATATTTTATTAAAAATATATTGAATAAAGTTTAAAATAAATTACTTTTTAAAAAACTGACAATATTAAAATTTCAACTAACTTCATATCTCTATAAGATTTAGTTCATATACACAAAAATAAATACACATACACATATAATATATATATATATATATATACATATATATATATATATATATATATATATATATATATATATATATATATATATATATATATATATATAAGTTCATTGACGTGTGCTTGCGGTGAAGAGATAGAGAGGTAATTTAAGCATCGTTCATGTACGGAAATTAATATTTTGATGGATTGTTGTCAACGTGATTGAATACAGTTCTCAACATATATGTATATATATATATATGTATATATATATATATATATATATATATATATATATACATGAGTGAGTATTAAAAATATTAAAATATTTATAGTATAAAGTTTAGATTTTGTCAGAAATAATGGATACTGGTACAAAAATGTTTTATTTAAGTAATTTTCCTGATATAAAATGATTAATTACCGTTACCTACCACTAGTTCAAAATACTCAAATCTGGTCTGAAACAATATATATTTGGAACGTTAATTAAACGTGTATAAATAAACCTATTACTACACTCATTTTTATATATTTTTAATGACGTTATAGCTTAACACTGTTAAGATCTAAGTTGATTTATCAGTCAAGGTAACCTTTTTCTTAATACTAACGTACCCTGTATTCTTGAGTTTTTAACTCGGAGCAAAACTTAAATGTTGACAATTTTTATTTGACAGTGTAAATAAATAATTTATTTATTTGACAATAACTACTATCTAGAAATATATTTTCAATTTGATCACATGAAATACATTTCCAGTAAGGAGGGGAAAAATACGTTGAGTTTCCAATTACGAATACAACTACACTAATTTAACTACATTGTATATTTTTTATCTTTATTAATATAATATTCCTATATATTTAGATATCATATTTAAATATATATATATATATATATATATATATATATATATATATATATATATATATGTATGCGTAGATATAATGCGGTTAATGTCTGTAATACGGCAATTGTATACAATAACTGGTAATTGTATATAATGACCACTTACATTAAATAATATGAGAATTATGTCATGTTATAATGAGAATAAGATAAATTAATTATAAAATAGGTACTATTATCGCGTACTCAAGATAGTTACCAACAATTCTTGGAAAATTCTTGATCTAACATAATATTGTATGCATAATGTAAATGATTTCATTTATATTGTTTAACTGTTTTTTAAATTCTATTTTTAACTATACTGTTTGTTAAGTCAAAAAAATCTTAAACTAGATTAGGTTAAAATAAATCGTCACGCGTTATAGTAGATCAAATCAAGAAAGATCAGATTTTATTTTCAATAATTTGTAATTGAATCTTTGTAATTAAACATTATTTTTTTCTTGTAATAATTATTTTGTGGGCTTTAAATGTATACACTATAGGACTACAATAATCAATATTATATTATTTATATTTTCCACATTAATCAAATACACAATTTTACTTTATACCTAATAAACCGTTATTCTATTTAAAATCAAGAATTTTACACATTAACCACAGAAATTGGTCCACGTATATAATTATCGGTTATTGTATACATTTGCTGGAATATAAACATAATTTCATTTCTAACATATATATATATATATATATATATATATATATATGTATGATATATATATATATATATATATATATATATATATTGTACTAAAAATTAAATATCATTAATTACACAAAAGTACATCTTTAGAAAAAGCAATAGATGATTTTCGTATAAAATATATATCAAAATATATTTAATACATATTATTATCAATACAAAGAGTGGTAATTCTTGAAAATCGGAATTGAAAATCTATTATGAACGATTCAAGATGAACGTCGTGTATCGTTGATATGTTTCTCACGAATTTCAAACAACAATATATCGTTGTCTGCCGCTAAAAAGGTTAAGCTCTGAACATAAAAGCTTATTCTTCTTTCTCGTTTATAGTATACGTTACAGAACTGTACCAGCTTCAAAATATAACCTAGTCTGACGAGATGATTTATTTGAGAGAAGCAGGTGAACCAAGTCAATGAATTAAATTCTTTCTTTGACCACATCTCAGAAAAACAGTAAATCATACTCTGTACTTTTCGACGATATAAATTATTATGTTAACTTGTCAAAGACTATTTTTAGTACATATGAATAATATATATACGAGTATATGTGTATATATATTATATTTTTTCACTGATATAGTCATATACATTCAAAAAATAATTATTACTTTTTCAATTAAGATAAATCCATATTGTTATGCATTCATTTCTGTAATTATTTTTGAATAACGAACCGAATATAAAAATAAGTGAATTTAACCCAAAAAAAGTATTTTAAGGATAGAATTGTTCATTTTTTATATAGTGAGAATAACAACATTTTCATTTATTTGATATATGAAGCCAATATGCAAAACTGAATGTTAAATGATAATTCGATAAAGAAATCGTAAAATTTATCAATACGAATATGACAAAATACCTTCTGTTGGTGTAATAAAAAGCTTGTCGAAAATCAAAATATGATTTATCGACAATGGGTAAATGCATGACATTATTCAAAAATTAGATTAAAAACAGTTTACGGAAGCATTAAAAATTCATTCTACACACGATTGAGTTTTCAATAAAAATTGCAGAGTACAGAAACGTGTCCAATTTTCCGAGCACACACTGTATCAAAAACAGAGCAAACTAACGGGAATGAGTGATGATTACTTGCGTTTCGAATAAGCTGCAGGATATCGTGAATATTTAACTAACGAGATATGCGTGTACCGAATGTATGGGAGTGAATTTAGTACCATCAATTTACCATTACTTGATACCGGTGTATAAAAGCGTTCTGTAATTAAAACATTTGCACATTTTGAATTATGAATGAATTGTATTTTATAACGCGCCACGTTACAATATATGCTAAATATTCGTAATTTATTGTTATTTCAGTTTCAAATATATTATCTGAATTATTTAGAGATGTTACAAAAATACAGTATTCCCTCAGTATCCGCACAATACTTTAACATACTACAGGAAAACTGATTTGTGGACACTCTAGTATTTAATAACATGAAAACAATAAATATATATATATATATATATATATATACATTAACATTAAACATGTATTAAATTCCAATTTAATTACGGATTTCCATTAATATTAAAATAACTGTCAGTCCTGTAGGTAATTTTGTAGGTAATAATTTTGCATTTGTAGGATAATTAAAAAGAAAGAAATAATAAATTTTAGTCTG
Source organism: Acanthacorydalis orientalis (assembly GCA_034766995.1). Lineage (NCBI taxonomy): Eukaryota > Metazoa > Arthropoda > Insecta > Megaloptera > Corydalidae > Acanthacorydalis > Acanthacorydalis orientalis. The sequence continues at coordinate 15,343,170 of CM068318.1, read as the reverse complement.
TAATCTATTCTCACCCCGCATAACTAATGTCGAACATGGAGTCATACTACTCGTGTATTGCAACTTTTATATAAGTCTCCTGGATTGGGGTTTTCGCAAAGTGAAAAATTTTTTGTGCCTATTCAATCGGATCACTTTTGAAAGTATATCCAGACCGACAATGAAGATAATCTTTTACTCGCCTAAGCGGTAGGATAAAAGACTACCACAAATACTATTTATAGATTTAAAAAGACTTGTAATTGTGTACCATTATACAAATATTTGAAATTCTAGATTAATACGGTACTAGTTAAAACAATAAAAGCTTTATACACGAAATAAAACTGAATAATAGGTGACTGATAAATTTTAGGTTACTAGAGGACTATAGCAGAGTTGTTATTCTTCACTAATTCTGTTTAAAACGGACGGAATCGTAATGGTCCTAAATTAGAAAAGAATGCAGGTAAAAAGATGTACTAATCAATGATGGTAATATATTCACTACACTTTAAAAACAATCAAATATTTTTTATAAAAGACTGATAATATCAAATTCATGAAAGGAAATTAAAAAAAATGTATAATAACAGCAACTTGAAAATTATTACAGATAAAACATTATATATATATAACAACAATTGGATTCTATATATTGAAGAAAATATAAAAACAGTATCCTAATCAAAATCTCTTCAAACTACAATTAATAATATTGGCTCTAAAGTACCATAAATAGAATCAAAAACAATATAGTTGGACGGTTTATGAATTTCATGAACTCGGCTTTTGAACTATCTTATATTAAAAAAGCCAACTAAAATTCACATCTATAATACAATACTCTGGTAAGAAATATGTTGTGGTGGTCTATGGAGTGGTGATCTGTTAAATACAGAAAAAGCAAAAGAAAAAATATTACCAATCGAAATGGGCTCCTTGTTATAGCTAATATAAATATCTAGAATAATACAAACAATAAATAACCGAGTCAATAAAATAATGAAATGTGTGTACATTAGAAATATTATGAACGTGATAGAGAGCAAAGTTATTAATTTGTTATGATAATATATAATAATTAATCATGTATGTATATATATATATATATAAACAGCATACATGACTGTATAAAAAATATTTCAGACTTAAAAAAATTATTGAAAAATAGATTTTCTAGAATATTCATAATATGTCAATTTATGGTATCTTTAATAATAAAATTAATTACGAAATATGATATTAAATATGAAATTCTTTAGTTATGTCTAATCAAAATATGTATACAATGTATATTTACGTATTTATGAATTTCTGTCTCTATGTATTTCTGTAAGTGTTTATATAAATCCAGTATAAATACGGTCCGCATATTATTACAGCAAATAACTTGCCTCAACATTTAGAAAGCTTTTGATACTAAGCATAAATTCAAGAGGTATTAAAGAGAAAGCGCATTTATCACAGATCCTCTTGGCTCTAGAAATTCTTGGCAAATTGTCAGACAAAGAACATTGATCGCATTGATTTCAATGACACTGTCATACGAATAGAGAACAACGTGTTGGCAAAGCGTTTACTCTGTTCGAAGATAAAGCTAGTCAGAATAATTGCAAACGTGAAGGTCTTTACAATCGTGGATAATTTGTGGAAATTTACATGCCGTGCACTAATTTATAAAATATCACTTTGTTACTTAATGAAGATAATGAACATTCATGATAATAAATATTATATACAGAGTTTATTTTTTTCAGTACACCATCGCTGTAATTCTTATATTTGTAAAAAATCTCGAATTGATACAAATATCAAATTTCATAAAACTGGAACAATTCAAATTTTAATATCGACTATCGATTATAAACCTAATTGAATAAAATAACAATGCTATAATCATTCAATGACATTTTATACAACTTGCCTGTTACTCACTCTGTTACAATATGTCTAATATTAAATGTGGTAACAGCATACGATATTAAATATATTTTATTACATTAATTATATTTTGTTCCATGTATTACAATAAACTCGATTCCATCATGAAATGATTCTTGGTTAATTTCAATAACACAGAAATATCACAACATGTTTTGAATATAATTGTATTTCATGTTTAAATTAATAATTTGTATTTTATTAAAGTCCGTTTTGATTTTAAATATATGTACCAAACCAAATACAGCATTTTCGAAATACATCGAAAAACATTTATTTATATATGTACATATATATACATATATATATATATATATATATATATATATATATATATATGTATATATATATATATACATGAAACCTGTAATTACTTTTAAAAAAGCATTTCCAATTTAAAATTCTAATTTATTCAGAACACCATTCTATTTAAATTTCAATTTTATAAACATTATAGAGAAATATAATAAACATGTGTTCATTTCGTTAAAAATAATTTCATTAAAAATGTTATTAAAATAAAAACTTGCATAGCTGTGATTACATTTTGGAAATAATCGAATATAATCGGCATTTTTCTAAATACCTCATTATATATATTAACATTTTCATAATATGTTTGTCATTTTAAATCATATTATATTTCTTTTACGTGATTTTATTTTATTGAATATCTTCAAACAATATAAAAGTTCTAGATAATATACAAATATTTATTTATATATATATATATAAATATATATTTATTTATATATATATATATATATATGTTAATGTAAAGAGAAATAGAGTAAATCATTTTAGTTACTCAAAATACAAATTTTTAAAATAATACAAAAAGTTCTTTATAAAAGACTTTCATAAAGAGTCAAGTAATGGCTTAATCGAGGATTAGAAACTAAGCTATAAGGATAAAAACTATATTTTTGTAATCTCTGCTGTTTTTTTATTTTCGTATAATTTTTTTAGTTAATTATTGAAAACTAATTGGAAAGCAATAATTTTCTTTGTTTTATATTCTGTTTTGAGAATATTTGCATATTTTCCATATGCAGTCATATATTTATTCTCTTGTACTCCACCACATCCTATCTGTACCATCACTTATTACCAACCACTAGTACTATGTAATCAACAGACTAGAAAACTAGACTACGCTCATATATCCTAAGGCATTACATGAAAAATCTAGAGATACATATATAAAATATTCCCAGTATAAAAGTGATAAACATTTTCATACATTATGTTAATAATGTACAAAATTTCTGCCAGATTTAATAATTGTATCATTAGATTAAACACTTGTTTTTTTAATTACTATTTGATTTGAAATACTGTCAATAAATAATTTGTAAATTTAGTATATTTTTCAATTATTTCATTTCTATATTTTAACGCTTTAAATTTTATGTTATCGCCATTAATTTGTGTACAAACAAAAATCAAAATGATCAATAATTAGAAATTATTTTTTTTTATCAGAACAAAAAGGCTGTTTGCAAGATAAATGAAAAATTAATTTGTAAAAGTTTCACTTACATTATAGCTTTTGAAATAATCAATGATAAAATTCATACGAATCTACATGATAGAGAAAAATAAAAATGTATGCTCACAATAGAATGGCTAAAATAAATACGGTTATGTATTCGAAATTAATTTTAAATCCTCATATGTATAAAACTTTCTTCTATTAGATTAAAAAATTTATTTATGACTTTATTTGTTATTTATGTATTATATTCAATTCACGTTTTTCAATTTAGTATTAAAACTTATATACTAACAGAATATTTAAAAGGAAGAATGTATAGATAAAGAATTACATATTTGAAATTCTATACATAATCATATTTAAATCGTTTGTATTCGACAAAAAAAAATAAATTTATTTTTCAATTATTTATTTTTTACTTTAATATAAATTGTATTAACCTATGTCTAAATTCAATGAATATTTCATTCGCATTGATTTTATTATACACACACACACACATATATATATATATATATATATATATATATATATATATATATATATATATATATATATGTATGCACATACATATATATATATATATATATGTATGTACATATATAATTGTGGTTTTGTTATTTCAAGTAATTATTTCACATGGCGAAACAAACATAAGTATAACCGCAAACACATTTCATCAGCAAACAAAATATCAAAAACTTTACATATACAATTCGTTGCTAAAAATATGAAGCGAGTAGAACATTTAATCGTCGTACCGCATAGTCATGAAAATTTCTCGTGGCTGCACAAATGTGAAAACTTGGCACAGTTCAAGAAAACTTATTCAGCATATTGAAATTTATTTTCACGGTATTGAGGGACTTATTACACGCCAGAGGCGCGCTTTTAATGAAACGCATTCGCAGCACGACAATATCGTCGTCTGCCATACACGCATCACGGCGACGAATTGTTAAAAGAAACGTATATTTGAATTTTCTTCGGATGTCAATGTTTTTTTTACGAAAAAAGAAAATGTTCCGACAAGAACCGTAATCATATACAAACGACGCCTCGAGTAGTGTCAATTACATAATATGGATTTACTTTATCGTCTCTATTGAAATTTGCAGAACTCGTTTTTTAAGTTAAGTACGTAATTGATGGAATAAATACTTTTTTTAAAAATGTGTTAATTAATTTTATAAAGTGAGACATTTTTTTCCTTCAGTTCACTAAATTATTATTTTAATAGACAATATTATACAAAGATTATTAACTAAATCGATGTCGTCAATAAATAATTTATTTTAATTCCTTTACTTTCAAGATGTTCCTAATTAGTATTTATTATTTAGTTAAAAATAACATTTTAAATGAATATATATATATATATATATATCAGCAGCCTCAATCAATCCACTTCTGGATAAAGGCCTCTTCCATGATTTCCCATTTTGTACGATTGAATGCTTTTTATTTCCACTGGTTTTCAATAAAATTTTTGAATTCCTTATCCCACCTATTCATTGATCTCTTTCTCAGTCTCTATATTCTTTGATTCCCAGTTAATAATTTCTGTTGTCCATTGGTTGTCTTTTCTTCTTACAACATGTCTCGTCCATTTTCATTTTAGACTCTTTACTCTTCTTATTACACCTGTGACTCCTGTTCGTTTTCTTATCCATTCTATTTTTTCCTCTCTCTTCTTGTTATTCCTAGCATACACATTTTCATACTTCTCTTTGTTGTTTGGAGTCTGACTGATTTTGGCATTAAGCATGCATGTTTTGATGCCGTAGGTATTATATATTGATCAAATACTTTTTTCTTCAAACAGAGTAGGATTGTTGATTTAAATATATATATATATATATATATATATATATATATGTGTGTGTGTGTGTGTGTACGTTTGTGTGTATTTCGATTTTGTAACATCACGAATATCATAAAATATTATATAAGAGATACATTTGCACTTGTATGGTTTTATACTCAGATCTTATCACTTATCACACAGTATTTTACAAATGTGGTTCTGTATTTTCACCATAAAAAATGTATAATGTCAATTTAAGTTACTATGCATACCAATAAATGCACATTACAACAAGTAATCGGGATCAGAAATTAAAATCATATATATCATATAAAATACAACATACTACGCATATGCTTAAAATTGAATATTACCTATATTGACAAGAGAACAAAATTCGTAGATAATACGCGCGTTTATAGCAACTTCATGAATACTTGTAATAACTTCCAGACTCACGATTTACATAAAAAGAGGAATATGAAAACAAATAAATATGATTTCCTATGTACATCAAATATAGCATTTACTACAATCCTTGATTACGAACGAAGAAAAAAATAATATTTATATGGTAAACTTCACTTATGGTTTTATTTTTTATTACACTGACAAACAATAATTATATATACATATATATATATATATATATATATATATATATATATATGACAGAATGACACAGATCTTCTAGCATCCTACACATTTTGTAAATTTGATCATAAATGACAATGTCATCTAATAGTTATAATTTAATCAGGTCAATCGCCATCATTGCATATCCTTACCGAGCGTTAATCTTACACACGACCCAAATGCCACGCCATTCGTTTTAATATCAGATATAGAGTAAGTTGTAGTGAACACGCTCTAATCCCAGTACACACAATAATGGCCGCGTTGGTGCAGTTAAGATAAACCGAGCTTTTGTAGTGTGGATCCTAGAGTTCAAGTTATGACCGCTTATAATGGGAACGTTATCGTTTGTATCAAATGAACTTTTTTTATTTGCATTTTTTACATGTAGTTTTATATGTTTAATGTAGCTGTATCAGTTTATATACAGATTTTAAATACAATTGTTTCATTGCAAGAGAACGTATTTGTTATTTAGAAGTGTATAACACGTGTATTCTCCCGACATATCTGAATATTATGCCATTTACTATAATTCTCAGTACAAAAATAATGCATTTTTTAGAAAAAATATTTATAACAACTGTATTTTTTAATACAAATTTACATAAAAATAAATTTTTCATTCCTATTATTACCTTTTATTGATTCATATTCTTAAACACAAAATCATATGCTTACATTAATAACTAGTTCTAGTAAATATTATTTCAGTGAAAAAATAAAATGGGTACAGATAGAAAAACATGCAGTTACGAAAGAAAGTTCTTGAAATTTATCATCTTTCAACATCTTCAGATGACTTGTAACCATCTGAAGATGTTGAAATACTAAACCAGTAATGGAACAACAAAAACAAAGAATATTGACCTCATGGACAAGAAAAATAACTTCAGATCCCAGTACATAGGAATGAAACAAATTACAAATATATATATATAGAGAGAGAGAGAGAGAGAAATATTGAAATAGAACGAGAAAAAAAGAGTGGTCTGTTTATGGAAAATATGCTTCCCATTGTTTTTTGTAAACAGAAATTGTAAAAAACGAACAAAATTCTCCACATTAAATCATTAATGTCAAGCAAGGGCCAATTTCTATAAAATATTTATTAAGTACGCGAAAACAATGGTCCAATAAAATGATTTCTTTTAAATAACTTGACACATAGTAAAATATCGAGTTTGATGTATAAATAAAAATTTAATATAAAAATCTTAAATCTCTTTATTCTAATTCGCATAAAAATCAATCTTACAAAAAAAAACGCTTTACATAACTGAAATATAAATTGTGATAAAATTTAAAAGATATTTATTTCATCCTTAATTATTAATTGTATTTCAAAAAATGTTAAAGAAATTCGATCGACTTTTCTTTAACATTTTTTCTAATAAAGAAATAAAATATCAAATTAATGCTTAATTTTTAAGCATTAATTTGATATTTAATATTAACAGTGCAGATAATGTGATTGCTAATGTGAATAACTTTAAATTCGGGTAATTAACAACAATATACATTTTCTTTCCAGTAACTTCTATTTTCATTGCCATTATAAAAATTAACGATTTTCTGCTATACTGATATCATAATAACATTTACGGCCTTTTTTAAATCTAGAGATAGTAGTTATTAGAATAATTTATAAGAATAGTGGATAAACAGTCACAAAAAGGAGATAAAAAAGAGCAATGGTAGATGAATAAAGTTGTAACAATACTAATAATTCTTTCTATAACTGGAATAATTCCAAAAACGCCAGACAAATCCTGGAGTTTTATCCACATGCATATCCACAAATACAAAAAAAAACGGAACACTGAACGTCTGTCATATAGTTTGGAAATTTCTAACCAACATCCATATCATTCACAACAGAACATAAGAAAAAAATGTTCACTGACAATTAATACTCAAGTTGATAATACATTTATCTCCAAATGAATTCGAGTTGATATATATATATATATATATATATATATATATATATATATATAACAATTCCATTGTTAAGCTCAAATATAACCTGTTATAACTGATTAACTTAAAAGTATAAAAAACAAACGTGTACTTCTTATTTGTACAAAAACAATCTCACTAACAATCCAAATAATTATAGAATCCATATGTTATCTGACAGGAACTGCGAAATAAAATCTAATCGAAAAGTAAAAAAAATAATAAATACACTACTTTATAAATATTCTTGAAATTAATATTGTAATTTATATTAATGTCAAACTGAAATTATACTTTTGTTAAATTATACAGATCAAAAACTGTTACAAAAATTTTCGACATAATCCTAAGAGAAAAATGCTAAATAATCACAAAATAAACGAAAATGCTATACTGTCATATATCACAATTTACATATTTATTCATAGATCTGGGGAAAATACGTACATATTGTTCAACGCAAATAAAGAAAAGCAAAAGTCTGTAAAGCCTAGTAAATCTACAAAAGGTCAAACCTGATTCCCGCTTGCCATGATATATATATATATATATATATATATATATAACACAAACTTACACAGCATATCATGTATATATATATATATATATATATATATATATATATATATATACATGTATGTACTCTTATATACAATTATATACATGTATATTACATGTATGTATATATGTATTTATATACATATATATATATATATATATATATATATATATATGTATATATATATATATATATATAGATAGATGTGTATGTACATGTATAAATGTATATAAATTACATACTTACGTATGTACATATGTCCGTACTTCTACACGAACTACGTATATATACCTAAACATACATAAATATGAAAATTATTCCGCTACATGTATGTATTGTATTTTTCAGCTGGTACGTAGAAAACTAAACATACGCTTCCAACAAAAACACGTCTGCACCATTTATTTTAGCCATTCGTTATTCGAATGCAGGCTTCATTATCAGAGAAAATAGAACGAATACGTGTGTTGTCTATATGCTTTGTGTACAGTTCGTTCTGTAAGTCTGATATATCATTTAAATCTACATTTAAAACATCACACCTAAATAACATTTCTACCAATAAAATGATCTTTATTAGAATATTACGTTGGGATTCCTATACGATTCTTCACGATTAATATACTGAATAGAAGCAATAAATTTCCCGTACTTATTTTAACTCTATACGTACGAAATGAAACATACGTTTAAAAACTGTATTATTCGATTTAAATTTTATTTTGTTAATTTATATTTATAAACAACGGGTTCAGTCTCGTCGATTATATTCAGATTTTGAAATATGATACATGAATATAAAATAAAAATGAAAGTGTTAATTTATATTCTTCATGTGATGTTTTTATAAATGCCGCTGAATTACATCGAATATATTTAATACGTGTAATGATTTATATGAAATATTTTTTAAAGAGTATGTACTCTTAAAAATTATATATATATATATATATATATATATATATATATATATATATATATATATATATATAGACACACAGTCGAACTTCGATTTTCACGGATTTGATTATTCGCAAGTTTTCCATCAATAATTAGAGATTTTTTTTGAATTTTGAAGCCTACTTAAGAAAATCATAGATAACACGCATAGACTATAAAATATAAAGAAAACTGAAAAAATTCTTCTGTGAATCTCGCACTTTTCTCATCTTTAAAGTGGAATAAAATATCAACTGTAATTATGGGTCCAAAGTGTAGTGTTTCTGCTACTTTTGAAAGCGCTCGCAAGAACGTGAAAAAAGGAAAAACAAATTGAATAAAGTAAAAGAAAGACAAAAAAAGTGAAGACCTTTCAAGAAAAGGTCAAATTATAGACATGCTTCGTACCGCAAAGTCAGATGCTACGATTACCCGCCATGGCGACATCAACGAGTCGACCGTACGGTATACCAAAAAAAGAAAGAGAAATTCGTGAAGCCGTTTCTGCAGCTACATCAGTGAGTGCGAATACTGAATCATGGCCGAGAACTATATATCTCTCGTGTAAAAAATGCTACTTTTATGTAGGTGCAGGATTGCCATAAAATGAGAATTCCTATAGTCAAATACGATAAGAGGAAAGACAAGATCCCTGTATTTTTCTGTAAACGAAACGGAAGGCGAAAGGTCTAGCTATAGGTAGTTTTATGACAGAAAATGCTGATTGATAATCTTAGGAAATGTTTTGGTGTATTTAATGTGAAATCTAGATGAGAACGAGCTTTTGCCGACCAAGAAGCATCTTGTGAGTTTCCTAACATCTTACGGGAACTTATTGAAAGGAATATTCGCTGTTTTCCAGTTTCCCAGGGTTTCTATGTCCCTAACTCCAGCGAATGGGAATGGTTGACTCTTTCTCTCTCTCTCCCTATATATACATATATATATATACATATATACATATATATATATATATATTATTCGTTTAATTTTTTATATTATTTTATATTAATATTAAAATAATAATGCCAACGAATGTGGATGGCCGACTATATATATATATATATATATATATATATATATATATATATATATATATATATATATATATATATATATATATATATATATATATATGTATGTATGTATGTATGTATGTATGAATTAATATTATTTGTAATTAAATAAAAATAAATATTTATTAACAGTACACTTTTTATTAAAACTTCATTTATTAAATGAACTGAAAGTGTATTGTTTTATATCACTAGTGATAATAAACTAACGATGTAACTATATTTAAAATATCCTTGAAACCATGTTTCTATAATGAAAATTAAAAATTATCTGTCATACAATAAATTAACTTGTACAAATGTTGTTTGATATTTGAACGATGGGTATAACGAAAATGAACATTTAAACAAAATTAGTATTTGAACAGAATTATTGTTGCATAACTTTCTCCCTGGACATAAAATGACTTTCAAAACTCACTGTGCAAAAAATATATGTGTTGCGTATGTGATACGTACGAACGTGCGTATCTGTATGTATGTAACACGAGTTCGTAATATGAATTTCGCATGTTGGCCGCATATGTGTTATATTTCAACGTTCAAATCCATGTTTGGACATAACATCACAAAAATGAATTTCACGTCGTTTTTTTTTTGTTTCGATTACGAAAATCATTTTGTCACGCCAGAGAGCATGTGCAAAATAGTGAATTCGATGTTTGTCATATTTTTTATTATTAGTAAAACACTCGTTATTGATCTGATAACAATTTTCATACACAACAATAAACTGTTAGGTAGGCGAAACGGATTTTCGTCTATTGATTTATCATCTTACAAATATTTATATAATTGATTCTTACCGTTTCATGAAAAAAGTGGAGAATGTATTTATTCGAATAAACTTGCTTACCTGAAATAAAAATAAACATATTAATTAAAATTGTTTTATTCAGATTATTATTTAATATATAAGTACACACATATATATATATATATATATATATATATATATATATGTATTAGTTTGAGAAATAAATGATTCTAATAGAATAATATATAACTATAAAAATTCAAATACGACATTATTTAACATTATACTAAATACATAATTTGCTTAATAACGATTAACATATTTTTTAAAACTCATTATGTCTATATAATTATTATTATATATATATAGCAACGTAATTGTTATATTTATATATATATATATATATATATATGTGTGTGTGTGTGTGTGTGTGTTAGTATATCTATATAAACATGACAGTAAATTATTTTTTGTAAACTTTTGGTTTTTTGTGGCTAAATACTAATATATATATATAATATATATATATATATATATATATATATATATATATATATATATGTAGAAAATACAACAATAATAAATTGAATAAATCGTTTGAAACGCGAGCTACACAGAAAATTTATTTTTAAATTACTGAATTAAAATCAAGTAGAATCAAAATTATACCAAACAGAGATATATGAAAATTAATAGTGTATAATATTTTACATTTAATAAATTTTATAATTAAACAAAATTCTAATACCCTATTATAAAAGTATAACTTCATTTGTGTACATTTGATACTATTTTTTTGAACAATTTCCCAATAAAAAAGTAGTTACACATTGAGTTAAAGAATGACATTTTAAACGAATTAGTGATTTTACATTACATTTTATTTTAGGACTTAAAGTATAATAAATCATTTTTATAAAAAATTAAAGTTTTAACTGAATTCAATAACAAAATATTTCATGATTTTATACCTATATATATTTTAGGATACACTGTTGTTTTTAAAATGCAAAAATCGTCTATTTACATATTTATATATTATATGAGCTTAGTTATTAATCATTTTTTTAGTTTTTAACGTTTCATCTATCATGTGATTTTTGAACTTTGTTATCTAGTACTAGGGTTTTAAACACTATATATATATATATATATATATATATATATATATATATATATATATATATATATATATATATATATATGTATGTATAATGCGTGTGTTGTGATGTTTTATACAGTATTATTTTGATTAATAATTCGAAAAATCGTGATCTCAGCGTTTTGCGAAAGATGTACCATGTATGTTTTTTTTACGAAATAATAATAAATCACAACTGAAATGAGATTCAAGGTTATCTGATATCAAACAACATATATAGGACTTTCGTATTTGAATCAGTGCCAAAAATGTATGAGATTATGTTTTAATAAATTGGATGTCGACCACTTCCGCTCTGATATGTGTTAATATTGTATATGTCATATTTTATTAAGTACGGTACAACGAATTTGAACCAATGATAAATAATAGCCATATTCAGCAGTTTTTACTATATCTACATATATACACACGCATATACACATGTATATGTATTAAAACTGTTTAAATATTTTCAATGAATATATTTATGCATGAAATAACCAAACTCGTATTTATGAAATCGATTTAAATGTGCTTTTCAAATTATATTTGATTTTAATTGCATTTAAAACGGTTACTAGATTTAAAAGGCTTTAATATAATTATATATATATATATATATATATATATATATATATATATATATTCCTACATATATATATACATATATATATATATATATATATATATGTATGTATACATTACAAAGAAATATTTTAAAAATTCACAATAAAAAAATATTTCTCCTATATTCACTTATGCTGCAAAAAATCTAACCCTATTATTCATAATAATAATTTAAAAAGTTACTGATTGAAAATCAATTCTAATAATATTTAAATTTCATACAGAAATAAAAGTCGATTGTTATTGAAAAAATTCAATAAACAAAACTATAAGTTTGAAAAAATATGGGAACAGTTATAGGTTATACGCACACAATTTTTTCCATAATGTTTTTCCAGTTCAATAACTTTACGTTATCAGGAAGTAAGAACAAATATTCTTCGCCGGTTAAAGTCTTTCGTAGCTTCTCTGAAGTCATTTTCTACACACTCTACTTTCATTTTCACACCCGAATAGCATTTTACATGACATAGAACAGTATAATGCACCCTTTTCCATTCCATGACACATTTTCAAGTATATTATAATTCATCAATAAGTGAAATCAAAAATTAAAATGTTATTTTTGTAAAAACTTTCATCGTATTTCTCTGATTTAAAAAAAATATTATTTTAATAACGATTTTCTAATAATAAATGTAAACAAAAATTAATATAATATCTATATAGAAATAAATTAATGACTCGATTTAATTACAGCAAATTTAAAAATCAGTAAAATTTATTTATACCTACATAATTTTAAACTATTTTTTCCGTTCTGAAATTAAAAGATTTTTTTTATATTTCACATTTAATGAAAATACTTTAAATGTCTTTTATTAAACTTATAAACTTTCATTAGTTTCGAAATATATCATTAAAACTGATAGAATTAAAATAATTAATTTATTACACTATTATCTGCTTTTGTATTTAACCTGAACATTCACAGTGGTAAAATTTACCGGAAAATTTATTATAAATTACACCTTTCAAGCCTTTACAGCTACGTGTATTCTCCAATTTCTAAAACCAATTACATTTACTATTAACATTGTGTAAATGTCCGCCGCCATATACATAATATTGTTTTTATGAGTACTTAAACGCAGTACTTAAAGTGTTCTCGTATTTCCTTTAGACAAAAAAATAAATTTAAATAAATATTTATTTCATATATTGAAAAAAAATAGTGAATATAATAATTTTATTTTTTAAATACACGTTGAAAATTAAAAAAAAATAAGATTACACATTTACTTTTTGTTTGTATTTTGTATTTGTCTTGATATTTTACATGATTAATTTGATTTATGATTTAACAAAATTGTCTATTCTATTCATATTCCGTATTGTACGAATATATTGATGAGTATATATCTAAATTATACAATTTTCAATCAAGTCTAATAGAATCAATAAAGTTTTGGCACTGTAGCTAAATTCATTTGCACAAATAAATTATTCACTCGCCCCATAAACTAGGAAAAATTCTAATCAGAAATGTTTAATGACTGGTTAATTATCATTTTTGATTGTTTGATAAGTGTTGATTATCTTAAAAACATCAAGGCAGAGAAAAATTTAAGATATTTCTAATTTTTCTAAATATCTGATTTTTTCTTAGCACTAAGAATGACAGCATCGCTCTTCAAATGTGCATACACAACTATCGAAAATGATCACTACTTAATTAATGTATATTTCTGATTATTTATTATTTATTTATTTCTGATTATAATTATTTTATAAGTTGTAGGTTATGAAAAATTCATTTGTGAAAATGTAATAGAAAGAAAAATGATTGTATCACAAGCTCGTATCGAAATACAAAAGAATAAACTAAAGAGTATAGTTGTTTTACGACTGAAGATTTTAATAGAAAATTATTTTAAAATTCAGCAACATTAAAGTTTTGTACACTAAGAGAATATATCAGAAGGTTATAAATTAATCTATTTAACCGAATACACACTCTTTATTTAAAATTTTATTTTTTTACAGTTCCCTGGTTTGAATATTAACAGCTGAAACTGAATAAAAACCTCTTCCTCTGAAGATAAATTTTTGGAAGCGCATAGTTTGCATATCAAAATTAGATCGAATAAGTAATAATTTGATGGGATAAATAATGAACGTTCAGGAAACATTTATCGATTTTATAAAACCAGGTAATTAACTTAATTTAATAAAAAGAATTCTAGCAAATACATTATCCAAATAAATATTTGATTGAAATCAAAAAAAGAACTTTAAAAAGAAATACTATAAAAAATCTAAATTGATGAGATAAAAATTCCCATGAATAAAAGTGTTCTTCGAGGAAATAATTTACTTGATCAAAAAAGGTGGAAAGTGAATGCTTGAAGAAATTAACAAATATTCTGAAATGGAATTTATTATTTTAAAAAAATGTATCTTATTTCAAAATATATCCCATTTAGATATTACCGCTCACTGTATCTTTTTTAATCATTTTGACTACCGAATATATACAGTTTATAAATAAGCTACACTACCAACGAAATTATAATATTCCATTATTAAAAAAAGTTTCTGACATAAAAGAAGTTTTTTTATTATATATGTTTTCTTATGATACCGAGTTTGAATAACTTACTTGTATGTAAATGTTAGGGAGTTAATTTGCTAAATAGTGCGAACACTTAGTTATTAATTTAATATTTTCTATGATTCACATTTTTCTACTTAAAATTATCGTATCACTAAAGTATGTGTTTGGAGCTGTAATTCCGTACTTAAACTGTTCACTCAGAAAAAATATACAATTTCAACTATTTATTTTATTAAATCCCTTGTATATTAACTTTTTTCAAACCAATTTCATTTATTCTAGAAAAGTATATCCATTGAACGATATTTCAATTTATATCTTCTTATTGTGAAATCGTTTAAAATAATTGCAGCACAGCAATTTCATACAAATTCTCTATTGTAATTGATTTACTATAGAGATTTCAATATAAAATGCATTGAAATAAAATGGAACTATACACATCTATGCAATTTTATTTACTACAATTCAATTGACAAAGTATTCCATAGGAATAAATATTACAAAGTTCTATGAAAATAATAAATATATTTATAGTTTTTGAATATGAAAGAGTTTTATTAACGAACAAATAAATATGATTTCAATAAATTTTATTTAGTTCATTACTTATCATTAAACTGAATTAAATTGCGAATTTGTTATACTGTTTTATATTTAAATTATTCTTTCTGGAATCTATTCAAAATCAAACTCGTCGAAAAAAGGTATAAACAACAACTTTATCAAGTGTAATATAATATTAATAATAATTCAGTTCACAAAAAAATAGTTTCAAATTTAAAGCTTAATTTAAATTATATTGTCTTTACTTTTTCACATTATTAAATATTTTGTTTAATTGATAAAATATGGATAATATTATAATAACTGAATTTCATTGATATTAATATGCATACCAAATGCATATATATATATATATATATATATATATATATATAGAGAGAGAGAGAGAGAGAGACATGTGTATGTTTATATTTGCATGCTTTCTTCGTATTTTTCATTTTGTATATATTCCCTAATATAACATATGTTATAATTTACAAAGTAATAATTTTTAGAACAAGAAACTAAATTTTTGTCTCATTATTAATATAATAACCACATCTGAAATAATACTCTAGCAACAATAATATTCAATCCCTAGGTAGAATATCTACACATTATATATATATATATATATATATATATATATATATATAAACTCTAGAAAAATTAAAGGTGCAGTTTCTCATATTTGAAAAAGAAAACACTTTTACACATGTGTGAATTACATCAATCTACAATTTAAGAAAGTACTTTTTGGTACATTTGATAAGTCACAGATTGCCTTTTACTTTAAGTTCAAAATAACAATATTAGAATTATGTAAAGGCCTAGTTTCAACATCATATATATTTCTAATATCAACTGTCGAAATGGAAATATCAATATCCATTTTCGGATTCTCATCTTGAATAAACAGTTACGTGAATACAAACATTCCATCTTTCATTTATAATAATAATGTATTTATGCAAATATTGTTATGATAGGGTAACAAAAATTACTCGGTCGTTTTTCTTCTTCGAAGTATTTTATTTCTGTTTGACGTTATAAACATGTTTATATACATTTAGATTATAGATATACTCTCTTGTAAACACACATATACACTTTCGCATAAGTCTATATGCGATTACATGTACACAAATCGAAGCGTGTTGTTTGTAAAACCGAATGTTGATATTGTACTTGGGAAGTACTCTAACGAGAATGCAATATGAAACGAGTGAGATTAAAATCTGGTTAATTAATTATACTAATCAAACTTACAGAATGACATATTTGTCAATGCTAATGGGAAATACGTCAACGTTCTTATAATTATTACGTCGTGGTTTCACAAAGATACAAAGTAAATTCATAATTAGTTGAAGCGGATTACAAGTGCTTAATTATTATTTTGTGCACACATCACCATATCACAATTAATATACATTATTACACACACACACATACACACACACATATTATATATATATACATATATATATATATATATATATATATATATATATATATATATATATATATTCAATAATTCACACTTATAATAAATCTTAAATACATCAGTTCCAATAAACGATGAATACTATTTTTCAATATACATATATAAAATAAATGTGTATATATATATATATATATATATATATAGTGGGGGGGGGGTCGTTTGACAAGTATGGTAAAAAAGCAAGTTAAACACCGTTTGTTTGGAAAAAATCGATTTTATTTCCCAACATAGTCTTCATTGAGAGCTATACATACTCGATCCAGCGAGTTGGCAAAATACGCATTGACGGCGGCGATGAGATCTTCATTCGACCAGTCTTTCTTCCCACTGATCCACATTTTCACGTTTCAAGTCTGGAGAATAGGGTGGACGAGGAATCAATTCGAAGCCTAATTCGTGCAATTTTGCCGTTGCCACAATCCATTTGTGTGAGGACCCGTTGACCAGACGAAAAAACACTTTTTTGTGCGCCAATATTAGCCGTTTTTGTTTCGGCTCTTCTTTTAAACGGTCCAACAATGTTACATAATAGGCTTCTATTATCGTTTTTTCCTTCGTTAAGTAGTAGATCATGATGATTCCTTGAGAATCCCAAAAAACAGTGACTATCATCTCCCCACTCGACAAACCGATATTCGCCTTCTTCGGTCCACTTTACTTGTCGTTGTCCACTGCTTTGACTGCTGTGTCGACTCATGTATTTAATGGTAGATCCATGTTTCATTCACGGTGACGAATCGATGCAAAATCGCCTGCTTGTTTTTTTCATTTTTGCGGTAACTGTTACAATGTTCGCTTTAACCATATGTGGAACATAAACAACGTGTCGCTTTTAGCTGAAATTTCGCCTATGCTAATTTGACAAGTGACACCTAATAGCCGTGACGTTACCAATTTAATGGTGGAGCCACATCATAGAAATTTACCAAACTTATCAAACGACCCATATATATATATATATATATATATATATATATATATATATATATATATATATATATATATATGTATATATATGTGTGTGTGTGTGTGTGTATATGTGTGTGTTTGTGTATTATGTATGTAATATATTGTACTATTGTTACAAATCTGGCTGAATTTCTTGAGTAGATCAATTTTGAATTGAAATGACAACCGTTTGACTATCCTGCGTTTATAAAATGTTCTCACATAGATATATAATAACTGTTTGAGATACTCTTGCTATTAAAAAAAAGTCTACCGTTGTGTCTATTATTTTTTATTAAATAATAAGTTGTAATATAATTAATAAATTATGGATATTAAATATTAACATATATTAAAGAAGCTCGAAGTGAAAATAAATTATTTCAATCTACTAATTGAAAAAAATGTTATAATTATTACTCTATTATGAAAAAACGGTACAACCTTATGACCCCTAGTCACATAAAGTTATTAATTACAAATTTAGCATAATCATAACTATGTATCAATTTTAAACGTTTCTGAAGACATTAAAATATTTTATATGCAAAACGTGTCTATTTATACATATAGTGTATAAATTTTAATATATATGTATATATATATATATATACACACACATATATATATATATATTATATATATCATGAAATATATACACACAAACGCATATGTGTATGTTTGTATGAGATTGCGTATAGACGTGTACATGTTCAGTCCCGATATGGACTTGTATCGATACAGAAATATATTTCGTCTCCATATCGACCTGAATAACGATTCGGAAACCCATAACAGAATAAAAATGTTTCCTACATAGCTGTCAAACACGTGATAGAAAGTGGGCGCAGAACATGTTCGTATACCGTGTGTTCGTTACACGACCGAAACATTATTCAATGCTGAAGTTATCTAAAACTTCGCGTCGGAAACACAACGCGTCGATTTTTGACACTTGGCATATCACCCTTTTATGCGGAAGAATAAAAAAAATATGACGTTTACGTAAGTGCCTGGCGGCTGTGTCTGGTTGCGGGTTCGAGACGTAATGGTCGATGAGGAAACGTCGGTTCTGCTCAATCTAGCTAAACGGCTCGTTGAAAAGTTAGGCGGTGATCAAAATAATATAAGCTTTTTATTATTGGTCCTGATAGAGAGCACCTATACCGTGTGACCGTGTAGAAAAAACCAGTGACGATTCTGAATTTGATATTTCAAATTGTTTCAATTCGACAATATTTTTTCCTCCTTTTCTGTGTTAAATCTATTCTGTCACATTTACACACACATATATATTTATATATATATATATACACATGTATGTGTAACTAAAATTGAATTAATCATAAATAATGTAATCAGTAATAAATTTCTCTCTCTCTCTATACACACACACATATATATATATATATATATATATATATATATATATATATATATATATATAATCGTACATAAATAATAAACATGAATTTAATTGTCTCAACTCATTCTCCCTGTTACAACAATAGAACTCTGAAATACAAAATGATTTTAAATATAGTAAAAGGTTTTTAAAAATAAAACAGACTAAACATATAAATGGAATCAATATTAAATAGAATACTTAATACAAAAATTAAACTATAATAGCAGGAACATAATGTATTTCGTAGTAATTTAAAAAAAATATATTTAAACGGAATAATTGAGCATAAATAAAAACATATTACGTATATCCAGAATCACATATGTGTATATACATATATATATATATATATATATATATATATATATATGTATAAATATATGTGTGTGTACGAATATGGTTCTTTGTTTGAGATAAATGTGATGTGAAAAAACTGTACAAAGTTTTTTCATGTATCTTTTGTTTGTTTTATTATTATCAAACGTCTGGAGATAGACTTTTCCCGAGACAATTTTCATTTCATATGTTATAGTTTTCATAAGATCATTTATACATATATATATATATATATATATATATATATATATACATATATATATATATATACACATATATATATATATATATATATATATATATATATATATATATATATATATATATTAATGTGATATTTGAAAAAGAGTAAGATTATAAGAAAAAATCGTCCGACATTACTAATAAAATTAATAAAATAATATAATACTCTACTTTTATGACATATAAATTATTTAATTTATATTTCTATAAACATAAACAAAAGTCATGAAAAAAATGTTTGGAGAGTTTCAATTGAATCTTGTAAATTATATATATATATATATATATATATATATATATATATATGTGTGTGTGTATTAAAATAATATATACTAATTAAAAAAAAAAAACACTTCATCAAGTTAGTATATTTTTTCGATTTATAAACCGGATAAATATTAAAATTATTAGCAATAAGAAATCTTTGTTTATCATGATTTGTGAGAACAATGATTTGTGAGGAATTATCTAATGCAGAAAAATTAAAAATGAAGTTCTGAAAGTAATGAATATCATTTTGAACAGTTTTGATTATTTAATGTAAAATAATTGCTATTTTGTCTATTTTTTTCTCAACATATTCTTGTCATTCATTTCTATATTAATTTTTATATAGTTTAATATAAGATCTAGATGGAAAATAACAATACTGCTTTCAACTTTTTGAAAACAACGATTTAAACAGCATTAAGTCATTTGTTATTTAATTCAGGAAAATGGATTTTACTGAATTACATTTTACTGTTTAATAGTTTATTTTTAATATATTTAATTCAAATAAAATATTTCTTTAATGAATCTGAACATTTATATAAATTTAAGACAGAATTAGTTTAACATTAATTGATAAAATAAAATGACACTAGTGTAACAATTGTTTTTATTTCCATTTAACACCAGTTCATATTGAATAACATCTTTAAATTTATAAACGCATGAACTCAAAAAGGTTTAACATCCCTGTTCCGCAATGTTTTAAAATAATATTATTACATAAAAGAACATTTAAAATATTTGAAAAACTTGAATATCGTGTTAAAAAATATCGACATGACATGAATAAAAATTTAACTATAGAAAATAAAAAAAATCAAAGTAATATTCATAAATTTCATAGAACGTTATACGAAGAACACTTCCTAGTGAAAAACAGAGAACAATTGTATCTGTCATAATAAAATTGTATTTTTTATGTACCGTTTCATTTATAATCTGGAAGTCGCATTACATCAAGCTGTTGCAAATATTTCTGGTCTCAAACTCCATAAAGAAGTTTATAAAAATCTCTATAGATGTCGGTTTTTATATTAAGTATATAAATAATAGAGTACGTATTGTTGTTTAATTTTACAATGGACGTCTAGAAATATTTCATTTTCTTTCATCGTTTGTATTCGTACAAAAAATGAGTTGTTTTTCTTTTTCAGCAATAAAAAAAACACTGTAATTAAAAATATAAATTTTTCCGGTTGTTATTCTTAAACAGGTTTGTTTAAGGAACATGAACTAAAAAATTCATTAACGAAAAGCACAAAACTAGATTTTATACTTTAAATAATACTTTTAAACTTAAAATTTGTGTAAATATGTGAATGCCATACATTATTTCATTATTTTGACTTAAAATACAATACCGAAGAGTCATTTAAAATGAATCGAAGATATTAAGTAATATGAAACAAAATGTTTTACCTTAGAACATAATTAAGATTTGATGTATAAATATGATCAAGATAATTCATCCTTGATCATTGATTAGTTTCAAACATTAATTTTTTAGTGTTTAACATGATTATAAAAATAATTCGTGAAATATATTTACAATTATATTTTTATATGAAAAACTTCTAATAACGATTTTAGATGTAACTTAATAAATAAATTTATATTTTCTCTAATAATTCTGTAATATTTTGATTATACGGTAATATTTTCAAATCACTCTTTTTCCTTTATTCGAACTAAAGTTTTCAATAAATATATAGAAAGTATAATATTTTAACCTTTTGTATGTATATATATATATATATATATATATATATATATATATATATAAAGGTACATACGTATGAATAGATATATTTATGAATATATCTGCTTATGTCTAAGAGTGTATACATTTAACTAAATAAGCTTATATAATCGATTGGAAGGTAAAATATGTTCACCCGAATAACAACATTTGCACACACTCGAATGATCTGTTTATGCTACTGTGAGTTCTAATCCTTTATGAGTATAAATGTTTTGTGGTCAAAGAAGATGTAACATTCATCTTCGAACTACTATTACTATCTCTACATTTAGTTCCTTGAAATAAATAAACACAAGTACACAAACGTGTACATATATATATATATATATATATATATATATATATATATATATATATATATATATATATATATATATACACATATATATAAATTACTTGAGTCGTCAATTCTCCATCTATTTCTGAATAATGACTTGAATACTTGTTATTCTGAACGATGCAATATCAATTTCTGTATACAATTTCAACATATCTTTTACTTCCTAATTTTATTGTTTTAACTGTTCAATCAATATTTCAGATATTCTTCTTTTTATTGTACTTTACTAAATAACATAAGTATTTATATATCATAGAAATATAAAAATATTATATTTCTACAATGTACTACTTATAATATAAATTAATTATTATTTTTGTGTCACTCTCTTTTAATTTGTATACCTCCATTTTCATATTATCTTTCTAAAATTTCTTAATCAATTATTTTATATTAAATAATGTTAGTTGTTTTTCGCAAGCGAACTAACTCACAAACACAAAATGTTATTTTATTAAAATATGTATTAATAAACAACTATAATTTCATTTGATACACTAAAGCGTATTTCAATCTTAATGCTGTCAGCTTAAAATGCAAGCATAGTAAAATTTTCTAATCACGTTTGGTCATCTTAAATCAGATCTGATTATATCAGGTCATGTCTGATCAGATTATGTCAGATTATATAAGCTCAAGTCAGATTAAAACAGATCAGTTAGAAATAATTTTACTCAACAATAATTGTATTTTCAAAAAATGGTGTTCAAAAAATGTATCTATAATCCAGAAAAGCAGATATTTTATTGTTTTTTTTGTAGATACTAGTTTTCTTTGTAATTTGGTAAACGATATATTTTACACTCATATTTTCTAACATAATGGTTTCATTTACATTAAAACTATTTCAAATTATTCTGAACTCATTGAAAACAATAAAAACTTTATTAATTTTTAATCAATATTACTTTCGACATATATATATATATATATATATATATATATATATATATATATATATATATATATATATATATACAGTTAGTAAAAAGTTATATTCCAAAAAAAGTATGAATTAATTAAAAAAACAAAACAATTCATAATAAGATTATTTTTAATTATATATTTGATCTTTGGATGATATTACTTGTTCATCAATTTCATAAAAAGTTTTACTAAAATAATGGAACTATACTTTTTATACATTATTTTTAAATGCAATAGCAGAATAAAAATTTCAAGTACGATTAATCATAACAATGTAGTTAAAAATACATAAGTATGACTGTACAAAATAAATATATATTTGAAAAAAATGTACGTTTCAGAACACCACGTCCAATCACAAATGACCAAACGTCAGTGAAACATTGATGTATTCAATCATCCAACTGCAATATCGAAAAATATGAAAATAGAATCATAGAGATATTTTTCACTGCAAATGGATGTAAATGCACGCACGTCCGATTACTGATAAATGAGACTCATGGCAAAAGTTATTTTTAACAGAAAAATGGTTATACAAACGCATATGAATACGCAAGTGGCACAGAATATATATATATATATATATATATATATATATATATATATATATATATATACTATGAGTACTTCTGTTGGATTTTAAACATAAAATGATAATTCAGAGCATCTGTTTAAAACTGTGTCGAGTTAAAACATTTTTCTTTTTAGTAGTTTACTATCCCAGTAAACATATTAATACCTCTATTAAATTTAAAAAAAATATCGAAAACATAAGATTCCCTAATTAAAAAAAAACAATTCATTTTTAAAAGATATTACAATACACAGGGAAATATGACTAATAAACACATACTATTTTTCTATTGTGGATTTTTTCTCATTATACATACTACAACACGTATTAAAAAACGCAACACTGTAAAATTAATATATAACAGGGAGTTAATAACCTTCTAGTTTACATTTTAGTAAATAAGATATTAAGAAAGTTCAGGAATAACTTAATTAATAATTAGTCAATATTTAATAAGTATTTTCTTTAAGACATTAAGGTATCTATTTAACAGGAATATTATTTTGTAACCATAGACTTTTTATATATTAAAAACGTATATTTCATATAATGCTAATATAATTGTAATTATTTTAAAAACCATTTTATCCTTAAAAACATTTATATTTACTAATACACACACATTCATATATACATATATATATATATATACATAAATATATATATACACATAAATATATATATATATATATATATATATATATATATATATATATATATATATATATATATATATATACATGTAAAATGTACAAGTCTACAGTAAACATCTATTACAGCAGCAAAAAGTCTGAACAAATCGACGAACTCAGTCCAAAGAATAGAAAAAAAATCTCCCAACTTTAGCTTAAAAACCAGATAATTTAAAGCAGATTTATTCCAACATTGTGAAAAATACATATTATCGAAAAACCCTTACAAACAACGTAGATCTCTAGGCTGTAAACACGTGCATGTTTATTTTTCAAAAGTAAAATAAAAAAGAAAAAAGGAAAAAACGGACAGAAGAAAAACGATGAAGTGACCTAACATCGGACTATGATCATTTATAGATGAAACGAAAATATAAGTAGAAGGAGAAGAAGATACTAAAAGAACAAATATGTATATGCATACGAGTATGTATTCATATATATATATATATATATATATATATATATATATATATATATATATATATATATATATATAAACAGCAATTCTTTCTGCTGCCTATGAAAAACGAGAGAAACTTTTAAATCAAAAGAAAATAAAGCTACCATTGATCGAAATGCTGCTGGGGGAGTTTCATCTTGATTGTGAGACATATTTCACCGGTGTCGACGTATTCTTCACGGGATCCTTTTGCCTCCCGACGGAGAACGACATCGCGTTTGTTTTGTTCTCTATGTTGCTATCAATTATTGGTAGATTTCCGCCGGCGATCCATGTACGAGATATGAAAGTGATGGGAAAGCAAAATATTTTGTGTTTAACCTTTACACGTCTGATCAAAACCTACAGAGAATACTATTTTCTTCGTAAAATGGTTTTTTAGATATTCGTATTTAAACTAAATTATATTTATACTTATATAAGTACCTTCACAAAATTAGAGTTTTATCTTTTTTCATTTCCGACAAATTCTCTGCCGGAAAGAATGCAAAGTTTGAATACGAATGCATAATTTTCCAATAAAGACGTATGTTTTGAATTTTATATGATAAATGCAAAAAATGAGATGATATCTGTGACGAAACTAGGTCACTGATCTTGAAAACAGGAAAAATCTTTTAAAGGGAAAAAGTTCCTAGCAAAAAGAAAACACATTTCACTTGAACTATTACGAAAAAATACATCATCTATTAGGAAAAAGACAGCATCATTTATTTATTACAATGGTCACAATTGAATTAATAATTGTAGAGAATAACTTTAAGTAAATAGTTAAATGCTCTAATTTTTTAATAGTTAATTTTATTGATCTTATCTTTAAAATACATAATTTTAAATACAATTAAGTTATTGCTAAAATTTTAAGAATTTTTTTGGAAATTTAATTTACATTCTGTTTTTATAAAATATAGACAATATGAAAAGTTAATGAATTTTATTCTTATTACTTTACGAAAACAATTTTATTATTATCATTATAAACCAAATTTGTATTTTTTTCTAAATTTGTAATATGCCTAAATTATTTAATTCGGTTACCAAAATAGGAATACCTACATTATTTTTTTAAACAACCACAAAGTAATCTGTAACGGACTAATATATTTAAGCTATAGTAAATTTTATCTGTATAATAGTACCCAATTCTCTTAGAATAATAAAATATTTATTTTAATTTTCCATGACTCAATATACAGTTTTCGAAAAAAAATATATCTTTGATAATTCATAATTATTGATAATATATATATATATATATATATATATATATATATATATATATATATATATATATGTAAATATGTAAAATGGTTATTACTTATTATCTTTATTGATTACAAAAAATACACTTTTCATTAAATGTTCAAATTAATTTTCAGCACACAAAAAAATAAAAAGTGAGGATCATAAAAAGTCAAATATTTAAAACTTTTTTGTGATATATTTAAAATTAAAATATGAATTTAGTTAATGCTCGTTGATATTATTCAAAAATGCCAATTTTATTATTTTCAATTTTACTAATCAGATATATTTTTAAAACATTATATATATTTTAATTACATTATGCTTCCCCTTGAAGTAATTATTCGATATATGTTAAAAAATTATTTTTGTGATCACATACGCATACGCACGCATACACACATACATACATACACACGCACACACATATATATATATATATATATATATATATAAAGTGAATACAATATCAACTTTTTTGATATATTTAAATAATAATTTATTAGTAACGGTATACATTTACATTATTCAGTATCTAGAAGAAATATGAATTATTCATAAAATGTAATTATTTTACATTAAAATTTAAATAAATTTTGTAATATAGGTTTACATGCCTTAGGACATTAATAAATAATATTGTTTGTTAATTAACATATTAAATAGATTTTTGTATTGATAAATGTATTTGTAAATCTTTTGAAGTACCGTCTAAAAATATTAATATATAAATAATTAAATAAATAAACAAATACTAATATTTTGTTTCATCTCTTAGTATCTGTAAGTATTTTTTCTTTTATTTTTAATTCACTAGACTTATTGACTTACACAATTATATAAATAAATAAATGGACAAAATATTTTCCCGTACTTTAACAAATAATTATCTGCATTTTTAATCGAAAATTCTTATAATAAAATGTTCAGTTACTACAAACAAAGTTTATAAATGCAAAATTTAAAAAATATTTAAATTAAATAAGTATTTATTCATTATTAATTTCTATTTCTTTCTTCTTTAATTTTAATATTGATTTTCTTTTAAGAAAAGAAAAAGTTTGTTCCTGAACATATATATATATATATATACAACTTATCCATAAAAAAATTTAGACATCGACTTATTTATTTATGACGTCGACGTTTTATGGTACACAAATATGTTTATCTCATATAAAACAGCAACGTTGCAATCTACCTATGATAATGATGATATGGATATAAGAGTTTTAAAAAATAAGTTTATTGTTTCATTCGGTTACATGTACAAGCTTATAACTGACATGTGGGTGAGCACAACGAGCCCGGGAGTTAGTGAACGTAATGAGCAGGGGACAAAGCCCCCTTGTATGTATATATATATATATATATATATATATATATATATATGTAATATCTTTATATATATATATATATATTTATATATATATATATATAAGTATTATAAATTACAAATAAAAAATAAAACTTGTAATAAACAAATTATTTAATGTACATACATAAACTGGAATTGTTTTCGTATGAGTGAACCTAATTTAAAATTAATATCATTGTTCAAACAGCGTAATTCTATTTAAACACATTCGAAAAACATCCCTAACTGAAATATCTGGTTAAAAACACAAGAGCGAACAAATCAATCTGTTTATTCTGTGTCAAATATTATACTAAACTTCATCACAATAATTTTATTATATTAACTGGATTCGACTATTTCACTGCAATATATTGCATTTATTGGTCTAATATTAATTTCATGCGTCACAAATATGATCATAATTAATGAATATGAAAATTCAAGTGCAACAAATCAATTATTCATAATTTAACACATGGCTAAATAAAAACACTAAATGATGACGTGTCAAATTGATCCTACGTTTCGGTTCAATGTTTCGACCTTTAATAAACCGAATATGTTAAATAATTGTTAAATGTTTGAAATTTATTCGATTTGATCATATACTCGATGAAAAAGAAACATAATTTCTCCTTTTCGACGTTTGAATTCACACATTGATATTGAAATAAGATAAATGTTTGAATAAGTATGAAGACTGCGTTGAAAAATGATGTGTCACAGTTTTACTTTTTATAATACGTTTACTTTCACGTGCATGAATGCTTTTTCATAAGAGTTCCTGTTACTTTATAAAATTTATGTACATTATATATATATATATATATATATATATATATATATCATTGTTTATATAGACGTGTGTATATAGATAACACAGATATCTGTTCTCATTTTTATATACTTTCAAATGGTTGAACTACAAACAGAATTTGGTGTTCTTGTTATCTGTCAAAAAAACTCTCTGAATTTTAAAATTGTTTAACTGAACGAAAAATAAAATATATACGAATAAAAAGCATTTCAATTCTTATTTTTCATATTACCTTCAAATAGAGAATGCATAACTTATAAAAACAATGACGTTTATGTAAAATAGTGTCTTCAACAAGTTTTCAGTAAAAAAAAAAACTAAATATTTCAAATAAACAATTCCAACTGAATATGAATGTATAAAAAAATTCAGTGATATTCATTTTAAACTTTTGTATATAATAATATTTTATTATTTCTATAAACAAGTTATATATATATATATATATATATATATATATATATATATATATATATATATATATATATATATATATATATATACACAAGCCATATACTTAAACATCTAAACACTACATGTATGACTGGCTATTTTCTTCAAAAAATATGAATACGAAAAATTACCTGCAGAAGAGGGTATTATTTAAATTTTTTTATAGAAAAGTTTTAATTTATCAAATTTTTGAATGCACAAACACGACATTTATGCACTAAACAAATTATATATCATAAATTTTATGTAGTTATATATACACTGAAGATCGTATAAATTCAATCTTTTAAAGACAAAAAAATTATATGTTTGGTAATACAGTATACGTTGTATTTATATTTCCAAAAAAGATCTGTTTCAACTGAAGTAGTATTATTGTAGCTATATAAAATTATTAGCGAATAAATTGTCTATTACATAAGTACACGATTTATTAAAACATAGTTTTTTAAATAATCAGCATATTTAGTTTTATATCCAATACAGAATTAAATACTTCTCTACAGGCATATTTTTGTCAATTAATACAAATAAAATGAAATTTAATATACTTTTTTTGGATTTGTCGTTTTATCAATAATTTATTATTTTTGTCTAAAAAAACTTTTAAACTTTCTTTATCTAATTACAACAGATCTCATTCAAATACAATACAATTAAGTGTTAAAAACTTTTATTTGTACTTACTGTATTATTTCTCGCAGTTCTAAGAGAAACTTTTATAGTCGATTTTCTGTTTTCTAACATTTTAGAATATATATATATATATAAACTCAACAAACTAATTCTACTATTTTAGAGCCAAATAATTATTTTCTAATTCAATTCTAAAACTTTGAAATAGAGACTTAAATAATTTCTTAAAATATATATTTCCAACATATCAATGTTCTAAATAAATTCTAAAATCAAATAGTCAATTAAACATTGTACAGAAAAAGAATAAAAATGTATTGATTTATTTAAAAAAAGCAAATTCTAAATATCCGAACGTTATCACGTAAAAAAATTCGTTCACATTCTCTGCAAGTTACTCTTTGACATATTTATTTTTCGACACTAACAAAAAATCCTGCTGGAAAATTCAGCTCTACACACTATTTACTATTCCGCTCAATAGTTCCAATATCTTATCTAAACGATATTTTTACCTACTGAAAGTAAACACATCTACGTTACAATTTTTATCTTAGAAAATATTTTAGAAAACTTCAATTTACTCATAACATAGATACATTTACATTATTTTTTTAAAAGTAAATTACTTTATTACTTTCATTGTATATTATTACAATGAATATTTGAATTTAATATTATTTGCACTTAAAATTATATAAATTTTATAAAAAAATGGTTATAAGACACATTCAATAATGTATACGAGAGTATATTACATAAAAATAGAAAAGTATCATCTGAAATTTCAGATAACTGATCTTTATTGCTAATATTTTTTATTTGTTGAAATAAATAAATTAGTCATTAATATATACATACATATATATATATATATATATATAATGTAAATAAGAGATTTTAAATGTATAATAATTCTACTAGTATTTAAATACAACAGCAAGAGAAAGTATCTCATACCAACTTCAAAAGTACACAAACTAACTCAACATATATCTCGGAGTATAACATTTAGGAAAAAGAAAACTTTACTTGAACATGTAACAATTTTCTTCTTTGGGTCCCACGGCGGTAACATTGCGTGCAAGAACCAGTTTTCTATGTAAAGTATGTCTTTCATATGCATAAAATAAAACCGAATCATTGATTCCATTGTAAACTCCATTATAGAATTCAATTACTAAGGAAAACCTATTACCCAAAAAACCCATATATCAAGTAGGTACTTTTCCTCTACCAAAACCAATGTCTCTCTACGTTCCGTTCGATACCAATTTATGTTATAAAACCAATGATAAAGCGCCAATGTATTTCAATTTTCTACGTTCTTTTACTGTATCTCTAGCTGGTGCACGGTCGTAATGTTGTAAAGGCAGATGATAATAATAAAAGAGGAAATTATATATCATGCAGTATAAACAATTTCCCTTTCGTTTAAAATATCGATTCCTTATATTCGTAATACAGAAGAATTTTATGGGAATTTGACAATACATTCAACTGTATTAAGAAAATTTTATTTCAACAAATTTAAGATATAATTAAAAACCCGAAATGAAATTATTAAGCTACTGAATAGCAAATACATTTTGATACATTCCTACTGAATCGATATACATTTTTTAAATAAATTATTTTATTTTCAGGGATCGAAAAAGTAACACAACTCGTTAAAATAACAGAGTAGCAAAATAAATTTTAATCGACTATAAACTGACCAAGTAAAACAAGTATAAATATGTCACTGAATTAATGACTACAGATATTTATTATTTATACATTTATATTGTTTTTTTATGAGGTACTTTTCATTATTTAATGCCTGTACATTCAAATTGAAATGATTAATAAAATAACAATAATATAGCGAAAAATATTTAGCACAAATGAACACTAAAACCATTGATCGGAAAATCGTAAAGTTTTTGATTTTATAATAAAAATTTTCATATAAAAATAATAACATTTATTTTAAATTAAAGGCTGGACATCTTCGAAACGCGAATAAACAATGGGTAAAATTTGAATACAACTAAAAGATATTATTTTTTTAATTACATATTCAATGAAACAGTTTGTTTTACTTAAACGATAATTAGAAAAATAATTTATCAGAGATGACAGATTGATCTAAGTATTGGTAATTTTATACTTTTTGAGGGTCGTCATATAAATCACATAACTTGAGCAAAATAAGAATTGAATGATAAAACATAAACAATGTAAGCAATCATTAGACGGAGAAGTAAAAAATCTTTTCGAGTAATGTAAATCAAATAATGTTAACACTAATTTTCCATCAGATTCTTTTTATATTAATATTTTTAGTTTATGTTTTTTATCAGGCATAATAAATGGAAAAATAATAAAATCGATGTAAAATGTATATAGATATATTGTTATTATTAATATATATATATATATATATATATATATATATATATAATTTGTTATTAATATTCTATAAAATAAATAAAGAAAAAATATTAGTCTACTACTAAAACACAGTACAAAAATGCAATATACATTTTTAATAATAAAAACATATATTTTCCAAGTATTTAAAACGACCTTCTTGACGATGAACTCACAATTAAACTTCCATATATAAATACGAGTATTTGTAAAAACTTTCCAATGATGAAAAAGAATATCAGATCAACATTATACACAATGAAAAAGTTTCTAAGAAAAACTTTTCAATAAAAGAAAACATGAATTATGTTTTTATAGTGTTTTTAAAATGATGAATGAGTTTTTGTCACATTTTTATTGCATGTTTTAAGAATGTTTTACTAGACAAAGAGTCGGAAATGTCAGAAACGTAAATTATTCTAAAAATACAACAACATTTCGAGAATAAATGTTATTTTATAATACATCCGTTAGCAGATGAACTCTGTTGACGTTCATTTAATTTCGAATTTTATGAATTTTAATTAGTTTTTAAATTATTAAAAGAGTAAAATGTTTATAGAGAAAATATTAAACAAGATAAATAAATAATTGAAAATATACATCAATATAATATTTTTTTGATGTATAAATACAAATATATATATATATTATAGAATAAAAAGAGAAAATTTTATTTTGTATCCATGACGGTACATTTGTGCACACTCGCATCTCAACAGATTTAAGACCCGAAAACTTGTGCCACTGACTTTACTTGCCTGATTTCGTTCCGGATGACAGCAATGAAGAGTGTTCTGAATAATACACACAAATAGTACCGTAAATGTGAATTGATGCAGTAAATTTATGCAAACTTTCCATAAAATCAAACTGCACACACTTATTAATTAATAATAAGTGTATTTTATTTTAAGAATGAATATTAAACTCTGTTACCGAACAGAACTGCTTTGATTTGAAATATACGAATTGATTACAAAGTCTAAAAAACGGTGGTATATATGAATTACACTGATTTATAATACAAGTTTTGTGTATAAATTACACTGTGTTTTGAAGCACTGTTCTGTTTATGAATTACACTGTATTTTAGAGCACTGTTTTGTGTATGAATTACACTGCGTGATTTTTACTGTACTCGTCTCTGTTGACAACCCGAGAGAACAGATGAAATTCGTATCGCAATGCACTGGCCAACTGTGATTTTAAAGTAATTTTTATTTTGTACAATATTGATATTCTGGTCTTAATATGTACTATTTTCAAACCAAAACTTAGTGATTTAAATATTAAAATTTAAATATAAATTAAAATTTAAGGTGTATATATATATATATATATATATATATATATATATATATATATATATATATATATATATATTATTAAATAAAGCCATTGTCTAAAAAATTTGAAAAAATATTCGTGTTTTCTGTTTCTAAAGATGATTTATGAAATAATTCTTTAAATTTTATAAAAATAATACTAATATTTTCATTTAAAAATCTCATCTATACAACTAGATTTTCTTAAAAACTAAAATGCAATTTTAATTTATCAGCATTATCATGCAGTATTTTTATAATATTTAATATTCAATAACAATAATTTTATAATATTATAATATTCGAAACAGTTTAGAAAGCATTTAATATAAGTTATTTTTATATTAAATGGCTCATTTTTCTTTATCTCTTCTAAAATATAGATCTTCTCGTTAGGTGAGATTTTCATTAATTAATAAATTTTATTCAGATGAGATTAGTATTATTATATTTTTATTAGTTAATATTTTTTCGATTGAATATGACATAAAAAACATTCGTGACATAAAAATTGCATATTTATATTAAACTTTAGTGATTTACTCTTATTAATCTGTGACTCACATACAGACACAGACATATATATATATATATATATATATATATATATATATATATATATATATATATACTTCATACTGAAAAATTATTCTTTATTATTTATTAAAATGTAAAATATTTATATAAACATGTTTATAAAATAATTTATTCAATCATGTATGTAAAAATTGCAATCTATTTATTAATACATCTTTTCAAGAATTCGGAATTTTTACGTTTATGAATACTTTTATAATGTGCATTTAATAAGAATCATTTTTAATGTTTAATTAAAAATATGAACTGAAACTGTTCCAACATTTGAGGAATCCATAATTATTAAACAATCAACATAACATTGATTCAGAAAAAGACGACGAGAAGATAAAAGAAACTTTATTAAAATGGACCACCTAATTGATCCTTAAAAGGAGATAATGAAATAATGAATAATTACGACTCTTATCTAAGTTATATATTCCATAATATACGAGACAATGTAAAAATTATCATATATTTTCAAAAATTTTTCATAGTCTGGAAGCCTTTCAAGCAAAAGTCAAACAAATAAATTTCTCATGAATTAATATATATAAATAATAGGATTCGATTGCAAGTGTGTACTTCCCTGTTCACATAGAGCAAAAATAATCATTTTTTATAAATATATAACTTTCATGAATTAAAAAATATGTTCATTTTTTGAATATTAAATTTTTTTGAATTTATATTTCTTGAGATTTCCTTTTATAATATAAAAAATATCAAATGAGTTATAGAATCTTATCATTTATTGAACATTTCCACATAATCTTACGAGTACTAAGAACATAGTATATATATATATATATATATATATATATATATATATAAAATAATCATAAAAATGTATGTAAATGTTTAGATAAAATTATTATATTCACGATATAAAATCAATTTGAAAATCGTATAGAACAAATCCATTTCAAAAACGTATACATCATGGAAGAAAAAATTTCTTTCAAATACCGCATTTTATCACCGACCGTGTGATTTCTGTTCTCACCTTACACATCTAACTTATTGTGAAAAAGAATTATAGCCACATAAAAAAACTGTGCACAAATGGTACATTTCACACGGTGGGTGGTGAAAAAGTCTCGTTCGTGAGAAAAAGCGCTGAAAAATACACTAAATTACTTTTCGCGCTTCGTCATAGCTAAAAGAAATATTTGTACAGGTGTTTCTTTTTTGATAGAAAAATTGTGAAATTGCATTTGCCGTTTAAACACTTTTTATTGTCCCTTAAAGCACACATGCATACAGACAAATATTATATATATATATATATATATATATAAGGCTAGTAAGAAAATAATTGCGGTTTTTGTTTTCTGAATTCTAACCTTATTTTTTTCAATGAAAGTGTCATTTCATCGTTAATTCATGTTAATATCATTTTAAAGTGAATTTTCAATCTGTATTTTGGTAACACCGACTTTGATTTTATTATTAATTTTGCTTCAAATTGGGCTACTGAACTAAAAATGGAAAAGAAGCAATTAAAATTACTCAATTATCCAATTCAATTAATTATTATTAATTATTTCAAATGATTTTCTTTGAGTGTTTATTTCAATACTATATACTAGCTACTTTAAATGGTTCAAAGAACCCTTGACAACAAAACTCTTAAACAAAATTCATTTAGAAATCTCGAAGTAAATTTAATTTTAATTCTCAATATCAATATAATACAGATTTAACCATATACATAAATGACTTCTAGTATGAATTGCTATGCCATTATGTTTGCACTGCATACATTGTCGAATAGCAAGTCGAAGTATTGTCGAATATACTCTAACAACGTATACAGTCTAAAAAAAAACTTGATATCAATTTCATTTAAACCAACATTTTCTTGATATTAAGCTTATAAATTTATTACAACCCTAGTAAGCTTCAACCTTATAAAAATCACTTTATACAAACCTTATACAAACAATATATGGTTTGTATAAGGTCACCACTATCATCCATATATGGTCGTTAAGTCTATAAAATGTGACCTTTACTGTATAAGGATCATATAAAGTCACTTTATGTGCCTTATAAGATTAATGTAAGGTATATATAAGGTGCCCATATAAGGATTCTAATCCTGATATAGATTACATAAGAAATATCTAAAACGGTATACAGAAGATATAAGGTTATAGATTACTAAGGAACGCTAATAATAGTTTGATCTTTTATAGTTATGTAACTAAATAAATATATAATACAAATAAATATATGTTCGTATGATATTTTTACTCAAAATGACTCTCCTAGCAAACCGTGAAAGTTTTTTGTACTTATTAAAAATAAGTGTATAATTAAATTAATGAAAGAAATTTAAAAATCTATTCTCTTTATTTCTCTGCTCTGTCACCTTATAAAAGATTCGTATGAATGATCTTGATAAATATGAATGTACTTGTATAAATATAATGAAAATTTGAAATAAAGAAAAACATCAACTTTTCTTAATGTTTAGTCAAAAGTACTACAATTTCTGTATATATATATATATATATATATATATATATATATATATATATATATATATATATAAAGTAACAATTACGATTTAAAATAAAGAAATGTTAAATATAAATTTTAATCATCCAAGACTGCAAACAAAAAGGGAAAAAACTATACAACTTCGTTAAAATGAATGTACAATTAGTTTATAATAACAGTCTGTACTATTTCGTTTAATTTTTGTAATTATTGTTTTCATGAAGCGAATGTTTCACTTTTGTCTAGTAAAAAGAATAATTTTCATAAAAACAGTTTTACGGTACTCATTTTTCTATTTAATTATAATCTTAATATGTTTTTTTTAAACAAAGGTACTGTTATTTTTTTACATAAAGTTCATTCTCTACTACCATGTTCATTATAAATGTCATAAAAAAGGACTTTATTATGTGTTATTTTATTATACAATTATGACGGTTCTTTTTCAATTTTTCGAAATGCGTCAAGTTTTATAATATTATATATATATATAAATATAAATATAAATATGAGTACAAAATTAAGTTCCATATTTCGGCAATAAATAAGTCTTTCTCTTATTTACTTTATATGATACGTCTGCAGCAAACTCTTAAGTAACAGTAAGTTTAACAAATTATACCATAACTTTTAAAGTGAGAGTTAATTTTAATACATGTATGAGTTACATAACATGTATTTGTGTATATATGGATATGGATATATATATATATATATATATATATATATTAAAAATTCATCTAATACACTCATCAAATTATCATTTAATTATTATGCAGATAAGGAAAATTACTTGATTAGATTAAATTACCAACATAAACAATTTACATTTCCTTAGAAGTTGATGCGAAATTGCATACATTTATGTATGTATGTTTACATATATGAAAATTTGTGAGTGTATGTGTGTATGCATATATATATATATATATACATATATATATATATATATATATATATATATATATATATATATATATATATATATACATACATATATATATATATATATATATTATATATATATATGCATGTATGTATATGTGCGCAAAAATTAATCAAAATAAATTTATTTCGAGTATGCGTATAAATTTTAAACATGTAGCTATATTCTGAACGAAGGTTTCATGGTAGCTACGACATATCTGACAGACAACCTTAATTCAGGTGCTGACAAGGGTCTAGCCTCCAGACTGATGACAGTTGCCCCTCTAAACCGTACGAAATGACAGTTAATTGAGTGCGAGAGCGGTGTTCTGGACGAAATGTATTATGTGCCACGGGCCAACGGTTTCAACGACCAAACTCGCATAGGTGTACAATAAGCAAGGACACGCGTATGTTAGGTGAAAGATGTTCTCAATTTGAAATTTCGCATCTAACTTGTTTATTCAATGTGAAGAGGTGTGTATAGAATTTTCAAGTGCTGTTAAAATATAATACGTCTTGGTTCTTGGAATAAACCCACTCATGTGGAAATAATATATTACTACTCTATTTGTGTCATTTTTTTATTTTTTTTTCTTGGATATATTATTCGTCTATCACTTTAAAGTACGTTGTGTGATTTTCTGGTAGAATTTAAAATCTTACCTATCATCTTAATTATACATTATACATACATACATACATATTAAGTTGGTGCAAAAATAATTGCAGTTTTTACATATCAAATATAAAGACTCATATATCAGTTAAAAAATATATTTATTAATCAAAATAAAGACCATTGACCTGCACACATTCTTCTCCCAACGGGTAATAAGTTTGTTTATTACTACAAAATAGAATTCTGGAGGCCTGGAATTAACGAATTTATCGAAAGCGCTTTAAGTTGATGCTTGATCTGTGAACCATACTGTTACGTGAGTCCGCTTTAATAATGGTTCTTAAAATCGTTATTGCCTACAGCTAAAGTATGTCCACGAGCCTCCTCATCATCAAGGCTTTCGTTTCCATTACGAACTTTTTGGAATTAGTATGAAACTGTACTTTCACTTATTGAGTCTTCTCCAAAAATAAATTTGATAATTCGAGCAGTTTCTGTTGCTTTATGTCCCAATTTAAACTCAAACAGCAAAATCGCACGACTTTGTTTCTTTCCATGACTAATTTAAGAGGTTATATCCAACAATACTAAAGAATGAAAACTACAGACAAAAGCTGAAGTCAGTAGTGCTAATTTCATTGTTTATAATGATGTATTATATAACTGTAACAAAAGATATCGATAACTAAAAGAATCAATGCTAAATTAAAATTATAAAAAACGCAATTATTTTTGCACCAGCCCCATACATATACATACATACGATATATATATATATATATATATATATATATATATATATATATATATATATACACATATATATATTGCATTGTATTGATTTACATATTATTTTTTAAGTGAAAATTAAGCCGAATTTGATAAAATATTTTATTATTGAAACACATTTCCACAAAAATATTCTATTAATCTTGATTGATTATTTAATAAAATATGTAGTAAAATGCCTTAAAACATTTCATTTTACCATTAATTTACTTTAGATTGTACAATTATATAATTAAATAAAAAATCAATATCTATATAAAATTGTTAATTAATATAAAATATAAACTAATTTTGTCATAATATATATTAATGATACAGTAATTTTAATAATTAAAACATGATTGCGAGTAGAAATTATTATTTTTAATTTAAAATTAATGAAGAGCGATATTTCTTATTATTACTCGTACCTTGAAAATGTATAAAAAGGCAATTATATTTATGAAATGTTTCCAAACTCGTATATTTTTCATTCAAGTACATATTTTTTAATCTTAAAGACATTTCAAAATTTTATTTTTTTAATATAAACCGAAAAATGCACTTTAAAATGATATTAACATGAACACGATGAAATGACACTTTCATGGAAAAAAATGAAAGTTAGAATTCAGAAAACAAAAACCGTAATTCTTTTCCTACCAACCTTATAAATACTTTATAGTTAGAATTTAATGTTTCAGTCACATATAATATATTAATGAAATTTAAACAAGCACCTTATTTATATTTGATTTTAATGAAATACATTATGTACTGTATTCATAATGTAATCAGTTTGTTTCTTTTCTGAATATATTATAAAGATTTATTTAAATAATAGTATTTCGAATAAAACAAATTCTTAAAAAAATTCTATGAATATATATTTGAAAAAGTGTACGGTATTATATTACTAAAACCAAAAAATTTAACGTGATTTGTAACGAAACAAAACGTATTCATTCATATTGATATATGGATCAAGTTATTTCATTACATCAAAAATAAACACCGATATAAAAACAAATATATAAAAGAATATATATATATATATATATATATATATATATATATATATATATATATATATATATATATATATATATTTCCGCACAAACTTTCATAGATCTGAAATCGAATAAGATGCTGACAACGCATATCAACGGTCGGTGACAGGGGGCTTTGAAACGACGACACGTGCCACAAGAAGTGAGTCAAGTTCTGTAACAGTCGATGAAAACAATGCATATACGTCCTTAAGAACGGAGAGAACCTATTGTCTAAAAATACGAAAAACCAAAGTAAACAAAAACCGTCAAACTTTTCAAATATTTCCGTACAGTTGACCGTATTACTTTCTCTGTAAATGGTATCAGTTGTTATTTTACGTATTGCTTTTCTTCTTGCATACATCTGTATTTATTAAATAAATTTTCATAAAATTATCAAACATCGTTATTCAATTATATTATTATACTAGAGAGCATTCATTCAGCTATATTTTCAGAATTATTATTGAAATTATTTTCAACAATATATTCTGTAAAATATGTAAATAACATATAATTAATTTGCACATTTCAGTCTATTAAAATACAACAAAAATATACAATTTCCATAAGGTTCATTACAAATTACTTCCTTTAAATAGTACACAACATACTATATAATAAAATTTGTAATAATCATTTTTAAACGATTATTATTCTAATTTTCAAAATATGTTAGTCTAATACAAAATTTTAAGATTATATATATATATATATATATATATACATACATACAGAAAATCTTAAGAAATATATACTTAATTTTCAACTACCAAGCTTTGTTTACACCTTCCAAAAATGTTTATAAAAAAAGTCGAAATTTCAACTCTAACAGAAAGAAAATCGTACTACACTTTATTTCATCTTTAACCTTCATAATTTGTATTGAAAACTACTTGATAGCTTTACTAATCGTATTATTATGCATGTAAAAGTGAATTACAAATGATAATACAAGATATTGTAATAGAATAAAAAACTAATGAAACTTTAGAATATAATCTTTCGAAATATGTATTGATCTTTCAACATAGCCATGATTTTTTAAATTTTCAAAGTGTAATGTTTCTTCATTCCATCATA
>CM068318.1:15276870-15296870 GCA_034766995.1 Acanthacorydalis orientalis | reverse complement strand
TTATAAAATGGTAAAAGCAAGTTCTCAATCTCCAAATATACTGCTGTAATAGGGAATTAAGGGTTGACATTGAATAGAGGGAATTGGCTGTATTCTCAAAGCACCGTAACTGTGAAATCAACGAACATGATTTTGACGCTGATCGCTTAGGTCAACAGAGTCAAATACCTCATGGGTCACACTTGACAAGTATCTCACCTTCAAGAGACACAACTAACGTGTTAAAACATGCATAAGGTTAGCTCTGCAGATTAAAGTTACTGCTGAATAAGCTTTGAAATCGGTCATTATGTAATAAACTTTTTTCTCTCTTAATTCATTCGACTTCGAAGAAAAAGCATTCAGTCTTTTGATAAAATTATAGTGCGGAATTCGTATTTTTGAAACAATATGAACATTTAGATAGATATATTTATATTAAAAAAAACGTTATTTTTATGGTTTATTTTTAAAAAGAATTTCTACACTAAAAATTAATTGATATGTAAAATAATCCAACGTACGATTTACCATTCTAAAAATTACACTCATTTTCTATTAAATATATAAAAGTGAGGAAATAAATACATAAACTCCTTTTAGTTTTTTTTTAATTTTTAGTCCGTGAATTTATAAAAGTTTTCCTTAAAATTCAGATGAATTAAGAATCCATTTTTTAGAGAAATACAAAATCGAATACTCAATTAATCAACATTTGACTTGTTTAACAATTAATGTTTAACAATTATTCTTCTTTTTTTATTTATATCACTTAAGAATTCCCTTATTATTTACAAAATTCTAATATTTTTGAATTCCAAAATATGACTACCTATTATCTAGATCATATATTCAATACATCCTAAGGCAAACTTTTATTATTTTTTAAACATACATATATATTCAGACGAATATACATACATATATATATATATATGTGTGTGTGTGTACATGTGTACCTCGTATGTATGTAAATGTATGTGCATGAGTATGCATGTGTGTTTACTATATTTTTATTTATCAGTAAATACATAGTTTTAAATTCAATTACAAAAGATCAAGGTCGGGTAAAAAGGTCAAAATTATGTACAACAAAAGAAAGTAAAAACATATATATATATATATATATATATATATATATATATATATATATATATATATATATATAATATTTGATCGCAAAAAACTGGAGAATTCTTTTTATTGAGCAAAAGATATAAGAGTTGATTGTATTTTATGAGAAGCAATAAAATATTCAAACAGCAAAACTTCTGTATAGTAAAGAAAACTTACTTTTGAAGTGGATAACAAACTACACGAAATTAAGTCAACAATAAAACTTTTCATATACATCATACTTGGAATTCCACATTGAATTATTGGCAAATATATGGTTTTGGGTACACATTCTTAACCCACGAGTTTAATTTAAAATGTTCGACTTAATTAAACTGAATACATTTCAAAGTATATTACTTCAAATACGGTGACGGTGGTATGCATAAAGGTTTTATATGACTCGAGGATATTTGACATGTGTCGTAATATATTTTTTATGCACCCAACCTGTAAAATGAAATTATCATTGATATAAACACACTCGCTATATAAACAATTTCGTAACAAACTTAATGAAGATTCTGTTTATTAAATTTAAACTAGTTTCTTTAGAGAATTTATAATTACTTTTACATTTTAATACTTTATGTTTTATTTCCACAATATTCCAATAACAGTAATGAATTTTATTTCCTGATATGTGAAAAGAGTCGATTTAAATTTAAGTTTCATTTATGTGACAAATCAACTGATTTTAAATAAATAATTTAAATTTGTGATTTCCTTGCCAATTAAAAATTAATTGAAAGTAATTAAAATTAAATTTATTAACCACAAGTTATTTGAAAGTATTCAACATTCTAATCAAATGATTAAATTTTCATTTCGATGAAAGTTCTTTTCTACTTTATAAAAAATATCACAATACCAAAAATTAAAATCAGTAGTTCAAATTCTGTTCATGAAAAAATGCTAGGAAAATGAAATATATTAATAAAGAAAAATAACTATTCCAATTTACAAATTTAGTATAGATGTGCAGATCTTTAACTACTTTAATTTTATTATTATTTATTCAAGTTTCTTCTACACAGTCTTTTTCATAGTTATAATATTTAAATAAAACATTAAATATAAAATATTGCCAATTTAACAATATAAGATTTTTATACACTTATATTTAACACAAATAAATGCCATTAACTTATGGATATATATATATATATATATATATATATATATATATATATATATAGTTTATTGAAGTGTTTATATTCATTAAAAGAAAACTATATAAACAATGTTTTCCTCCAAAACTAAGTGAAATAATATGTATAAAATTCGTAGAGATTCCCATTTAAAAACATTATAAAGACAATAAGCTCAGCGTATAAATTTCTCTAACACAATTTTACAAATTATTGAACAGAATCTCGACATTCGTCGAAAATATTTGATTCGCAGACGAAACTCATTTTCATTTGAATGGTTGAATCAACAAACAAGAAATGGAATGTCAGATACTGGAAAGACGTGTTTTTTTTCCTTCGCAACTGTATAACCGTTTTATTCTTTAAAACGTTCAGTTCGATCTGTAATATTTGTTGTCATTTGTTTGCAGAATATTGTTGAAAAAAATTTGTTTAGACGTGTTCGAACCGAATAGCATCTCATAAGGATATTTGTTTTATAAAATATTACATTTTTTGTTTCAAAATATGAACTGTGATTTCAGTAAACTTTTTTTATGAAAAAAACGAAAGGTATATAACATATATATATATATATATATATATATATATATATATATATATATATATATATATATATATATATATATATGTACGAATAAATAAACAAATATAAATATTTGAAGTCATAGAAGAATTTAAAGGAAAATCTCACAAACTAAAATTGAAAATATGAAAATATAATAGTAGAAATATATTAACATCCCCTGACGGGGATATAAGTTCATATTTTATAAAAGTGTATTTATATCAAAACTTTTTAAATAGTTATTTATATTTCTCTAAGAGTGGATTATTATGTGTTATGCTTTTTAAAATTAACGATACAAAACTGTTTTAAATATTTTTTAATTTCATTTAAAAATATTTGATAAATAAATAATTTAACTTAATAATATTAGAAACCTTAATAATTATTTCGTTCAATTGTGAATAATAACAAAAAAAATTGATTAAGATCCGAACATGAAATTTTTAATCAAATAAGTATTATTTTTTGAGCATGTGTCGACAATCACTCACGACTAGTCCACATATCTCACCAGTACGCATGAGAACACCTTAGTTATAGTTAGCAACGGAGCACTCAGCTTGATTAAGCACTACACAGTATACCATCTAAGTTTCAGTCAACCACATCACTGGTTTCCTTCGGGTTTTCACTTTCAAACTTTCATTTTCTTAGATAAGCATAACGTTACAAAATGTTTGATGAGAAACCGCAAATAT
Source organism: Acanthacorydalis orientalis (assembly GCA_034766995.1). NCBI lineage: Eukaryota > Metazoa > Arthropoda > Insecta > Megaloptera > Corydalidae > Acanthacorydalis > Acanthacorydalis orientalis. Next base: position 15,293,352 of record CM068318.1, on the reverse strand, counting down.
CTAAATAGCTGATGTACCGAATTTATTTATATGCTCATATGCGTACACGTGGATATGAATCTAGAAAAAATTAGTTATTTGAAATTCAAACTTGCAAGGTATTTATAGTCAACTAATTAATAATAATTGAACAAAATAATTTATTGAAAATCGTACCTCAACACTGTATCCTATTTAATGTAAGAAAGTCTGTACAGAGGATGTTTATATTAAAATTACTTTAATATTTTCACAACGTAACGAATACACAAAAGAAGTAAGGTTTGTTTGTATTTTTTCCTTGTGAAAAAATTCAATTTATATTCAAAGTCATATTAATTAATAAAATATATATTTATATTAAAATGATATCTTTTCTCTCTACTTACAAATCATATACTTTAATCATTAAATCGCAAAAAATATCATTTATTACTACCTTTGAAAAATAAGATGTATATTTTTAATTTAATGAATTTTTAACATAAATGAGTTTATTTTGAAACATGAAAATATTTATATACCAAATGTATTGTAATATGTTAACTCAAAGAGATGTTTGGAGATCTAGTTTTTTCCTTAAGTGAGGTTAATTACATTATCTACTGCTTATTTTTTTTATTTACGTTTACAAAATCTGTTTTCATACTTGACTTTTAATTTCTATTGATATACTAAAATAAAATTAAATTAACTAATAAATACTAATTCACGTTGATCAAATGTGTTATATTGTACTTGTACGTATGGATTTATAAGGATAGAATAATATGCAAATAACAAAAAAGTTTACGATTGTTAAGCCAGATTATCTGATTTTTTTTATATCTATAACCCATTTTGATACAATCATAACATACAATAATGATTTTCTAACGATACCTTTATCTTGAATAATCTACTTATACAACACATAAGAAATATTAAAAGACCGAAATACAATACTGAATTAGTTAACATTATATTATATGTTTGCCTTTTATAGTTGCTATATAAATATATTGTTTGAATTTTATACAAAAGTAAGAAACTCAAATAATACCGTACTGCATATATTACTAAACCAAATACAGCAAATATAGAAATAAAGAATTTACTTTCACATTAATTTTAATAATGTAACTCTGTGAAATAAATAATAAGATACGAGAATAATTTGATTAAAGAAATACCACGAGCTAATTATATCAATTAAATTAAAAACTATGCACGCACTGCGAAGGAAATTATAATCAAAACAACATCAAACATAAATTTCACATAATAAAAAAATGCGTTTGAGAAATTCCCGCAAGAGAACAAAAAAATTTACTCAATGTAATTACACGAATAAAATTTTATATCCTGAGAAGCGACATCTTTGTTAGGCGTGGAGACAACGTCTACTGTCGTAGTACTAACGTCGAGAATAATGTCCAAGAGAAAATCGACGGGAACTGCTTGATTTTATCGATGTCTCATGGTGCTACTACATACTAGCTAAAGCTGCTTCTGGATATAGTAACCCAATTTCAAAGTTGATTTCATCTGAGCGCTACTACGCTGACGTACCCTCTACAACTCGTTGTCCTTTATCAACACGAACTGATGTTTCCGTTTGTGAACTGATTTCTGGTTACAAGTTGAAACGCACCCTCATACGTACACATGTATACATACACATGTGTACATATATATATATATATATATATATATATATATATATATATATATAACAACTTGTTTTTATTGCATAAGATTTTAAATTTAGAAATATATGATAAAATTGAGAAAATATCAAAAAAATAACAATAGTCCTAAAAGAATTTAAATAAATTTTAATATCAAATAAAAAAGAAATAATATTAAATTTAGAAAATATATAGCAGTTAATATTATATTAAATGTACTTATCAAGTACAAATGTATATCACTTAGATTCAAAAATTAATGTTTCGTATATGATTTTTTATACTTATTTTTTCTCATATATAAATACTTAAAATTTTATATAAGCTACGCTGTTAAATATAACACATTAATTCTTAAATATATAAATGTGTTTTAAAAACACAAAACAATTAATGTGCATGAATATACATACATACAATAAGGTTATATATATATATATATATAAACAATATTTCAAAATAATAATTAAAAATGAAAGCAAATTATTGGATAGCAAAACTTGTAATTTTTACAAACTGTTCTCTTTCTCAAACATCATTAAATTTAGAAGTAGTGATTGATTTATGAAAATGAATATATAATAGTATACTAGAATTTATACTATACTACAATGATCAATTTCCTCTAATAGAAAGAAAATTACTATAAAAGAGTATATATATATATATATATATATATATATATATATATATATATATACAAATAAATCTAGAAAAATCTCAGCAGAATTTTTGGAAATATAAATAAAAGACTCCTTTAGAATATAGAGGACAAAGAAACATATATTTGAATGATCATAATTGATCTTCAATATCTATCAAAGGTATAAATCAAATTTACTTTTTTAAATCGAAAGAAGTAGTTTTGAGACACCTAGTGGATAATGCTCGAGGAGCTAACAACTTTTATATTAAGATACTGTTTCGAAAACTTAACATTTTCTAAGATGTAAACAACATTTCACCTTAAATTTTAATTAGAATATTTCAAAAAGGAACAATACTGCAGTAAACATCAATGAGAATATGCTTTCTATGAATAACACTTGATTTTCAAAACAACATCTTAACAGAATATTAAAAAGTAATAGAATTAGATTATTATTTAATATAGAATATTAAATAATAATCTAAAAGTATAATGGTAAAAATAACTCCATCCACTTCCTCCAGTAATCGGATGTAATATATTTGTACTTTTATTTATGAGGAAAAGTGAAGGCTATTAAATCGCCATATAGTACTCAATCACTCGTAAAAACACAATAGAAACAAAAAAAAACAAACACAGTTTTCACAAACTAATTGATGGTTAAAATAAGTTCATACATACATTTCAACGCAAACTGTTTGTAAATTTGGATGAAATTTTTACTTATTTAAATGCTTGATGTAATAATAAATATATAAAATAAATAAATAATGGAAATGTTTGATTCCATCGTCTGACTAGCTCAAAATTATCTCTGAATTTAAAAAAAGAAAGTTTTATTCATATTTACAAAACCAGATAATCTATATTGTTTAAGGACGTCTAAACATCGATATCTTAATTTTCGATTATTTTAATTTACGCTTTATTGCTCTTTATTGACTGTTCAAGGAAAATTGTACAAATTAAACACTTAGTTCTTTCTCTCTCTCTCTCTCTCTATATATATATATATATATATATATATATATATATATATATATATACACATATATATTATGAAATAGAATATCAATCTCTGTGAATCTCACATAAATTTATATTTTTAGTTAATTATTCTTCTTACTGAAAATTTTAAAAACACTATATATCTAAACGTATATAACTACTGAATAATCATTTCCTCAAATCCAAACTACTTAGTATGTAATAACTGTATATGTATATTGATATGAATGAACATTGCAGTAGTAGCACTCGTGTTGTTAAAATTCAGTGCATGAATTTTAAAAGAAAAACACAGAAAAGTAATAGAGGATTGAACCACGCTCCGTACAAAACTTATATATCAGAAACACTCAAATATAGAGATCCGAACGCTTGATACAAAACTAAAGGTTGCATGTCTCGTGTCTTGTAATCCACAAGTCTGATTCAATTCCCGGCGCTGTCACGCGGCCATATCACTATCCATCCTGCCGTGAAGTGGAAATGTTATTGGTTTAGCTTTTTATTAGATGGTCACAATAAAACTGTGATGAAATTTATATTTTATGGTTTAACGATTATCGATTCGTTTTTTTCGCTGTTTCCTTCAAGATTTTTAATATAAAATTATTTCACGTTTCAGTACTTGTTCTATGTTTGATTCAATTTTTGATATTGTTTAAGAAAACGTGTTCTCTCCGAAATAGAATATTGAACATTAAAAACATTTTTTCATTTATTAAACCATATACTCTATATTTATCTGTCTATCTATCTATCTGTATATATATATATATATAGAGAGATATAGAGAGAGAGGACGTATGTATGTATAATAAAGAAACATTTAAAAACACGCAAATTATATTGTATTATAAATAAAATCTAGTCTATTCGAAATAACTATTTGAAACTTAACAATATTACATAGTTGTATTTTTTTTCTTTAATATATTGTTTATTAATCATTATAAAAAAGGACAATTGTTTATTTAAGTATCATCAATTTTCCATACACATTATTCAGTTTTATTTCAATAAATAGATGTATTTAATAATAAACATAACACCTATTTTTCCAATTCATGTTATTATAATGGTTTGAAGTTTATTATCTTTGAAATTTACAGTCAAATTATACATTTAACTTTCAGACATTGTGATAAAGATTTTAATAAGACAGATGTATAATTATTATAGTTAATATGAAAATGTGTTTCTGACACAATTTCAACTAAATTCAAAGTCTTCATGCATTCAATGTTGAGTTTAACTTCGTAAAGCGAAATATGTTAGACTCAAATAATTCTCCAAACACGTGATATGTCCTTAATTATGTATTTTAATTGTTATACTAACAATATTTCTCACTTTAAAATAATCAATTACTATTTGTATTAAATTTCAACTCGCTATAAAGTTAGAGAATATATTAAATTACTTTGTTTGTTTATACTTCAAATAAAAACAAAAATACATTTATCGGTTTAACCAAGCGATGTAAAAATGACGCAATCATTTACCATAAACCATAATATCTTCAATAGAATAAAACATCAGTCAATATTTGATATATAATAAATTTCGATGGTAATAGTTTCACTTATATTTTATATCACAAATTTATAGACAAAAAAATAAAGTTATCTGATATTTAAAATGAAGTTTATTCTTTTATTATAAAATATTTCGCAATACAAAATGTAATGAAATAACCAAAATAAATATTCTTATCGCTCCAAAATATGAAAAGATAGAGATAATAAAAATTACTGATAAAAATCCATGGATTTCTTTAAATCCAACTCTGTATAAAAATGATTCACTCTAATAGTTTTTGATAAAGTGCTCTCGGTTACTATAACTCTTCTCTCGAGTTACAAACCGGCGACCTATTGTCGGGTAACGTAGTGTGTACATAAAAGTTTATGGAATGATTGATTTTTGATGTCTCCATGTCGCCAAAAATACGAATCACTTGAAGCATATAAATCAATACGTCAACGATTGACATACACACGCCGCACGGTTGAATAATTGATCTCAACGGATTGAGTAAAATATGTCTGCTCATACGAGTACATATATACAGAAAAAGATGAAATTAAAGATGTATATATACATGAGACATACATATATGTCGACCAGTTTTCGTGAAAACCCTTGAAATTATTTATTAGGATATGTGCAAAAATAATCGAATCAGAAAATATGATTCTGCGGAAAAAATATTTTTAGATATAATATAAAATAGACTAAGATCAAATTTCGATCAACTGAACACAAAGCTTTAATACAATCAGATAACTGAAACATATCAAAATGAAATAATAACATGTATCGTTTGTTATATTAGAAAAAGGTAACATAACAAATTAAAATATATTGTTCACGTTACAAGTCATAAGAGAAAAAATAATATTTAAAATTTAATCGATATAAAACCTTATATGCAACTTAAATTGCAACTAAAATTCATTTGTAATAAAATACAAATGTTTTAAATGTTTTAAACATAATCATTCATTTCAAAATACCTTTAGTAACTTTATGGAATTTTTTATAGAGTTTATAACTAATATCATTTAAAATAACTAACTTACTGTAATTTTAACACGTTTTATAACAAAGATCTATTGCTAAGTTGTGCAAAACATTTCATAATGAATACAGTCTATTTATTAAATTTGACATAAAATCAAAGAAAATAGTTTTTCTAAGCGTTGTTTCAATAAAATAGTTTTTAAATATTATTCATTAAAAATCTTGAAATAATTTTTAATTATTATTGAACATTTTTGATCAGAAAAAGTGTTGTGGTTTATGAAGCGAGTGGAAAATGCATTTGGGATAGCGACTGTTCTAATAAAAATTTTAATTATCTCAATTCCTATTTTTATTCTTGATATTATTCTTCAAAAAATATACAAATTTAACTAAAGTTAGTTTAAAATCAATATGTAATTTAATTATTTTTACAATAAGGGTATTTTAAAATAATAATTTTCTAAATAATTGATTTTTAAAGAATGTATTAACTGACACTCTCTTACTATTTAATGGAGAATAAATAATAAATACGCCAATTGACTCAATCATGCATATAACAATCGATTCCATGAAATAATAGCCGACAAACAATCAATGTGATGATACTGAATCAAACTGATGACATGCCCACAAACTGATATCCAACATCGTACTGTGCATTAAGAAATATTTACATGACAATAGTATCAATTTGCAATAATCATTTGAAACACTAGAAACACAATAATCCTCTCAATACTCACTTAGCGCAATTCCGTTCAAGACTAACTACAAACAGATCGTCTTAATTATTACACAAACAAAACAATACCCTTCATATTTCAAAATCTTAGAAAGCTTAGTGGTTATATTTAGATGATAACAATGATGGAAACTAATATTTTTCTTACTCTTACTTTCGCGATATTTACATAAATTGCATGTTCTAATATTAAGCTAAGATTTCTTTTTTTAAAAAACAATATTCAAAATAAAGATTAAAACAAAAACATATATTCAAAGAAATATTAATAATAAAAAAACAACTATATATCATATAACTATCTAATAACCATATATCATTATATTAATAACTTATATAACATAAAATAAAGATCTAAGTAAAGAAATCATATTTATCTTTCTACTATAATTTATTTATTGACAACTCTCTCTCTCTCTCTCTCTCTCTCTCTCTATATATATATATATATATATATATATATATATATATATATATATATATATATATATATATATGTATATATATATATATATATATATATATATATATGTATATATATGTATATATATATATATATGTATATATGTATATATGTACATATATAAGTGTATATCACTACAAACATTTATATTAAATTACCTGGAACCAAATATGGAAGAAAAATATAAAAAAACGTATTGTCATTTATCTATTAAAATAACTAAATTCGCAATTTGTAACTTCTTATAAAAAATTAAATGTTATAGTATAGATAATGACTTTTTATAATTTTATTTGTCCTTTTTTCTGTATTTAACTTAAAAATTCAAATACGGATGTCTGAAGAATTTAATTATACTCTTGGTTTGTTCACGAGAATCGATTTTAGTCAATGGATTCAAATAATGGAAAATTATAATTGTCAGACAAGACTGAAATAATAAAACGTAAAAGGAACTATTATTTAACTCACTTTGAAATTAAATTTTATTATATAAGAAAATATTATTATAATAGAAAGGTTTGGAAACAAATATTTTTCACTGAGAACAAAACTATTTTACTATATACTTCAATAATTCAAACTATAGCATTTTTTCTATTCGTCTAGTTTTCTTTTTAAAAGTCGATTTCATAACTTCTATAACAACAAACAAAGTTATAAAGTGATTTTAAAGTCATAGGTGATTTCAGATGACTTAAGGTGATAATTTTATATTATAAAAATTGATTAATATTTTCAAACAATGCATATACATTATATGTATACTTGTATATTTCTGGAATATTTTGATATACACATAAATTAAAGAAATTTATTCATTGAAAAAATTGAAACTGATGGATAGTTTTCCGAGTTTCGATCTTTTAAATATTACAATACAAAGATAGATTTTCTGTTCTACTAGAAACAAATTGAATGTAACATTTCTAGAATATTGAGAATTTAAAATCCAAATGCAAATATTACTATTTCTGTACTAATAGTAAATAGTTTCATCTATAATGTTGGTCATTTATATAAGTCAAGTCTTTAACAGATAATTGAACGGACAATACTCGCAATCAATCGCCTTTGTTATAATCTTTTATACTATAATATCTCTCATGTGAGTTTGCTTGAGCCATATACTAAATGCATACGTGGGGTATTATGGTCCATAATATACGAACATTATAAACACTAATATATCGAGGTATTAATAATACGATACCTGTAAATCAGATATTTAATAACGTGAAGCGTAATATACATTTAAGAAATTTATTATATTGTATTAGCAGCATTATACTGTGTGTTTAGAACTAATGAGATTATTTCAACGGTGTCTTTTGATATAATATTATACCGGTACATAATTTAATCAAATATATGTTATCGTAAATAGAATTTAGAAATCGGTCAGTATTTTTATAATATTATATAGTTACATATTATATATATATATATATATATATATATATATATATAATGACCACGATTTAGACAGTTATCAGGAAAGCAAAAATAAAATGTAGTTCATTTTAATAAAACACTTCATTATTAAAATCTATTATTTAATTTTATAAAGGTTTGCGTTTTTACAAATGTAATATATATATATATATATATATATATATATATATATATATATATATATATATTGTGTTTGTATGTGTGTAAAACATGAATTCTGAAATCTAAAATAATACAAGGACTTCATATAATAAAAAGATTCATGGAAAAACACATTAAAAATAATAAGAAATACAGAAAAAATATATATAATGGATAAGAAAACAAACCGAAGTTACAAATATAAAAAGCAAGATAAAACGTTTGAAATATAAACGGATCGCTATGTTGTAAGAAGAGAAAATAATGAACCGATTTGAAAACAATTAACTGAGATCGAAGAAATTATTAACTGGTACAAAAATATCAGAAAAAATATAAAAATATACAGAAAATGGAAACACTAGATTATTTAAATTAACGTGAATTAGAATAATCCCTTGTCCAGTAGCATATTTTCAAAAACTGGAGATAATAATAATAAAGATTGATAAATATGGATCCGATTCATATCAAATTATATTTGATTTGAATCAAGTAAAATTATATTTTTATATTTGATATGAAAGTTAATTTTCAATATATAATATAAATTAACATGTCATGGATTAATAATTTAAAATATATTACATATTTCATATCAAACAATAATTCCAATGTAATCGAGTTAAAGGCAATTAACTATCAAAGGATGTTACTGTTGTATTCTTGACTACAGACGTAAAGGATTTCTTTGTCAATTACAGCTATTTATGAGAATCAAAGTTTGAACTATCCACTTGTAATGGATGGAAGTGATTTTAGAAGCCTGTAGCTAATTATTTTAGTTGTTCAGTGAAGAAACGGTAACACTAAGTCCTATTTTATTAACTCGAAGTTTACTACAATTACTATCATTACATGCAATGTTAAGGACACTACTGTCTAAAGGTTTTGTCCTTTAAATGTAACACTTTCTGTTAATTGTTAAAACGAGTCATTTGGTTCAGATAGCCCATGGATCGAATAAGGGAGCTTACTCCTTTATTGAAATAACAAGTTTACCACACACGCATATACACACATGCCCAAATTGTACACATATAATACCTTTACATAAATACATACATACATATATATATATATATATATATATATATATGTATAATCTATTTAATAAAATATTGCTCTAAATAATATTTATGAAAACACTGTGTGTACATTACTGAATTAATTATTTAACAAAAATCTTTATTGAAGGTACTTAAATAAATATTTACTTACGATTTATTATACTTCTAATTATATCAGGAATTATCTAAATACTTGCCTGTAAATAAAGAAACAAATGTTAGTTCAATTAAATAAAGATGGTTGGTTGGTTATTTGGGGTTAACGGGCGCGTCTACAAGTAAAGTCATTAGCGCCCAAATGAGTATACAATACAAATGTATTGAAACTTAAAAGATAAAAAAGAATCAGTTATTTTCAAATTCTGTACAACTGTATTATAACAAACAATTAAAAAATTCAATCTTTTGTAAAATAGAAATGTAGAAAATGTATACAGAATTAGTAATAAAAAATCTATTAATAACATCATTAAAACGATAGTATTTTTTTAATCAATATACACTGCATTGTCTACTACTATTATATAATTTATGTTTAAAAAGAGTTTATAATTAAAAATAGTTCCATTTAAAAATTTAAAATAAAATGAAATACATATATAATTTTTTAAAAAAATATTAATTCATATCAAAGTAATAATACTAAACCTGAACAAGGTACATTTTAAAATCATTTTTATTCTTAAAACATTCTGGTCGTTTTGTATTAATAGAAAATTAACAGAAAAATGTAAAATTAATAAAAAACTAATTTATTTAGAAACAAAATATTTATGTATAAGAATCATAAACATGCTTTTAACAATAACATTTAAAATCTACATACTTTTTTTCCGGGAATGTAAAAAAATTATTTATAAATATTAGATTTTCACAAATAATTCAATTAGTTTCACATACTCATTTTACAAACACTCACATATATCACATACTTATTTAATATATAAGCAACTGAAACATAATTAAAATAATCTTGATATAATTTTTAAATAACAACAGATATGCAAACAATCTAAATGTTCCAAGTAAAATAAAGAAATTTTATGAAATATGATCATCAGTAAACAAAATCCACTATATATATATATATATATAAAGAATAAATAATCCCACATAGAATACACTTTATAAAGGTGAGGATTTTTGAACATAGCATGAACGGAAGAGACGTTTGTTAGATTAATGCGTCGGTCACGCAGAGTACTTTGCATACGTAATTATTTATTCCGGTTCGAATTCATCGAGGATGGATTTCAAAATCCATTAAATATATACGAATTCGTACATATATACATATATATATATATATATATATATATATATATATGTATATATACTAATTAAAAATGGGAGTAATCCTAAATACAATTACAACAGGTTATATTTGACAAATAATGTTGCGTTCGGCTGGATTAACGCCATTACATTTAGAAACGTACAACTTAACATTGTACCCTTGTTATTATTCAATTAAGTGCATTTCATAATTAATATTTCATCAATGTTCTCTTTGTCGAATAGTAATTAAACACATAGTTAATTAAACTTTAATATTAATTTCATATTCGCATATTCATCTATGTACAAGTAAAGCCTAGAAGTTAAAATTGATACTTCTATATGAACTCAAACAAACATATGCAAATTTACTTGCGGTATTTGTAGTTGTGTTAACATTCAATTATGTTTCGCTGATGATAGATTAACAAACAATAATACATTTTTATTAACAACGTTTATATAAACTCGTCAATAAACATCCATATCGATTAAAATTCAAATAGTTTGAATAAAATATATTCTCAATATATATATATATATATATATATATATATATATATATATATATATATATATATATATATATATATATATATATATATATAAATATCTTTTACATGCATATACAGTATATATTTTTATATTATTTATTTGACTTGACTTTATGTAAAAGCTGAAAAGTTAAAACACGCCAAATAACAAACACGAAAGTTGATAGTAGAAGTCATTCGTGCATGTATTCTTAAGGAATAAAAACAAGGAAGAGAAGGAAATTCAAAGACTTCAAATATCAGAGAATCAAAGACATACAATATATATATATATATATATATATATATATATATATATATATATATATATAATGTATATACATCAACTCGGTGCCTTTTTTATAGAAAATAAATGTTTATGGAAAAATGAAATACATTTCAATCCTCTAAATATCTCCCATTATTTTATATAATTTTGCTTCATCTGTCAGAGAACTGATAAATCCTCTGTCGAAAAAGATGGTTTCTTTGAAGTCGTAATGCATTTTCGAAACTTTTCTACTGTTTTAGCATTTCTTACATGCTTTATGCATAACATCTTCCCTTAAATCTGAACAAATCATACCTGCGACATCGGTATCATTTTTTTAATTAGAATACGAAAAGTATTGAATGTCTAATATACTACTTTCTGAACATCATCGTGTCCACTACTGTTTTGTGAGTTTATTAGTCAATTGCTTAACCAAATATATAGTCTTTTTAAATATCAAGTTTGACACTTCTAAACCTGAAAACGGCGAGAAAATATTTTAATTTAAAACAGAGTTAAGACTGATTCAATTTAAATGCACAGAATTAATTTTTAAACCTAATATATATATATATATATATATATATATATATATACAAATTCGGAATGACAAATTAAAAAAAAGTTTGAGTATTTATGTATTTCAGAATTTTATTTAGGAAAAATAATGATCTTTTAAGCATTTAATGAAAATGTATCTAGAAATCTTAACTTATTTAATAAATCACATTTTTTAATTATTATATTTTTTGAGTAAATCAACAACCTTTATATATAGAGAAAGATAAACGAACTAAAGAAAAGAAAATGATATACAGTACAATACTGAGAGATTTCTATTTGGGTAATATATACTTGAGTGTTTGTATTTGTTTTATGTAACAATTTTGACAAATAACGCATACATTTTTTTTATTTTAAAGTGACTCTTTCAAGAAGAAACAGAAACATAATACTGTCAAAGAAAATAGACACTAACTTACCGAAATGTTATCATATGTACATCAACTATATGACGTTATATCGTATTCTGAACTTTATTATACCCTGTATGAATCATAAAAAGTTTATGATCATGCAAATATGTGATAAAACAATGTATTTATGTGTTTTATTTAACGGCTGCCGTCTCCACTTTTCTTAGTTTTTATTCGAGAATTTCGATTCGTTTACGTGATGAATATATAATAATAATAATTAAGTAATAAACTTTTGAAAACAGAATATTAAAATTTGTTCAAATAAATCATTTATATATATACATGTATATATATATATATATATATATATATATATATATATATATATATATATATATATATATATACTGCTCACTACATTATACTAATAGTGATTTTAACTATAATTCTTGTATTTATGATTTATTACTACCACCATTGAACAAAGATTTTTCATACATCTCCATACAATAAAATTATATGAACGTGTTTTTTTTATTTAAAAATATTACTTTATTCATTAAATTTTCTAAATATTTCTATTTTGTATCATTTTTAAGAGTTACTACTATGCGATTATTAAAAATTCATTAAATAGTTACAAATTCAATTTTACAAAATTCAAAATTACAAATTCAATTTCGACTAGTTTTACAAAGTTCCAAATTACAAGAATTCGATATTTTATTTATAATACAAACTTATTCGTTACCAAACATCATTTTTAACATTAATATTTATAAGATTCATTATTTATAAAATATATAAATTTATGTATATGTTCATTATAAAAATATATTCCTAACTGTTTTTAAAATGAATTCATCTCAACCTTTCTATCAATAAGTAACTAAATATATCTTTCCTAAAAAATGAATGTTTTAAAGCAAACAAATATTACGTTTCATATGAATACATACAACAATAAAAGCAATAAACTAATCATAAGAAAAATTATTTTATTTAGCTGTGGTTGAATTGTCATTGTTTTTCATAGTTTATCCGTAACAATTTTAGGTTCCTACTTTAATCATTTTAGTCCTTTCATCTATCAAAATATTACTTAATTTTTATTTATTCCTTACTTTCAAATAAATTGTAACTTAATGGTAGATTATTTTATTGAAATCTACTAAAATGCAATACCAATCGTACTAGATAACAGCAAACCAAACAACACAAAAATCATAGAATAAAGATTATTCAGATATATATATATATATATATATATATATAATATACGGTTAAAAGTTTAAATAAAATAATATGATAGTTCAACTAGTTATCAAATACAAAAAAATATGCAATGAAACCAAACTAAGATATAAGAATGTTCAGAAATATAGAAATTCTTTTTAAAAGTGATATTTCGGACATGTTATTGACTCAAAATTGTTATTTTTCTTTATAATAATATTTTTTTATAATTAATTAATATCATATATAATTAATTCAATCATATTTAATATGTTTTATTAAATCATTAAGTACTATGACAAATATAGAAGTCACATATCAAAATGATATTTTCTACATATAAATTTCAATTTTGCTGAATTAGATGAAATCAAATAATGATTTTTCAATTGAAACTGCTTCTATGTGACGTATGTTTGCAGACGTCGATGTTTAATACAAGAACATGAAAAGCTCATTTCATGATTTAACAGATTTTGTTAAACTGAAGGAAAATTATTTATTACTAGCCACAGGTGGTTTATCAGGTTCAAGAGACACAATAATGTACATAATATTAAAGTGACTAGCAAAGACATTGCTGTTTATATTTGAGATCAAATGAAATTTTCATATAACTCGTGAAAAGTTTAATCAAAGTGAACGGTAATTCACGGAAGATAAATATGACTTCGCAAGTTTATTGTTTGAAATAAAAATGTCATTTATAATTTTTTAACAATAATAACTATATATATATATATATATATATATATATATATATATATATATATATATATGTATAAACGATGATTAAAAAGGAAATATTTTTAATACATAACATATTATCTAAAAAGACTTGTTAAAATATTTCTATTTAAAATTTACTTTTTCGATCAAAACATAATTGGAATAAATTTAAAACACATAAAATCTTTCTTGTTAACGTAAAAGCCACTCAAAATGTGAAAAATTAATAAATTACTTTGTATTTATTTGTGTGTTTACTTTGTGTTATTGTTATTACATTGTACTGTTTATCTACACTTATAAGTAAAAATAGAAGTTAAAATAATTATTTCCAAGGACGTTAATTTTTTAAAATAAATATTATATATTCTGGGTATTTTTATAATTACAAATAGTCATGAATTAAAATAAAAAATAATAGAGTGTATTAATAAATGTTATATATAAATTAACATTTAAGTATTGTTTATAGTTAAAAAAATAATAAATTAGTATATTACAACTAATGAATTTTTAATTAAAATTTCTTTATAAATAACCTGTTAAGTTTGAAAACAGTTTTTACTAGATAGATATTTATATATATAGATATTTGGGGTTTAAAGACGCGTTGACAGCTGATTTTTTTCTATTTTATTATTTTGTTAATTTCATGATTAAAATATATATTTATGTGTACTCATCAATTAATATTTACAATATATTTCTTTATAGTAGAAACTAATAAATAATAGTTTATTTTCAAATTACGTAGTAATATTTGCAAAAAAAGGTATTATTAAAAATGTCAGTTTATTAAGAGAATTTTAGGACAATTATTATCCAATCAGAAAATTTAAGATGTCTAAAAATGTGTGTATTTACTTGGTCAACATTACCTATTCCCATACCTCACTTCTTATTTTACAATTCTTAAAATACTTTTTCACATTGTGAACCTGTTCAGACAGCACATTTGTCAGAACGAACGTAAATTCAAGACTAAGTGCAATGTCAGCATTTTACTAGTTTCTACACCAATGTGTGTAGTGGAGTATTAAACAAGCCATAAAATATTTATCTTACTGAGTAAAGTTTTCAACATTTCTAACAAATATTATTAACAATAACGTTTATTCAACATTATAAATAATTATATTCTTAATTAAATCTTTCAATTTCTAAAATACGTTGTATTTTCATAATTTTATAAATCATAATATTATAAACTTTGTATACAATGGAAAATCCATCTCAAATATTATATTCAATTTGAATTATTTATTCAATATTATTGATTTTATATTTTTGAATTGATATTTTTTTAAATTGTGAAAACTTTAAAAAAAACTTTTTATTCCCATTTATTTTATATTCCAATAAATATTAATATATCTATCTTTCGAATATTAAATTCAAATTAACCCTTTAATACTCGATGTTTTGTATTTTATTATGAAAGAATTTTCAAACAACTGAGCACACTTTTATCAATAATTTCTTATCTCCTTCTCTATAAATTATTTTCGTTTTTTTTATATATGAGATCCATCTTTGTATATAAGTAAATAAAAATTTCTCTAAATTGATCGATGAGTTTAAAAATAATAAAAACATGTTACAATTTCGATAAGAATTATATATATTTATATATATATATATATATATATATATATATATATAAATATTAATTATTTGTTATTCTAAAAGTTCAAGTCATTAGGTTTTACTTAAGATTAAAATAAAAATCAATCTTGTAATAAATATTTTTGTAAAAAAATACATAACATGCTTTATTGAAATATATACCTAAATTTCATGAAG
>CM068318.1:15136870-15271870 GCA_034766995.1 Acanthacorydalis orientalis | reverse complement strand
ACCCAATTAAAAATTTCAATCATGGAAATCAGATTTTAATATAAATTTATATTTAAATATATATTTTTGCACACATATTATTTTATTTCTATTTTAGTCAATATCAATATTATAAAATATTATATATATATATATATATATATATATATATATATATGATTTGTGATAAAAGAATATACTAAATATAAACAACTAGAATGATCTTATGTTAAATAAAATAAATTTATGATAGCTTAATTAAATTTGTAAGAATGTACTTGTTTCATGCTTCACGCAAGAAAAATTTAATTACAGTTTTATTTCTGATATAAAAAGATATTTACTTTTATAAAATTCTATTTTTAAATTTCACAGGAAATATATTAATATAAATACTTATTTTCAAATTTTTCACTTGTAAATTGAACAAATTATATCATTTTATCATTTTTTGAAAATTTATACCTAACCAATATAAAACATCATGAAACAATGAAATATCGTTGAGATATAAAAGTTTCCAAGAAAAAAATTAATCGGAACATGTTAAAATTTAATCATTTTTTGTTATTTATATAATTTTTATGAAATATTTCAAACACTGATCAAGTTTTAAAAAAAGACATTAAGTAAAACTTTTATAAAATATACTTTATATTTTTAGAGAATTTGAATTACAACTTGTTAATTTACATCTAAATAGTGCTTTTAAGAAAAAATATCGGAAAAAAATTCATTTTTCCAAAACAATATATTTTCTATGCAAGTATGTAACTTTATATTATTTATACAAAGAGTTTGCATAACTCACAAAACAATGTGAACATGACGTCTGAAAAGAAGTATATAAGCCATTGCATACTTTTCACATTTCAGTTGAAAAAAATGATACTAAACCCGCAAGAATAATTTGTTCAGTTTCTAGAATCCAATTATTATTGAATTTTAAAAACGAACAACATTCTAAACAAACGATTTTCTCAATAAAAAAAAACAATAAGTCTATGTTACTAATATGATATACATGTCATCATCAACAATGTAAACAAAGCGCAATAACAGTAAACTCGCGTAACTTAAAGTAAATAACGTTTTTCCTACGAGTAAAATGGAGCTGCTGTAGTTTTATGGACTACGGTAATTCTGTAAAATCTCATTGTAACAAACATTACATACCCTCATACAATACATTCTACGTATAACTGACAGGTACTTACTCTTTAAATAAGTATTTAAACTAACAACAAACATACAATTGTTTCAATACTAAAATAATTTTGTAATTCATAGAACTATCAAACTATTATTTAACATAATCTAAATAAACAACCACCAAGAAGTATTTAACGTTAATGTCAATCATTTCTACAATAATAAAAAAGATGTTTAAAACTATAAACACATTTATTGTTCTTTAATTGACGAAAATATCATTAAAATTACAGTTAAGAAAACTGTTCAACATTAAATGATTTTCATAATAGCAACTTTTGACATTAAAAATTAATTTCGAAATTGATATAAAAATTAATCAAATTTAACGCTGTAACGATGCCATTATCAATGAAATATGATTTTAATAGTTATAATTACTTCATTTCATGTCATTATTAGAGATTTACTAATTAAACCAACATAGAGTAATAATATTTAGTAATTAATTTTTGTATTTTTCAGTAATTAAACTTTCAACATTCTATTAACTGTCATTATTCACTCTTACTACATATATTCAACAGAAACAGCATCAATTTATCACACACACATACTTATATATATATATATATATATATATATATATATATATTAATAAAGAGTTAACGAAGAAAGATTAAAAACACCTTAATTATCACCATCCTAAGAAATTACTGATTTATTTATTCTACAAAATATTTATTTTCTATGTATAGTATCTATTATTTTTTTACAATATGTGTATAATATATATATATATATATATATATATATATATATATATATTACTATTATGTTTATACAAAAATATTTCTGGATATTTTTAAATTTAACTTTGTAATAAACTTGATATTCTATTCTCACTATTAAGCTTTATTTATGCATTTGGCGTTGAATAAAATGTTATGTTGCTATAAGAACATTTTCATATGGGTCTATATAACCAGACGATAAAAGAAAAACGCTAAAGAGCAACGAACTTGAATTTTCTTTCCTGCATTGCATATATATTTCAAAGCACACGTTGAAGTTGCATTGGAATATTGTAGTTTACACAATATACATACCTACGAAGATTTTTTCAAAGCAGAAAGTAAATGCAAAATTTAAACATTTCATATATAGTATATCATTAAAATGTTGCTATGCAAATAAATTTATATTAATACATTTTTAGCTGAAGTATTTTTATGGAAGTCTGGAACTGTTTTACAAGTAAATAAGATTGTGTGAAATTTAACAAAATCTTACTTAAAAGGAATTTTCTATTGGTACTTTCTATTTCTAGTTCTAAAGAATTTTGCAGCCACCAAAATAATTAACATCTGTTATTAAGGCAAACTATGCGTTATTATTTGCAGTATTTACTCTTACTTCCTCAAAATTCATTTCAGTCATTTCCTAACAATCAGATAGTGTATATACTTGATTTGATAATTATCTCAATTTCGAAAAATTATTTCTTTATTTCCTAATATATATATATATATATATATATATATATATATATATATATATCCAATAATTGATTGTTGATCTTTTTGATTCTATTTATACGCATTTTTATAGTGATTCTAAAATTCTAAGAGAGCCAAGATGCAGAAAAATACTTTTTTCTACAGCATGAAGGTTCATGGATGATGAGAGGAATAGAAATGTACATATGCATTAATGAAAAGTAATCTTCAGTCAATTATTGTAATTTTTTAATAAAAAAAATGTGTGATTTGTATGCAGAGTGGAAAATTCATGTGTGCATTTTACAAATTCATGTGTGCAATTCATGTGTGCATACATTTCATGTGTGCATTTTAATATTGTACTCAGGAACACTTAAATGAGAAAATTTGCACAAACGCCTAGCTGTAAAAAATCGATGTAAGATCGTATTTCACTAGATAATATAAACATTACTTAATAAATAGTCATCCGACAAAATTTATAAGAATTGAATTAAGATACCCTAGTACCCTCACCATATGCACATAATTTATTCCCATCTATTCAAATTATAACAAAAGTTGCTTAGTAGGAAGAACTTTGGAAATGTGAATAATCTAGAAATATACCTAAAGAACTTTCTCAAGTTTACATACAATAACATGTTCAAGGAAGACATTTAAATATGATTTTTAATCATTGGACAAAATGCCAATTCTATAACTGATTGAAATAAAACTTTAACGATCATGTTCTATTTCAAATAAACGCTACTAACGTTATGGATCATCTAATGTAATCAAGTATTTATATGCAACCCTGAAGTAATATTAAAACAACTCAACGATTTACATTAAACAGTATAAGAAATAATTAAATCGATAAAAATAAAAATCAATTCGCACTACTTTTTGTTATTTCGTACCATAAATAATTAAATTTCAAATTTGAAGTAAAAACAATAGTTAGTTTAAAAACCAATAATTTGAAACAATACTATAAAGTCACAAGATCTGAATAAAATAAATATTACTTTAAATTTAATGTTATTTTAAAGTCCATAAAGATTGTTCAACAAAAAAGAACACAAAGAAAAAAATATATCTATAATTCTTAGAATACATTTTTTCATATCAAAATATTTAAACATAAAAATTAACCTATCCTCAAATAAGTGTAAAAAAAGTTCAATTTTCTTAACAAACAAAAATATAATTTTACAAAATATACCTCACATTAAGGTTCATTCCATACAATAGTTTCGTCACATAAGTAAAATTAAATCCATGATGAAGTTACATAATGTTCTCATTGTTCGAAATAAATTACATCTGCAATTTGCAACAAAGCGTATTGTGCCACCACCGGCACATACTTAAGGGAAAAATAAAAAAGAATAAAGCAGTATTCTTAAAAGAGAGCAAGTATACTCGTACTACATATGATATCATCAATTCTTTTCACGTTGACAGCGAGTCTCACATGATATTCATACGGAAAATGCGCACAAAGACACTTCTCTTCTCTCTGGACAAATATGTTTTTATTGATGTAACTCTGTCTAGACAACGCTAAAAGTGGTGTTTGATTTATTACTACATATGCATATATACGTGTTTATACACACCACACGTATATTTACACAAAAGTAACACAAAAGAATACACACACACGCATAGAAAGAGAGAGAGAGAAACGAAAAAATCTTTAATAAGGCATATCAATCCATTGTATAAAACAACAATTATTTATCCAAGAAGAATAATTATCTCCCTTAATGTTCAATTTGCCATTAAATACTAACAAATTAATTATTCTGTTAGTCACAATCGATTTTCTAATTAATTTTTAAAATAGTTTCATTTCGAGTAAAAGTCACGTTTTCGTTTTCTTTAGATAAATTCTTTTAGCCATCGTCGAGTTCGAAGTATATTAAACATTGAAGATAATCGTTTTCTTAATAAAAGATGACATAATTTACGGTCGATAACATTAACCACCTAACGAAAAAATATAATAACTATTTAGGTATATCTTTATTGTATTTATTTGTAATGAATATATACATAATTTATTAAAAACTACAACCCCAAATATAATATAATATAAAAGTAATAGAATTATGTGTTCATTACTATTAAAATTAAACACAAATCGTAATAAAATTAGTTTGATTGTGGTCAGAGATAAGAATAAAAATTAATTAATACCCATTTCAATACACAATAGAATTAAAAAAGTGAAGAGTTTTAACTAACATTTCTTTAAGTATAAAAGGTATGTAAATTTAAGACATTTGAATTTTATTAAATACATTTGTCTATATTTCTTTTTTGAAATAATTTTTTAAATAAAGAAATCTACAGTTAACAATTGATTATTAAAACAACAATTAATAATTAAATTCTAAAATTAAAGACATTCTATTAGAAAATTAAATGTTATTTTTTTAACTAATTAAAACTAATTAACTATTTCATACCTTTATAATCATTTGAATTTTTTTTGTTTCTATATATATATATATATATATATATATATATAAAACAGTATTTATCCATAAAAAACTAAAAGGTTGCAAAAAATAATCTACTGTCATGTTTATGTAAAAACTATATATATATATATATTATATATATATATATATATATATATATATATATATATATGTTATATAAAAACTAACACACACACACACACATATATATAACGACTAAGTTGCTATATATCTGATAATAAGTATATAGACATAATGAATTTTAAAAAATATATTTATTGTTTCATTCAGTCATATATACAGGCTTATAATTGAGAAGTGGGTAAGCGCAGCGAGCCCGGGGGCTTTGTGAGAGAAGCGAGCATGGGGCGAAGCCCTCTAGTTGATTTATACTTTAATATTTTCACATTCAATTAAAAATATACATTTATTATATTCTCACTAAATAATAATTATTTTATACATTTCAAGTTCATCTATTAGTTTCCTTTTTAGAAGGTATTTCACTTTGAAGAAAGATGTTACACTCTGGGATTTCTATATCTGCTCACATTAATTAAATTTAAGTACAAACAAGGGAATTGTGTCGTACTTAATGTTACACCTACTATTACAAGTGGATCTTAAAATAGTATTTATGAACCACTTAATTAATATAATTACTTTAAAAAATCAACAAATTACTAATCACTGTATATTAAACGTTATTTTTATTATTTCGAATAGTAAAAGTTCATTTTAATATTTTTTTATATATATTAAATTCAGTATTTTCAGATATATAAATTAAAATATAGAAAGAAAATCGATCTTAATTTAATAACTAGTTAAAGCAGACTAAATCAATTTAAATTAATCGTAAAAACACTCATATTTTATTTAAGTTAAATAGATCAAAAACTATTTATTTTTTTATAGAAAACCATTGACATTTTCATTGACATACAACATATTTTATCAATTAACATTATAAATAGATAGTAAAGAAAATATTATTTTTTTGAAAACAAAAACTAATTAAATTAATATATATATTTTAAATATTTTTTATTTTGCATTCATCTTGTTTAGTGTCTATTTTTTATTATTAATATTATAAAAAAAATCTTAAACAGTGTTTATCTTTTATGATTATTAAGATTATTAATTATTAATTTGTATTCAATTAATACAATAAAAATCAAATACTGACTGTACTGATTTAATTACGACATATATGTAAATACACACGCATATATATATATATATATATATATATATATATATATATATATATATATGTGTGTGTGTCTGTGTGTGTGTGTGTATATATATATATATACATGTATAGTGATATTAATTTATAATCAATTGACACTAAAGTGGTTTACTTAAATTGTCAACGTACCTGTAGGTACGCACACTAAACGATTATTTCGACTTGTTTATTGATATGTAACAAAAATGTAATCGTCCCACGATGGTTGGTAACGCACGCAGCTTACCGAAGAACGTGTCAAACTTTCAATTTACGATAACGACCGTTTGAAGCATCGCACTTGAAGCGAGGAAACTCTAAATTGAATTGTGGAATACCACGCAAAACGGTGTTTGCAACAGACAGAAATTTATATTGGCTACGAGTAATATTTTGCCAAAAACTTCTCAATAATATTTTTATGCTTTATGGATATATTCGCACGCATGTCTAATGACAGTTGTAAAGTACAGCAATAACTTCTCGCGATGGGGTCAAAAAGTTCGATTTGATGTTATAGAAAATTTAACATGTATACGGTTATAAATTATTGTTCAATGTTTGAATATTAACAACATTGAACTATTTGTTGAGTTAAATACTTTTTTTACGAACTCTGTTATAAAAAACAACCTTCTGATGTTCTTTTTAGATATTACTTTTTAGTCTCCTCACAAAAATGTAAGTAAAACAAATGAAGACACGCACGTATAAAAAATAGAATTTTGTTACCCAATAATATGTGTGTGTGTGAATAGATAACTAAAATATAAAAATGTAGATATATCTAATTTCCATACCACATCTCATCAAAATCTGATATTTTGTGCTATACACAAACATTAAAAATATAATAATTAAAATTTCACCTTTAGAAAATAATTTCTCACTTATTTATATGTTTTTTTCAATCAATTTATAAAAGTATAAGTATAAATAAGTAAAAAAGGCTGATTTTGCTCCAAATATTACAAGTTAACAATTTTTTTCCGAATTTTGAGTTACAAAAAGAATCAATTATATATATATATATATATATATACATATATATATATATATATATACATATCATGTTTTGAGAATTTCTAAAAACTTAACTGTACAAAGATTATAACCACGACATATTTATTAAATTATTTTAAATAAATTTACCAAATTCAGACTGAAATTAATGCAAATAATTTTTAAAGAAGGCATACAAAAGAGAAAAATTTCAAAAAGGTTATCGGTTGAGCATTTGTTCTATATGGAAAAATAAATTAAATCAAGACACTGTACTTTAATTACCAAGCTATAGATAATAAGATACGTTTGAAAATTATTAAAGAAAATACTGTCAGCCTGGAAGGATAAACTTTGTATGAATAAAAAAAAGTCAAAAAGTTATTAGTTATTATTTCTTTGTATTTAACGTTAATTAATAATTAGAGTTTATTTACATGTTATGTAGATATAAATAACGTACATAAATAGAGAGAGAAAGTAAGTTATGATTGTGAGAGTATTACTTTTATAACGGTTAATTTTCAACTCGGTTTTAAACGTAGGTACTTAGTTATTTGTAGTTATTTAATAATCATGGGCATAATTCCACAAATATATAAAGTTAGTATTTTTATATCAGGTTATATATACGCATATATATATATATATATATATATATATATATATATATATATATATATATATATGCGTGTATATTCATGTTTGTGTGGATAAAAATGATATAAATAATACAAAAATTAAATTTATAAATTCTTCTTTCGTGTCATAATTATAATTTATATTTTAATAGTTGTGTATCAGGATAAATACTTAAAAAATGAAGTTAAAAAAAATAAATATGAGTTTTGCATGAAGAAAATGCCTTGAACGTGTCTGAATGATAAATCGTAAAAGAATATATTAAAATTTTAACAAGTTCAAATTTTCAACACAGAAATTAACTTGCTAACATGTTGTCCTTCTTTATGAAAACAGTACAATTTAAATCAGTGCAAATGGTTTGGAATTATCGCACGGCGCACAGACTTACCCAATTGAGCGCACTTAATCTGGTACACTGTATACGATTACTATAAATACAGACTGAGAACGGCTGAACACAGTTGAAGAGTGTACTCTCATGGATTAATTTGTACATACGTTGTTACAATATGGATTATGACAGATGCGCATTAATTCTTTATAACTGGATAAATAAAATGTCATTTTTTTGATAGCTTAGAATACGGACATGATAAAGGAACAGAGATGGATCTGACAGAAGTATAAAATATATCGTCATTAACAATCTCGTGTAATAATGAAAATAAACATTTTTACGATATATATATATATATATATATATGTTTATATAAAAAATAATTGTGTTTTTGACAGCCTAACCATTTTTCGCACACATTTTTATGAATATGTACATTAATAATATATATATATATATATATATATATATATATATATATATATATATATATATATATATATTCACGCATATAAACACGCAATTACAATTATTAAAACAGTTAAAAATCAATATCGTTAGTATTGCTGCATTTCGAATTTCTAAATATTAACACATTCATGACATTCGTGTCCATATTAATAGGAAATTCGTTTCACTAAATGTCAAAAACATAGACAGCAATTTCTCTACATCAAAATGGTAACAATACGACCATATGAAAATGGTCCATTGAACACATCTTCCGAAACCAATTACTAAAACGCCAATGCAATCTCAATTGTAAATAGACTACTACCTACTCGGACAACCGAAATCACGACGAATATAGAATATTGTTAACAAGATTTGTATATCTATACACACACATACAGTCAAAAACATACATTTTCACATACATACACACATGCATATAATACTTTGCACACAAATATATCCCTGTATAATACGGAATTATCATACACAAATTGCAGTTGGTATTTTCATTCTATTTCCTTTCGTGTATATATATATATATATATATATATATATATATATATATATATATATATATATTGTGGTGCATTCAAGATTTAATCTTGGAGGGCGAGTTGAACTGATAATTTTTTTTAATGTGAATTCAATAAAATTCATTAGATGATTATAAAAATTTATTTCAAGAATGAAATTCAGTTTTCTTTTCTTTTTACAAGGCTCTTAAATTACTTCAGTTGTGTTTACATTATCTGTGTGTATATATGGGAGCATTTTCGCCCAATGATTTTGTTCTGTTTTCTAGTGTTTTTTTTCCATTTTCCTTTGGGCGGTGCAAGAACCCCTTACGCCACCCTCTGGATCCACCACTGTATATATATATATATATATATATATATATATATAATTGTATATATGTATATATATATATATATATATTACATTTTTAAAGAAATTCTTATATAAATTAAAAAGGGATCTCAATTGATTAAACTTAAATGTTTTTTATTGATACCGAATGCATTATTTTTTTTTAAATTTCATTTTAATGAATTACTTTACTTAATTTCATCAGTAAAATAATATTTTGTAAAACTGATATCAAATTCTAATACATTCAACTACAATTATTGAGATATCAATCTGATACAAACTTTTGTAATAAGGACAATTTAATAGATATACTCGTACACACATATAATAAATTGAAATTACAAAATAAAATTACTTTCTTATTCAATTCAAATGGCATGTTGCTTTAAATTGATAAATTATTGAATATTGTGTATTAATCTTTAATTTTCATCATAAAATGAAACATTAATTGAACCGCTAAATAAACACTAACTAATTATATGTTTTCTTTATAGAGGTTTTAATTTTAATTAAAATATTCAAACTGTTTTAATTTTCTATTACATTATATATATATATATATATATATATATATATATATATATATATGTGTGTGTGTGTGTATGTGTGTGCCTGTGTGTGTTTTATTCCACATATAGACACTAAATATTACATGGAAATATTTTATCAGGATCGTTTAGATCCAGTCGTATATCTTTACTCCATAACGAAGTTCATTCCATAAAAATTAATTATCACCATCGATATTATCTCCGGTTGCACAGTTCTATAACGCATATTATCAACGTGACACAAAAACAGACTTAGGCACGTACAAGGCAAATGTGCCATAACGAAATGGCCATTTACAATCGATTGACATTTTTATACGCCATTGCACACCGTAACAAGCTACAGAGGAAAGTCATTCGAATTGATTAAGTTGATATTTCATGACATACGCCCATCGATAACTTCTATATAAAACCAAACGAGATTTTATTCATTTATTGTCGAACAATGATATTCTCGCGTAGTGAACACGCATATCAGATTAAATGACATTATATTTAATAAATATACATGAATGAATAATGATCAGACATTGATATTATAATTTATGTTGAATCCATTATTTATGCGTTTTATAAATAATGTATACGTTTTAACGAGCTCGCAGAAAGTTGATGTATTTCCATTGTAAAAACGGATTCGTAAAAGAAACGGCAGTTATACAAGAACAAAGTTTAATATCATTTTCATAAAAGCTGAAATCATTATACTAAATGAAACTCTATATCGTTATTTGCCTTTAACCTTTTTGACTTATACACCACATAATACTAGATTTTGATTAGCATATCCTTATAAAAACACCAAATTCGAAATTACGTCATAGAACGTATCCAAATAAAGAACAATTCATTTTATCGATGTCATACGATATAAAGAAATTGATAAATGATGTCTTCATTCTAATAGATAATACATATAATACTTTCTAAAGTTTACAAAACACATTCTGAATAGATAAATAAATAGTGTAATAAATTGTAAAACTTATAATTAATTTCTATCATATCGGAACATATTTTTACTCAATTTAAAAAACCTAAAAAATACCAACAAAATTTAAATAATTATTTTTGGTATTATTTTCTAAATTCACAAATTTTCATACAATTCACAAAAAACTGCACAAATAGATTAAATTGAAAATTTTGTTTAATGTTTCATCATTTTAATCTTTTAAACAAATTGATTCAATAAATTTATTATTTATACAAATATATATCCGATATATTGTTCCGATATATTGTTATTGACGAAAATATCGAAATAAATAAATGACTTATTTCCGTTCAATAACAAAACAATTTAACAAGAACAAAGCTTTGAAATCATTTTAACGATGATATTTATCAACAAAACTAATGTTTGATTTTATTTTCTGCTCCACTTGTTTTATCTGTTTCAAATGAATAATTAAATAAATGTTTACTCGAGATCAAAAGAGCACGTAACATTAATTTTTAAATTGAAGTTCGTGTACCATCTAAAGAGCTAGAAATCTACTGTAAACAAAAATAATGAGATACAAACAATATATACACATTTTTATATTTCACGACGTCTTTACGTTATGCTTTTACAGGTTTTCGTGCAACTTTGCGAATATATTAAATTTTATATGCATTGGAATTACATAGTATAAAACAGACATTGTTGTTTAATTTCTATAAATAGTAAACAGTTCAGTTAAAGAACACATACTCTATTTTCTTAATCTCCTAATTATTACTTTAAATAAAATTTACAATAACTCACTGATTAATATTCAAGAAAACTTTCATATAATTCATTATTGCTAATTTTAACAGTATAAATAATTAATTTTATATAAAAAAATATAATCTACTATACTTTTACTGTAGTACATACAACACTCAATTCATTGTCTGCGTTCTGTACTACGATTTTAATTTTTTCATATTTTATTAAGACATATTCTTTCTATTTTATAAAAAAGTGAATATTTTTTAATAAATTAAAAAAATATTTCAAATTCATGATAAATTCAAATAATATAATAAAATATTTTAAGAACTTTTTAACAGAAAATATTACAAAAATAATATTGTTTCATAACACAATTACAAATCATTTTCAAAAATTCATTACATTTTAAAAATTCATTAAATATTTTAACATACATTCATAATTAAATTACTACACCCTATTTTTAAAATATTCTCATATAAAAAAGGGAAATCAGAAACGAACCGTGAAAACATAAACGTTAAACTTTTAATAAAACCTATTAACTCTTCTTGAATCTTAAAAAGTTTTTTCTGATGAAGAGTCAAGTTGAAATATTATTTTTATAATTATCAAGTTTACAAAATTGGCACCAAAGCAATATTCATTTTCATATATATATATATATATATATATATATATATATATATATAAATATTCATTTTCATATACATATATATATATATATAATGTGTATGTATGTGTGTGTGCGCACATGAGCACTTGAATGGACGGATATGTAGATACATATTAAAATATATTTAAAATATAAATATTAAACATAGTTAATAATGACAATAACATTAATATTAGAGGTCTAAATACGTATTTTCGCTAACAAGAATGAAAGAAAACGTAACAACTTTTAGAACTGACATTAAATAAGAATATGAAATGTTCCTTAACAAGTAGTGAAGTGACATAGTAGTGAAGTTATACATAAGAACTTAGACATCCAAATGTAAATTCTAAATAAATTATTTTATAGTATTTCTCAATTAGTTTCAATAGTAAGTATCTGTTATTTTAAAAACAATTTGCATTAATTTAATAACAAAATATGAAAATATTTTTTTAAAAAACATAATATAGCCGTCAAAATGTTTCTATTGCTAATTAATATATATATATATATATATACTTCAAACTGTACAAAATTATGATTTCATTCAAATAAGGTCGTTGTATTACAGATAACATTGCTCACTTATCAATGCGAAAATAACAAATTTCATTTTTAGTCCAGTTCCCAAAATACTGATCTATTATATATTAGTATTCATTTCAATGTATGACCTTTGGAATCCTCACTGTTCACCTGACAAAATTTAAATTATTAATGTCTAGAGAACGTGACTAATTTAAAGCACTGATTTAAAAGCGATTTCATAAATCAAAAGTAAATTAGTTGTCTGTCAAAATGGAATTTCATCTAGAATATTGAACCTGACACGTCTTAATTTTGTCACTTGTTTCTGACTGAATTTAAAAATAAAATTACATCTGTAACAATCAGTTAATGTAGAAAATCTTATTTTTATACACACATACACACAAGTATATATATATATACATATATATGTATAAATATGTGTGTGTACATATATATATATATATATATATATATATGTATGTGTGTGTGTGTGCATATATACAGAGAGAAAGACATCATTGATAGAAAGAGTAACTTTCATAAATTTTCTAGAATGCACTTAAATATACATTTAATAACAATAAATGATTTATTATTTCAATAACAAATTTAAGTATTTTCTCAAATGTTGTCTAAAAAAACCTACTAGTGTATTATTTTTCTGCAATAGGGTTACACTAGTAAAAAAAATGAAAAATACATAAACATATTAATAGCAGTTATAAATCAAATAAAGAATGAATTTAAAGCCATTGAATATTAATTCTAGAGACAGTATAGTTCCAATGAAATATTTATAAAAAGAGAAGTTATATCATTTTCATATTGCATTCGAAATATTCACTAAAATGCATTATCACTGTATATGCACACAATACACTCTGTAAATAGAATATTAAGCCTGTAGAGAGTAAATGGTGTTTCTATGCTACTATAGTGTATCATAAATCATTCAAAATAGTGTATGTTACACGCAAATATACAATGAAGAGCTAGTTTCTCATTTACGCTAACTGAATATGTTGTACAAAGGGGAGTAATTTTCAAAATAGGATATTTATTAAATCGTTCTTGTGGTATACAAAAAAATACAATTTATGATAAGTGTCAGTGAAACGTAGACATTATATTCTAGAAAGGTGTTCTTTTTACTAGATTATGTCATGACACGCAAGTAATTTAATATAAAATTAATAATCAGGTAGTCGATTTCGTCTCGTAATGGAATACATGATTTCGTAAAAATGTATACATGATATATATGATAAGTAATAATTTCAGTAAAGAAAAAACGCTTAAAAATCATTCAACACAATATAAGAAAACGTTATATTAATTCGCCGAACTCTACAGCAATTATACCTATAATATAAGCTTAATTATTTGATAAAAATCTTTACAACTTATTAATATCAGTTTGTAAATTATGAACGCGAAATGGTTAAAAATACACTTTTTATTATACCTATTTATACACACGCACACACAAATCACAATGCAATCGTATTATACGTATCCACAAACACACACACACATACATACATACATACATACATACATATATATATATATATATATATATATATGTATATATGTATATATATATATATATATATATATATATATATTCAAAAAATATAAATCCTGGAAACGATTTAACATTTTATGGATATTAAAGTAAATTACCTATTCTGTACATAAATGATATATACTTAAAGACAATTTATATTATTTTTCTTGTCTTAAATATCAACAATAAGATCAATTCGACACCAACGAGCATTTAACTTACGTATATATAGAGAAGAGGAAATGGAGAGAAGAGTTGTATGAAATATGTAGATAAAAATACAAATTGGCCAATTATATTTAAAAGGAGTAGTAACCTTTATCAGAAAAAGGGAAAACATGCTGCCTGTAATAATATGACATGTCAAAAGTATATAATATTTCTATAAGAGGCACCTATCCTTAAATAAAGTAATAAGTTCTATTTAGTGAAGGAATATATTTTCAAGTCCCTGTTTATAAGTTTCATTTAACTTAATTTACAATAATTTAGTTGTATATTATCGTTAATGACATTAGTAGAAATTTTACTAAAAGGACACCCCTAGTTTGATGACAATTTTTCATGTTTACATGTAATAAAACTTAAGAGAAATAAGGCTAATGCGGAATATTACATTTTACACCGCCAAAAAACTATTTTTTACTATACAAATACTTCTAATGCGAGTTTTTTGAAGAAATATGTATGAGAAAACGAAAATCCCAGCCTTGAATTTTTCTCCAAATTAGAAAAACTTAAGGAATACACAGAAGTAAATCACACAGATATATTTTTTTTAAAATAGTCTAGTCCTAAACCAAATAAAATCAACATTTTAAAGGAAAGTCTAAAATCTGCAGAACAATACATTGAACTTCATTTAACGAATCTGATATTAACACATTGGTTAACTGTCACGAAATATCTCGTGTTTAGCAAACCGTTCGTTTAAACTGGGTCAAGAGATATCTCGGTTTCGTAAATTTAAAATAATTCAGTCTAGCTTTTCCATTATCAGGCTACCAGAGTCTTATGACAACCTGGTGACACATAAACCTTTATGACAACTTAAAACAATACATAGTAGAAGCGATTAAAGCAAAGAGAAAGACGATTTCCTAACAGAAAAGTGTAACGTCTGTTCCTCCAAAATGAAAAAGAACAAAACTAAATGCATTATTAGAGTTTATAAAACCTCTTGAAATATTATTTAACAAACAAGTATTAATGAATATTTTTTTATTGTAACTTTTGTACAATTAGACATTCATAGCACATTTAATTTTATTATAGTATTGTATATAAATAATAGAGAAAGCATTAAAACATTAACATATAAAACTGGTATATTAGAGTATATTAAGTGTTTCTATATGTGAACAAAAAAGAGTTTGCATAGATTGGGGTTTTTCTCAGTACACTAAAAAATGTTTAGACCTTTGATCAAGTTAGGTGAATAGAGTGCTGTCCTCTATGTGTTAATATGAGTTTACTATATTCAAACGACGAAGAATTTTCGTTAATTTATCAAAGTTCAAGATTGAGAAAGTATTTTCTACTCAAACCTACTTTTTTTCAACCGCACGAAACGAAATCTGGATATAATGTTTAATATGCTCACTCTAAAGACATGCATCGAAACGCGAATGATACCTATATGTGTGATTCTGGTAATAAAATAAATACTAAACCTATCTCATATTATTTTATGTATATTATTCCATATTACCTGAACATTTTATATATCTAAATAAATATACACTGTCAGTTTTTTGTATAGTTTAAAATAAAATGAGCACTTGAATGTTTCCTAATTCATTTATTATATTTTTATTTTATTGTAAAAAATCTTCTCAAAGAAACTTTAATTATACGATTAAAATTTTCAAACAAATAAATCTTACTTTCTTATTCAAATAACTATGGACTGTCTTTAATGTCTAAATTATTAAAATTTGTATAATTAAATAGGTGAGAAATGTTAAAACTGCCGATGAAGTCTGAAAGCATAAAATAAAATAATATTTTTTATGATATTAGAAACCCATTCTTATTTTTCTTCAAGAGTTAAATTTGAATATTTGAATCTAAATTACGTATTAGATATTTATTCACATACACACTTATTTAGATGAAACCAGCTAAGTGTATATATATATATATATATATATATATATATATATATATATATATATATATATATATGCGTGTGTGTGTGTACGTAGATGATATCGTCTAAAGGAACAAACAAAATAAGAAAATACACTTTGTCAACATATAAAAAAGATTAAGTTTGTCCAGAAAGCAGACCAAAACAATCTCGATAAAGAATCTCGGATACTGCGTGAAAGTAAAAGTGCTTGACCAGTACTTGTTACACAAACAACTGGGTGGTATTTTAAGATAAGAAACGAAAGAGTAAATAATTACATAGCTGTAATTGAAATTACTCGTGTTTGGAAAGTATAAAAAAGGTTCGTATATTTTTTTATATCTTCGAGTTTTTGTTACTAATACAATTTTATTACAGAAAGTTTTTCTATGAGAAAACATAATTTGATCCACAAACTCACGAGATGAGCTTAAAAAGTAAACGGTTGTAAAAAAATTTTTTTTCTATATAAATTCCGAAATTCTGTTTTAAGAAGGGAATGTCTTTTGTATGAATTTGCAATATAAATTACTGTAATTTTAATTGTCCTACAGTTTGAAGTGTAAAATCATGTAATGAAATAAGATATTGAAAACATTGATAAATGTACATTGTTCCATACGAGTTCTATAATATACGTACGAGCTAATTTATTTTACAATTATTTTTGACCTTTTCTTCTTCAGATTCAGATAGATCGTCATCATCTTCTAATAGATCTCCAACTTTATACAGTTAACTTTTACAGAACCAAAACTAAACTCAATCGTAAAAGAAATAAACCCACACAAGACATAAGATTTACAAAGAACAATGAAAAAGAAGTCTACGAAAAATAATACAATAAGAATTGATTAATTTAGTCTACGCTCAAATATATATATATATATATATATACATATATATACTGTTTATAAGAAATAATTTATAAAACTATCTTTAGAATTTTATTATAATATTAATAATTATTTAAATGTTTTTAATGTAATTTATATAATAAAAAATTATTATTCCGTTTATTCTAAAATTAAATATTCAATCAAAACACTTTAAAAAAATGTTCAAAGCGAAAACAAAAATTTGAATTCATATTAAATTTTAGTTTACATTTTTACAAGAAATGAAATTGTAACTCAACTCTTAAGTTGACATTTTAATAGCGAAAATCCGGTTTAGGTCATAAATAAAACACGTGAAGTGTATTTTTCTGATATATTGATATATATGAGCAAATATATATAGATATATATATATACATACATATATATATATATATATATATATATACATATATTCACATATATGTATATACACATATATATGTATATATATACACATATATATGTATATATATATATATATATATATATACACACACACACATATATATATATATATATATATAGTTAGTGTGCATAAATTCAACACAGAATGTGTTTAATAAAGTATGTATACATGTATAGAGAATATAATATTTCATTTTTTCATAATAATCTGAATTATATATTCTTATGTACTTTTTATTCGATTAGCTTTATCGAACAATCATTCTCAAAATTTTGGTTTTTAAATATAAATTATGAAAAATTTAATTTTAGTTTTAATAATTGATTTAATTATATATATTTTTTGCAATAATATTTTGGAAACCTCAATATTCCAACACGAAGTTATGAATTTTAATATGGTTTCTATAAAACAAACTGAATAAGGCCGAACTTAAGTATTGTAACATATGTATCAGTTGTTTTATTAACATACAAGATCCATCGTACATACGTCTAAAACAAAGTTTATTTATGAATAAATAATCTCTTCTTAACACACGATGCAACATGAAAACCGTACACCACAAAACTGAGACATATTCTGTACTTCATATAACTGCAACGTACGAAACAATTACATATTCTATTCTATAAGTTCGCTAACATTTTGAGCATAGACTTCGTATAGCTCTCCGTCAACCGTACTCGAACTATAACGTAACACAGAATGTACTTAAAACCGCAAAACCAAGCGTCATTATGTTTTGCTATATGAAATCCTTATCTTTTGAGTTTTAGGAAACCCATAGCAGCTGGCTATGCCGTGTAACTTATCGTATGTTCTTAAGTATTCACACAAGCTGGTAACTTGACTGCCACTCATTTCTTTGTAGGTAGAAAAGTGAATTATATATAGAGTGTCAGAAAAAGATTTTTAGGTTATGAATGATAATAATTTTTCACTTTACTAATCCAAAATAAATAGTAGTTATTAACACAATTAAAGTATTATTATCATCAATAAAAATAATTTTACTGGATATTAACAAACATATTCAATGGAGTTTGTAAATACAACACCAAAATTATAATCATTTTTACACTATTCGTTAAAAAATATTTAAAATAAACAACTAGTTAATAAAAATAACTTATCTCTAAACTCAATTAAAATAAAATTAGTTTTCACAGCTAGACCAAATGCCGGAAAACCATTTATTTAACGGAGATTCCAATTTATAAAACCATTATTCAGGGATACGAAGCGATATACATTTGTGAATAGAATTATATTGATAATTAAATGTACATATTCACTAATTAAAAAGTTTAATGTTAATTAAATTTCTGACCATTTTGATTCAAACGCATATAAATTAAAAGCTTTCAAATTCTCGGACAAGCGATATTTAAAAAAACAATGTTTTTTTATGAACGAGTTAAAAATTTATATGTATATATATATATATATATATATATATATATATACCGATGATTTTAAAAGGATGTAAGTTATTTTTTTTAAAATGATTTAATTACACGATATTGTTTTTCTCTTGAAGCACATATAATTTGAAACCTACATAATTCGATGATTTTATATACGATTTACAGGTCCCTTATTTCGTTTGTTTTGGAAATAATTCATAGACTGATACCTTTTTATAACAGATATCAAATAAGTGATTTATATTCAACAAAGTAAAAAGTTTTATATGAAGATCAGAAAAACGAAAAGACTCATAAAAGAACGAAATGATGTTAAAACGTTTGCATAGACTTTATGCAGACATGAGTAAACCACTATACTACTCCTCAGAGGATACAGACACTTCGTCACTGAATATATTTTATGCAATATCTTCTTCTTCTAAATATTCTTATGTAATATGTATTCTACATATAACAATATGATTTACTTCTAGAATTATAAATTTTAAAATTGTTACGTCCTCATTTTATCTTTATCATGAAGTTAAAATTGATAAAGTTAATATTTATATTATGAAAAAGTTGCAAATCCCAAAACAATTAAATAAAATATTAAGAGTTGTATTTTTTTAAAAAAAAATCGAGCACAAAATAAAATGAATACAGTTGTTCGGTACTTGACTTCGGTTCTGGACGATAAAAGTAAATTTAATAATAGATATCATATTTTTCCTATTAAAAAATATTAATTTTTATCTTATAACAGTTATTTTAGGGTATTTATAAGAAAAATAAATATTGATTGTACATACAATACACACCATAAAAGTATTAAATAATTAAAATCTCCAAAAAAACTTTTCAGTCAACTTAATAAATGACAATTTTACCTCAAATTAAAATGATTGATGAACAAAAATATTTTTAAATAGTTGTTCACGATAAAATCCGTGAAACTTGATGTTAAAAAAAAATAAATATATTTATTTTTTTCAGATACTTTAAATACATTCATTTCCAAAAAAAGGACAATAACATTTTTAATCTATTTTAATGGGTTTATTATCTACAATTCTTATTCAAAAAAATACCCTAAAATAGTATACTAGTAGAATCAATTCAAAAAGCTTAGTGTAGAACCTAAAACCTAATCAAAAAAAATAACATCGTAACAAAATTATTTAATGCTGGACTAGAGAATATAACTAAGATACATTTAAATAATGTATAATAAATGTTGGTACTCGTAAATTTTTCATTCAGTACAATTAAAAGATGTATCCATTAGTTTTAAAAAAGAAATGAATCATTCAGTTTGGAAAGTAAATAAAGCTCTGGGATTATCCAGTATAATTTTCTACGAATACATTTTTACTTCTCCAGACTAAATAACACTTGACAATAACAAGATATTAACATGTTTCTAAACTGATATCCACATCTCAGGTAACAACAATTTAGGTAATTGAAGTAAATATTCGTTAATAGTTTTAAATTTTTTATTCCTTAAAAATAAAGTCCAGCCAATTATAATTCTTATCAAGTACGTTTACAATCTCAAAAAATCATGCAATCAAACGTAATATTATAAAATTATTATGTATAGAAAATCAGTTAATCTTTCATAGAAATCGGCTTGAACAATTAAAAATGACAGCTATAAAACACTACTTGAATATGTATACACTTTTGGCTTAGAAAATTTTGATCATAAACTATTATACAAGACTCACCACTAACAATAACTAACAACGTGTTTATATTAAATTAATGTATTACATATTTCAGGGATTACATCATTTCCAGGCTTATAATCAATATTAAGTTTCATTCAGTTGGTATAGGATATTAATAATTCGTACATGGAATTTCGCGAATTTTGAATCACTCTGTATAATGCAGGTATGCATGTATACAACTTTAAATTCAGAAGTGTCTGCTCTTGTTAGTTATCATCCAACAAACGCTAGACTCCTTTAATCCAATTATATTAAACATGTTGTTACTACAATATAAGTGTAACAGAAGTATAATATTTTAATACAGAAATAACTTCTCAAGCGAAGTTAAATTATAACGCACATAATATATGAAATATGAATTTAAAATTTTAAATGTCCTACATTGATATTAATCAAATATAAAAAATAACAATTCCCACTTCAATTTTATCTTATGCACATTGGTTATTTCGATTTCGGATAATATAATAAGCAGTAAAAATGAATAAAATAGCAATTAAATTAATGAAACGCAGTAAAAATGAATAAATAAGAAAAAAATTACAACTACACTTTTCAAGTAAAATAAAATCATATTTTGACTATCTTATTTACAGAAAAACAGACATGAATGAATTATGAATAATAAATTCTAATCAATTCATAACACGTCACTGAAAACATTTTATAAATTATATTAGTTACGTGTATTTCAAATCATTATTATTTTAATAATTATTTATTATATTTGTTCTATTATTTGATATTAACTTACATCAATAACAAATTACATTCATCTAGTTTATAAAGCTGATACTCGTTGCTATTTTAAACTAATGTTATTAAAATATACAAATGCATATAGTTTTAACATCAATACATAACAACATTAATAAAAGTCTAATTTAATTAAATGCTAAACATTAAATGAATTTAATATTATATAAATGTTAGCAAAGTATTTATATATAAATGTATTTGAGATATATAATACAGATATAAATTTGTACGTATATATGCATATTTATATATATATATATATATATATATATATATATATATATATATATATATATAAATTCCTATTACTTTAATATTTTATTTTAAATATAAAACTAATGTCTGCTTACCAAGATTTTACATAAAAACTTTTAAATAATAAAAAAAATATATTATTTTCGACCTTTTCTTTGAAAATTAAAAAAATCTATAAAATTTGCAGGAGTCACATTCTGTGAATGTAAACAGATTCAATATAGTAAACAAATGCAAAACAAAATTAAATTTTGAAAAATAAAACAGTTCTAAGCGACGTCAATGTATATAATTCAAGACAATCTATCAAACACGCCCCAAAACCATCAATTTAACGACTGTAGAATGAATTTAGCTGCTTCGAGCTACTGTCAACAAAATTTTAACAGTATATGTTAATAAACATATATATATATATATATATATATATATATATATATATATATATATGTAAATCAAAATGTATATAAAATATTGTATTTTGATCTTTTTTTATAAAAATAAGCTTCTGTTCTCACAGAAAGTTAAAAATATTTAAATATAAATAATAATGTTCTATAGATTCTGTTTTCTCATATGCATAAAATGATATAAATATACAATTTATGTTAATTATACAAATATCTACCAACTATTCTAGTCTACATAAAAAATATTGCAGTTAGATATATAGGTCATTGGTATTTGGGATGGAGAAAAATTAAATAATAAGTCTCAAAATAATTTTAGGACATTATCTATCAATGTCTGGTACCTTCTTCCTTTATTTATAACATATATAACGAAAATGTTTTGAATTTGTGTAAATAATGAAAATGTTCCTATTTCAAAAATCAGTTTAGATTATATATATATATATATATATATATATATATATATATATATATATATATATATATATGTATGTGTGTGCGTGTGTGCGTGTGTACAAATTTATTCGGTGTCTTTTTTATAAAAAATGAATGTTTGCGGAATAATAGAATACATTTCAATCCTCAAATTATCCCTATTATTTTAAATAACTTTATCTGTCGGGTAACTGAGGAATCCCTTGTCAAAAAAAGATAGCAACGTTGAATCGATGAAATCGTAATGCATTTTTGAACCTCCCACTGTTTTAGCATTTTTACCATGTTGTATGCTTCACAGTAACTTCCCTTAAAATTGAACAAATCATTCTCGAGGCTTCGCTAACATTTTTTTCAACTGAAATGCGAAAAGTATGCAATGGCTAATATGATGCTTTTCGGATGCCATCGTGTTCACTACTGTTTTGTAAAGTTATGCCAACTACTTGGCAAACATATATAGTGTTTTTAAATGATAAGATTGGCACTTCAAAATCTTAAAACTACGTGAAAATATTTCAATTTAAGACATAGTTATGATTGATTCAATTTAAAGACACATCAATTAACTTTTACGCCTGACATATATATATATATATATATATATATATATATATATATATATATATAATATGATATGAGTCTATAAAATTACTTCAAACTTAGCTTTTACACAATTCTGATCAAATAATTACACTACAGATAATACATTATACTCATGATTCCATTATTAAATTCTTGTTTTAAACCATTTAATGCGAAAACAATTCTTTCAAACAAACTTGACAATTATCAATAACAATCCAAAAACTACAACCGTATTACGAAAACTAACATGTTCCCGTCTCGAATTTAATTACGAAATATAAACACACATTAGAGTGCAGATACTAACATATTAAAATATTTATCTACGTTGAAAATCAGACATGACTGAACGTATATGTGTGGTAACCCGTTTTGAAAGAGCCGAATGCGTTACGAACATTATCCGGGCCGAAGATATGTGACCACGAGACACAAAAGACCAATCTCGAACATGTTCAGCTCGATGGCGTGTCCGTCGACGTAGACCCGTTTTAACGTTCATCAAGATAAAACAGCCAGAAGCTTTGGCTTCGCTACCAACGTTAGTCTATCGGTTGGATTTCTGTCGTTCACGAACAGTGGTGGGCTTTTAAAGGACTTGTGCGATGATATGTCGTTGAACGATACATTTTATAAAAAAAAATACACTATGTATTATTCTATACATCCATATATATATATATATATATATATATATATATATATATATATATATACACACACATATATATATACATATATATATGCACATTAAAATTTTTTTTCTGATATAATTAAAACATTTAAATTTAACTTATATGACAACAAAATTGCTTATAATATCCATAAAAAGAATTATCTACTTTTTTTCCTGAGTTTATAAACAAGTTCATTAACTTTTATGTACGTTTATTATATTTTGTCTTCAACAGAATCATTTCGCTAAGATATAAACCGATGACCTTTACAGTATATTAATGTTAAACCATCAATGTTGCCGTTTGGTAACATAAAGCTCAATTCAATTTTATTAGACATTAGGGTGTAGTTCGCATTACCATATGAATCTCAATTCTAAACTGTAATATAACCCCCTGT
Organism: Acanthacorydalis orientalis; assembly: GCA_034766995.1. Taxonomy (NCBI): domain Eukaryota; kingdom Metazoa; phylum Arthropoda; class Insecta; order Megaloptera; family Corydalidae; genus Acanthacorydalis; species Acanthacorydalis orientalis. The sequence goes on along the minus strand of CM068318.1, from coordinate 15,247,087 downwards.
TTATAGATTAAAAGGATTAGAAATTGTTATTACACAACAGAAATACACACATACAATATATATATATATATATATAAACAAAAAGAAAAATGTCACACTGTTATATGTTTTTAAAAATATCTACAGCAAATAAATTAAAAATTGTTAAAAAAATATATAAGGTACATATTTTTAATTTAAAATAAATGACATTTTTAAAATACATCTATACAAAACATAATAAATGATAATACAAACGTTTATGATATGTAAACACAATTTGAATACGTGAGAGAAATAAAAATATTTTTATAATTAATAAATGTATTTTAAAATTTTAAAAATATTGTGTATTTTTATATCTGTCAGATAAAAAATACTTTCATATCATTTAAAATAATAAATTTATTTGATTCCCTCTCTTGCAATAAACACTCAAATGTTTTTCTGAACAGTAATCAACAAGTTACACAAACAATAAATTATATAACTTTTCTTTCCAAAATAAATACTTGTCAGAAAATAAATATGACAAAAGTTTAAAATTATGTGTATATGCTTTCGTTTTGATAGTTGAATATAACCTTTGTACTTTTGAAATAATTTCTTATTTACTAAATTATTACTTAAACCAGAAATATTATAACTGTTTTTTTTTGAGAATCAATTAAAATTTTAGAACATATGGAATATCTGTCTTCATTAAATATCTTAATTTTACATTTAACGACTTTTTAGTCACATTTATCTTATTTTTATTTATTTCTATTCGCTCGACTACCTCAGGAAACTACTAACCAATTAAGTTAGAACTCACAATTAAATTAATAATGTATTCTGTTCCCATTGGGATTATATTTTCAAATTTATTTATAAATTTATACATATAGATGAGTTTTATTTAGTTTTATGAACATGACAACTGTTAATTCTTGTTATTTAAAATCAGATTTTTTTATCTTTTATGCTTTGAATTCTTCCATTTAAATCGATATTATCTATTTATGTCAAAATATAATTCTGACTCTATGGATAAATTTTCTTTTATAAATGAATCTTTTATTCGCCTTGAAAGCGACAAAAAGTTTATAATTATTTATTATTGAACATTTCTGATTGTTACTTATTCGCATTTCAATATCATCTATATCTTAGCACTCTGTAGATGATGAAATCATCGTCAAAATGCACATAAAAACACTCACAAATGATGAATAAACAATTGTTGAATATTTTCAATTAAAAAAAAATTTGTTTACAGTGTGAGTGAAAAAGTCATTTATGAACGTATTTATATCCATTTACACTTTTGATTTCCAACAGTCTTTCAATAAAAATAATATTCTTGTTAAAATTATTTCAAAATATATCTAATAGTAAATCTCTTAAAGGAATTGATACTCATATTGTCATAACCCAGCTATACTCTTTTCTGAAATATATTTCTTCAGTTTATCTATCTTTATTGGTCAATAATTATTTTATTCAATGATTCTTCTTTCTGACACATTTCTATTTTCCACAAAATCATTTTATAAATTAAAGAACAAATCATTATTTGAAAAATAATGATATCCTTTACATCTGTAAATATTTTGTCATATAAATTTATTTGTATTACCTATACCATTAAAATAATCTTTCAAATAATGGTTATTTCCTGTCGAACCGCTACTGATCAAGATTTAGTAACATCGTACGTAATACTGGTACGTTATGTGGTCCTAAAAGTCCTGCGCATTAATTGTATCTTGTTGATGAAAGGATTTGTTCGATGTTCGGAGACTACAGCAGCACAACCTCAACATAACGAAATGCTCCAGGCACTAGTAGCGTATCATCGCCTACGAGTCTAGCGTAGACCGTCAATGTGGCCATATACCTCGTAACCATGTGTATTTCATCCGTTGTTCACTGGTGCTGCTTTGAAGCGCTTCTCTCGTCGTTTGCTGAGTCATACAATGCTTTTGAATAGAATTCACTGTGTCTTTTGTGTTAAATACATTGTCTTCAATTGTGTTGCATTAAGGATATATTAAGTTTTGACTAATTAGAGAAATCGTTCAAAATAATACCTTGACAATACAACCAGTTGCTAACTTTTGTAATTACCTATCTTCTTATAATATCATTATTTCTAAATCGATGTACTCTATTATTACTATTTTAGATAAAACATAATATATTCTGTAACATATACATATATATATATATATATATATATATATATACTGAATCAGTGCAAAAGTTCGTATAAGATTCAATAGGTAGTATTAAAAGTGCTGCATGGCGGCACTCGTGATTGACATGCATTCATGTTATATATCGTTTGAAAGGTGACACTCAGAGCTGTCATTTGAGCATCGGATGCATTTTTTGCAATTAGATTTGTGTCTAAGAATTTTTTTTGAAAATGGAGAATGAAAAGATATGTCATGTCATAATGTCACGTTATGTTGTACTAGTTTCGGAAAGAAGTAACCATTGGTGCGACAAAGAAAAATATTCGGGAGGTTTATTTGAATCATGCACCATCACTTCTAATTATAAAGGAATTGTTTACTGAATTTCGACTTGGTGATTTTAACTTCGAAGATCAACTACGCTCTGGATGGCCTACTGAGATCTACGACGATGTTGTGCGCGCTTTAGTTGACAATAACTCTCGAATGTCGACAGAAGAGGTTGTCGAGAACCTCAACGTTGACAGATCGACTGCATTTTGGCATTTAAAGAAGCTGAAATTTACATTGAAGTTCGATACGTGGATGCTGCGCTCGTTGTTTGAAAAAAAAATAAGTTTGATCGCATCTCTTCGGCAGTTTCTTTGCTTGGGCGCCTCAATAGAGAGCCTTTTTTAGATCGGATGGTGACTGGCGATGAGGAATGGATCCTGTACAACAACGTCTGCCGAAGACGAATGTAGAAATAAGCGAATGAAGGGACAGAACCAGTCGCCAAAGCTGATTTGCATCCGATTAAGGTGTTGCTGTGTGTTTGGTGGGATTGAAAAAGTGTTGTTTATTTTGAGCTACTCTCGGGGGACAAAACGATTACTAAGAAGATAATTAATAAGATTACTAATATTGTCAAAAACTAACAAAACTGAACGCAGTAATTAAAGAAGAGCGTCCGATTTTGGCCACTCGCAAAGGGGTCATCTTCTACCACGACAAATCAAAACCACATACAGCAATATAGATTCTGCAAAAACTGAAGCAGTTCAAATGAGAAATCATATCGCATCCACCGTATCCTCCGGACATTGCACCTTCGGATTATTATTTGTTACGATCGTTGTAAAACAGTTTAAATGGTAAAAGTTGACATCGTAGAACCCGTAAAATCCACCTCGCCGCCTTTTTGCCAAAAAATAGCGCAGCTTTTACGATCGAGGAATCCAGCAGCTATCTTTGCGTTGGAAAATGATTTCAGAAAACGATAGTGAATACATAATCGCCTAAGTCTCAATTTTAAATCGTATAGGAACTTTTACACTGATTTAATATATATATATATATATATATATATATATATATATATATATGTATATATATATGTAAATATATATATATATTTACATATATAATTATATATATATATATATATATATATATGTGTGTATCATAACAGCAATATTGAAAACTAACATACACAATATTGTTGTAATTTCTAAACTATTGATGAAATCATGCGTCAATGTAATATATAATACAATTATGATATTTGAATATAAAATAAATTTAAAAACATCTACATAATAAAATAAACAATACATTTTTATAGCAGAAATTTGAATTTAATATAAAAGGAACTGTATTACTATTAAAAAAAACACACATATAAATTCTAATGTTGGTAAATAAATGTCTAAGTAAATTAAAAGTTCACTGTTTGTAAATTAACACTTTATTCCATTGAACTTTAAGAGTAAGAGGTTTCTGTTGCCATATTTACAAAACACTCGTAAATTGAAACCACCAACAGTAGAGGGAATTACATAAAAACATAAGTCGAGAGTTTAATACTCAGAACTCATCATGAAGACAAGACCATGACCATACATAATGAGTTCTTGACAGTGTCTACATCCAAGTATATGAAGTCATTCTGAACACATCTATCGCAAACATTGAAATAAGAGTCAATTCTCTTAGACATAAAATGTTCCTTACAAATTTGTTGTACATATATTACTTTTACCCGAGAAGAAATAACAGTATCATATATATATATATATATATATATATATATATATATATATATATATAAACTTCATTTGAAATTACAGACCTGTATAATACCAAATGTTATTAACAAAATACACATTACAGTACCAAAGTAATAATAAAATGAATAATATCACGCATAAATCAAATATTATACCAGTAAAAAAAACATGTTGTGCATAAAATTATTATACTTATATAAAAATAAAGTGCTGTAGTCTTGGAATTAACTTTATAAAAAGTACACACTGTCTTAACTTGTATCAAGACTAAACAAGAACATTTTAAAGAAAATCAATACCTCTTATCTGAACAGCATAAATTGCACATAAACAAAACGTATCACGGAACTAGCAAACAAACGTTGGACAAATTTCTACGCTTTACGTGAACCTTACTTCAGTTAAAAACAAATAAAAATCAGTAGAGTAGAATTTCAGTCATTATTTTTAACATTTTTTTATCCATTTTCTCATTTTCGTAATAGACTGTTCAAAAAAGCTTTTTTCCAACGCTGTGAATACGAGTTGGTCGGGCACATCCGTTTGTCAGTCGATCATTTTCCACGCACACGTCCCGATTCACGCGTATATCTAGTGTTATATTTGGTAGCAGCAAGTTTTCGTGTAACTCACTCACTGCCTGCGTGTACAGACGGCAACTTCCATGCATATTAACTTTACCCGTCAAGGTGAAAGCGAGCAGCCACGACTAATGGATATACTAATGGAGAGTCATTCGGGACTGTAGCTTTGACTGTTACATACAGTGCCGGCTTAAATATCTTAGAAGCATTTCTATGTAATAAGAACATTTATTAAATGTCGGACTTGTATTACTTCTAAACTTTACTTACACATTTCTTAGATATAACAAATTAGTCAACGAAATTCTAATCATAATTATGATTAGAATTTCAATTCTAATATATCTAATGTTATTTTTGAAAGAACAAATTAATTCATGTTATATAAAAAAGTTCATACAAAAAAATTGTTTGTATTAAACATTTATTTAATAAACAATTTGAAAAGAAAAAATGAAATTTATAAATTACGGGTCAAATCACATTTTATACAAAAATCATTATATACTTAAAAATACATCAAGGAGAAAGGGGGAAACATTTTTCTGCTTGTTTTATAATTCTATACAGAAATATTAATTAGCTAACGTTACTTTAAATCTGGATTTAGTTAAGTGTATAATTTTTTTTTTCTAAATGTAATAAAATAATAAAATATTCAATATAATTTTTGAAAGATGCCAAAAACTATATTAAATACTTTTATATCAAATATTAAATTTCTATTTGTATTTCACTACGATTAAATAAGGTTCAATAATTAAAATTTTATTCTAAATCGTAAAAAAATACAGTTTCATTTTATTAAACATAAAAAAATTAATAATTTAAATAACTCAAAACTAATTCAAAATATAACACTAGACAGTATCACTTCAACATTCGAAACAAAAAGAAAAAATGTTATTGAAAATTTTCAACTGGAAGAATATTTAAAACCGTCATAAAATCCAATATAATATTCTATAACTTCAACTGGTGTACTTACTTTGAATGTCTACCATTTTTATTACATTTTTTGAAAGACCCGTTTTGTGTAAATGCAAACAGCGTTTTTACGTCTATAAGTATTTTTAAAATATTTTAATTTTACATATAACTTTTTACAATTTCGCATAGTACTTGAAAAGAAAAAAAACTTGATTTATATGCACGTAATATGTAAATGTTTTCCAACTTATTAAATGTATTCTTATATATATATATATATATATATATATATATATATATATATATGTATATATATGTATATATATGTATATATATGTATATATATGTATAACAGTCATAAACCGATTTATGTACTAAGATAAAATCACAAATAATTGTGTAAGAAAATTATAAATAATTTTTTTGTCAAAATCGATTTTTTTAAAAAAAAGAAAAATAGAAAATCTTTCACTTTACTTAAAAATTCATTTTAATTAATAGATTTAATTCATTATAAAAACATTAATAAACCTAAAATTATTTAGCGAATAAAATAATTTTCAAAACACACCATTCATACAATATGAAAAAGTACATATGAAAAATAACCGAAATAAAATATTAATTAAACAATATGTCACCAATTTATCTTTTCATTTTTATACGCTATAACCATCTATTTCTTTACAGTTAAAAAGCTTTCATATTCACAAAGAATCGAGAAAAAGCGTACGAAAAAACACAAAATATGTTGAGTTTATGTGAAACTTCACTCCTCGGGATTCGTATGAATTGTTTTTTTTTATGTTTTATCAGGAGATATGATTCATACGGTAAAATAAAAATGACTTCATCGTTTCAATAAAAAATTATATAGTGTTTTAAGGTGAAAATCATTTATGTTGGAATTTATTGAATACAAATATTATTTATCATTGAAAATTTACTATTATAAAAAATAGAATCATTAATTTTTGCAACAAACTTCATGAATGAAAAAATAAACTTTTAAAAATATTTTTAATTTATATTAATCGATAAAATTTATATCATATACCAAATATTACGTATTTAAGTAAATGAATTTTAATTAATATTTAAACGAACATTTTAAATCATACACTTAATTATTTTCTTTGCCTATTATATACACAGATTCCAAAGTTCATATATATATATATATATATATATATATATATATATATATATATATATATATTAGGCGTACATATTAATTCGGTGCCTTTTTTATATAAAATTAATATTTATTTATGGAAAAATAAAATAAATTTCAATCTTCAAAATATTCCACATTACTTTCCATAAATTTTCTCCATCTGTCGAGTAATTGACGAATCCCTTATCAAAAAAATATGATAGCTTTGCGTTGATGAAATCTTCAATACATTCTCGGACCTCATTCACTGTTTTAAAATAGGTATCAGCCAGAGTGGATGCTGGAGTGATCGGAACAGGTGATAACCTGCCTATGCTAAGTCCGGTGAATCTACCACATAAGGGAGAATTCTCCCACCCAACGAACAAATAACGTCTTCAACAAAAAGTATTCATTTTGAGCTTTGTGTCCGGGGACATAGCCGTATCGCATCTTCTTGCTTTGTTTTCCTGGCTGATCTCATATAGAATACATCCGATTAGTTTTTTTTAATTTTTCCCAGCCGATGAAGATGATAAAAAATTGAATGCTGAGTATCTTCGGTTGTTGAGCGAATTCATATTCTGTCTGAGAAGAGTTTTTACTTAACAACCGTTCAAGCTCTTCGTCTTCAAATTTTTTATATTGTCTGAAACATTTTCGATAGAAAAGATCGAAATCACCACTCCAAAAGCTTTAAACCATTTTTTTGTATGTTTTATGTATTACATCTTCTTCTCCCAAAGCTAAATAAATACATTCTACAAATGCATTCTAGATAAAATAACTTTTTTATCTAGAATGCAAAAATTATGCAATACCTAATATGCTATTTTTCGACCGCCATCATGTTCACTACTGTTTTGTGAGATTATGCCAATTTCTTGGCTGAGATATATAGTGTTTTTAAATGTTAAAGTATGAAATTTAAAATCGTAAAACGACGAGAAAATATTTTAATTTAAAAAGCACTAAGACTGATTCAATTTAAAGGCACAGAATTAATTTCTTACACTTAATATATATATATATATATAAATGTATGTATATAATATGTAAATAGTGTACAAGTAATTATATATTTTATAAACGAAATCTTACTGAAATTAGAATAATTATGTTAAGTTCAGTGAATTAATTTGTTAGAATTGATTTATAACGATTTTAATCCAATATCATCAATGTAGAAACCGTAATTTAAGTAATGTTTCATGGATTAATATTTATCCTTAAAAAGTGATTCCTCTTTTAAACGAAACTGAATGAGATATTCAACGTCCAAATAAATTTAACTAATGAGTCAAATTAAATAACTTAATTTGACATTACATTTTATATAAACTTAAATTGTTGGATATCTTATTTTACCATATTACAATATATATATATATATATATATATATATATATATAAATGTAATTTCGAAATATTTACTTATTCGTTTTTAATTGCATTTTGTTTATATTTTTTCAAATCTACATAGTTGTAATCTATTTATATAAAAATCAAGAATATATAAACACGATATAGTATTTTGATATTTTATTACAAATATATCTGTTTAAAACGTTACTATATAAAACATATTGTGTTTAATATGTTTGAAAATAAATATGTTTTATTATATTATAAAATATCTTCAATGTTAACTTTTTATTGTATTTAAAATATTTTTTATAGAGATATATTTTATGTAAACAGATATTTATGAAGATAAATATGATTAATATATAAAACACCTGAGTGTTTTGTCCGAATTATCATTTTGACTCATCGTATTTTATCGTCCATCAATTTGATGAATAGGTTAGCTAATGGCAAATAAATTTTCCGATATTATCAAGAGAACTTCCGCGAATCTTGTCGACATAAGCGTTCCTGTGCTAAATTTAATTTTCATTTAATAGCACGTGCTCATGTATACGAAACATTTCCCAGAACCGTATAAAACATTAATGAACATACATACATGTGGAGTTCTTTTGCGGAAATGTTTACATTTGATATTTTCTGTCCGTAAATGTTCGCGTATCAGTCGAACTGTGGTTTTATGTACGGAACCGCGTATTCCATCAAAACAGAAAACTCATTATTTTCAAACGTGTCGTATTATTTTATCTCAAAAGTAAACTTATGTGTGCGCTCTCAACCAATGATCAAGTGAATCAAAATCTCAATTTATATTAATGAAGTGTACATATCTGATTTACCATTCACTTTCAACTCACAAACTGCATTAGATCTGTGTCAGAGCTTAATATATGTAATTGATTAAATTTAGTATCTGTTTATTTTGAAAATGATGGAGCTCTCGTTTTGTTCATTTAATATTTAGATACGAACACATATGAATACATTTATGATAATAATATAAATAAACACAAAACAACAGCACGTCCATATTAGTTAATATGTTTAACTATGAAACAGTAATTGCAATGATTTAAAACACCTGCTTTTTTATCTTTGAAAATAATATCTTATTGATAATTCTTTTGTTTATATATACATTCAAGTGTCTATAATTTATATTTTAATTACATTTTCAGTAAATTTAATAAAAATAAATTCTGAAATTATTTCTACAATCTCCATCTTCTCTCTGCAAATCTCATCAATTATTTTCTTTCAAATTACATTATTCAAATTGTAGATATTTGTGTCAAAATGATCTTTGATTTAACAACGTAATTAATATACAATCGAACGATAAAATCGATAGTATATCGTTATATTACTAACCATAAATTATTAATACTTCAAAATATTTAAAAGTAAATAATAAATTATGTGTATATATAAAATCACTTTCCAAATTAAGTTAAATTTCTTTAATAAATAAATTTTACTTTAAGTATTTATTTAAATTTTGGATTTTGAAATTTATGCATAACTCACTCATAGATACAAATATTAAGTTTTATTACAATTTGTGGTCTCTGCAATATATATATATATATATATATATATATATATACGAGTATATATATATATATATATATATATATATATATATATATATACTTCTGTAACTGTCGTGAATAGGTAACCAAGTCGAATTGTGGACGAAATTAGTTAATTACATTTTAGAACTTCATGTTAGTTTGCATAATGAAGAATCAGTTAAATCTCTCAATTGAAGTAATTTTATTGAAGAAGATTTATAAGTAAATTACTTAATTTTAGAATCGAGAAAATCTCAAACAAAATTTCTTTACATTACCTAGTTATTAAAATGTGCAGTTAATTTCACAATTATATTACAAATGAGTACTTTTTAAATCAAAACTAATAAATAAAATGTCGAAACAAAAAAAAAATGACATTTTACTGTTAGAATAATTATCAAACATCCATTTGAGGTAAATCTATTTTTACGGTAACGAGTGGACATCTGTTTTATTGATTTTTATAGCCACAATGAATGTATTTATGGGATTTGATTTTGAAAATATACATGAAGAATTTCATGAAATATGAATAGACCGTTTAGTCTAACACGAGATAAGGTTCAGTGGCTAATACAAAAACATCAATCACAAAGTACAATCATTAACCAAATTTGATCTCAAAATTGATGTTGAATCGGACAAAACCTTCTTCGTAATAGATAGCGATTAATTAACTGACGACGCCACAGACCTCGATAAATCCTTCCCGTATATATGGACGTCCCCTTAGCCCAATCATTTATTCGAAAGGGTAACTAAACATTATTCATTAATTGCACCTATCTACAATATGCATGCTTATCTCGATTGTGATCATATACAAATACCAAGATATATTTACTACAGTGAATTGAGTAATAAATGATTTATGATGAAGTGAAATAATATTCTATTTCACCACATTAAAATATAGCCTATAAATTGTTTTCCACGAAAATTTATCAACCTACTTCAATAAATACATTCTATTCTGAACTGACTCATAAAGTAATATATGTAATTTTCCACATATGTTAATGAAAATAAACTCAATAATACAGATAGAAGAGATTAATTAAAAAGATCCTTTTAAATATATAAATATAGTAAAAATCATATGAAGTATTTTTCTTAATATAACAATTTTAATATGATTTAAAGATTAAAAAAAGTAAAATTAACAAAATTAGTAACTTATTATTTTATTAATTTTCTGCTTATTTTTTGAGTATAAAACAGTATTAGAATAAACTGAATGTATTTCTTCACCTTTATACCGTCTTAGGAAAATTACAAATATTACCAAAATACATCTTTTAAGTTATTCGTAAAAACAGTAATTTTTCTTGTAAATATATATTTTTTCGAACAACTTCAAATAATGTTCTATGTAAATCAATAAATAAGGATTCTCTCTAATTACGGTAAACATTAATAACAAATATTGAAAAGGAATTAAAATACTACAGTAATTTAAAAGAAATATTCTTGATTTAATTGTTATCATAAATATACCGTATTTGAAAAATTTATAAAATAAATTAAAACTATTAATTTGAAAGAAGGAAAATACTCAATCAAGTTTTTCTTTAAATGAGTTTTAAAAATTCTAATATGATCCATTGTAGTTGAAAAATATTTTGTTATTAATAGTTAACATTATTATTACTCATAAGGTTAATGACGAGATATAAATAATAATTAATGCAAATGTGAATTTTCGCTCACCTGGTTCGTCAGCAGCGCCTGCATCCTCTGTACCAACGACAGTCAAGCTAGCCGAAATAACAGCGAGAACGGCAGCGCACACAAACATTTTGAACACACACCGCGCACAAATATCCATTGTTCACATTTAAGTATACCACCACAAATACATATCTCGTCCACGACGACGAATACCGGTATATAACGCGATTTGCATTAAACAGCGAACGAAGTTATTATTGTGTATTGACAGTTCAGAGGATCAGTACGAGATACGCAGCACCAGCATCCATAATAGCACAGATACAACGGCGATATAACGAACGCCACAACCGTCGACTAACGTTCGATTCAGCACTATAGTTCATATTATTATCCGATGGTGTCGATGTGTCCACCAGCAAACGGTGATACGAATAGATGGCCACACTCGATTTCAGTTGTCCTAGCGACCGTGTAATTTATTACACCTGTAAAAGAGTATAACGATAATTTACACGACAGTGTCAATTGCGTTTTAGTGTCGTTATATTTTGGGTTTAATGTACATGCCGGTGGTCATAAAAAAGATACGGGGAAAACAAAACTGATCGCATTTGAAGACATTTATACATACACACATACAAACTTTCATATATATATTTATACAACATTCATTTTGGCATTTTTACTAGTAAAAATACGAAATTTGCAGTAAACGTTGCTCTTTTATCAAGTGATTATATATATATATATATATATATATATATATATATATATATATATATATATACATTTCAACTTATATTTTTTAAGCTAAATAATATCTGAAAATAAAGAGAAATAAAATATATGTATTATATAAGAAGTACAGAATAATAATATAATATAATCGTCTATGAATTAGTATTTAAATAAATTTAAAGATAATTTTCTATTTATTAAATCAATTAAATATTTTCAAATATATATTAAATTTTATTAACAATAAAATAAATTTATATAAACATTAAAATAGTCAATGACACGATGATTAAAAATTACTGCAAGTTCAAATTATAAAATTGATTGACTGATTATTTGGGATCTAAGGGCCCGTCGACAACTAAAACCATTAGTTTCCGAAAATTCGAAAGTAATTGAAAACCTTAATAATAAAAAAGATCATATCTGCTGATATAATTGACATTTTCTTTATATTATAAATATAAATACAATATGTTCAATCTGACTGCATTATATAATCAGAAAAGAAATAACAATAATACCTTTAATGAAAATGAAACTGGATCTATATATATATATATATATATATATATATATATATATATATATATATATATATATATAAATTCATTATACTCACCTATTTTTATAACAAAAATTATAATGACCTACATCGTATCTTAAAAATATAGATATATTTATATGACATACATTAGTAGACGTACTTATATGACATAATCCTACTGACTGATTGCTAGTAACACAAATGCTAACACCATTTATAGCTATACATGATTGCTATACACATATGCTATACATGATGGCTAATAACATACTATAGTGTGTAATTCTATGATTGTCGTAATTACCGAGAAATCATACTCATTTTTTCATTTCCTGTATATTATATATAAAAATTAGTATTATATATAGAAAAAACTATATTATATAATGAAAAGACAAATTAAACTGTTAGGTGTACAAAATAATTCGGTGCCTTCTTTATAGAAAATTAATATCACAGAAGAATGTAATACATTTACTTCCTCAAAAAATTCCCTATTATTTTATATAACTTTGCTCCATCTATCGGGTAATTGACGAATCCCTTGTCGGAAAAAGATAGCGGCTTCGAGTCGATGAAGTCGTAATGCATTTACGGACCTATTTCACAATTTTGGCATTATTTGCATGTCTATGCATCACAACACCTCCCCCTAAAGCTGAATAAATTATTCACGCGACTTCAGTAGTATTTTTTTCAATTGTAATGTCAAAATTATGCAATGCCTAATATCATGCTTTTCGGACACATCGTGTTCACTGCAGTTTTATGAGATTATGCCAAATACTTGGCCAAGATATATAGTGTTTTAATATTACAGTTGGCACTTCAAAATCTTAAAATGACGAGAAAATATTTTAATTTAAAAGAGATTTATGATTGATACGATTTAAAGGCACCGATTTATAATGTACACCCAATAATATATATATATATATATATATATATATATATATATATATATATATATATATATATATATATATATATGTATATAAACAGAAGACCAAGAAAATTACTAGTTAAAAATCTATAATTAAATAATAGCACATCAAATATCTGCATCGTAATAAAACGTTAAACAATGTGTCTGTTTCAAACATTTGACTTTAAAACACACACAATATTAATACTGTATAAACATGTTGATAAATATTCATTTAACATAAATTTACATTCACACACACAAAATTTAAAATAAATAACATGCAAAATACCCTATTATTATCAAAACAATTTTAATGAATAGTTTTATATATGCATGTATGTATGCATGTGTATATATATGTATGTATATATATATATATATATATATATTCCAAAAATATAAATAATAAAACAAATTTATGGTAAATTGACTTTTGAAATTGTTAAATAAGATCAAAAATTTTATACATGCTAAAACATAGTTTGGTGGTCAATAAATTTGCTTTGTGAATTTAAATTCAAACGCACATTCGACATAATTTTAATTAATGTATCTCACTATATCCATTATTTGTAAAAAAAGATTCTTACATAGAATATTACATTATAAAATGATTAGATTGTTTGTTTATTATCACATAGATTCATATTAAAACATTATAAACCATAGCAAACAATACACACCTTTCTTTATTTACAAAATAAAATCATGAAGAAATGGTTACAAAGTTTCCAATATAAAATATATAGATAAATAACTTTTATATTTTCGTAAGATTCAGTCAAATAAACATAATAATGTAATTATATTAAATAAATGAGTATGTTTTTAAAAAGAATAACATAACAATACTTAAAGTATTAATAAATAATAAACATGATGTATTTCTATATTAATATTCTATAATATTTCTAAATGTAATATATATATATATATATATATATATATATATATATATTGATTTGTATTTGGAAATGTGTGTGTATTGTGTAAATGCTATGTGAATTCATTATTAATAAACTGTAAAGCTAAAATAATATATAGATAGTACACATAATTTGTACATTTATTTTTTACTTTTAACAAATTATTTTTTTCAAGTACATTTATAATTGATGCTCATACATATTCCAGGTACTACATATATATAATACGAAATTTCAACGTAAAAAATGTTCAATTTTCATCATTTGAATCCCCTTTCTTTCTCGAATATTTAATATGATAAATTAATTTTGTTTTTTTTTTACGTATTAAAATAATAACAATACGTTTTAAAAAATATAAATTCATCAATGGTGGAAAAAGAAATATTTAAAATAGAATAAACATTATATATATATATATATATATATATATAAATGTAAATCCTTTCAAGCATATATCTGTACAGTTTGATAACATTTAAGAATATATTTAATTTTGAACTGAAATAAAGCCAAGTTTCAACCGAAATTCACCAGTATATAAAAAGTACCAGTATTGTGTAAGAGTATTTGGGATCAATATATTATGTCACAAAAACGTGACATTGAAGAATTGCAAAGAAGAGTTGCTCGATTTGTATTAAACAGAATATACTGACTTGATAGCATGAATGATGTATTGAGGAAACTAAGCTAGGCCAGTATCGAAAAAGAAAAATATTTATCAACATTATGTGTGTTTATTTAAATCATTTACCAAAAGGCCTGTTGTTAAAAGCAAGTACTTTTAATATCTATTTCTCTACCCACTGACATATTTATGAATATCTGTATATGTATATATATATATATATACATATATATATATATAAATGTATGTATATATAAGTATATGTATATATATATATATATATATATTATAATAAAATGTAATTAATATTCAAATTACAATTTTCATAATCTAATATATGAGAATATTTATCATTATTTTATCGTATTGAAACCTATTTGAGTGATATTTTTTTATTTTTTTTATATTTTTTTTTGTTTAAAAAATAATATGTTCTATGAAAAAAATACTATTAATTTTCATAATACGTGTATTAATTTAAATAATTAATTATCTACTTAACTACTAGAAATAAATCATCCAATTTTCAGAAAAGTGTAAATAATATCTTATATAAATGACACGAATACTAATATATTTTAGTATATATTTAAAATATATACATGTTTGCTTTCAAAAATAAAAATAAACTTATATTCTAACATAAAATTTTAAATTTATAAACATCATATCAATTTTAGGTAATTTTAAAATTAAATTTTATAAATCCTCAGCCGATTTAACATTCCCGTACATTTATGGAAAAATATGAAATGTTTTTGTTAAATGACACACAACATACATTCACTTTTATTTATGATTTATGTAATATATACTATAACATTTTTTAAAGTATATATGAGTATTTCAGGCGATTTATTAATGTAATTCACAATTTCGTTTTATCTATCGGAAATAAATTACTTTTTTAGTAATTTCTCCGCTGATATAAATTCCTAATTACCATAAATAATATTTTTTCATTAAATTTACCCACTTATCAAACCCATAAATCACTAAATACAAATTAACATTAAATTATTCGTTTTAGCTTCATTTTTGCTTACAAATGATTAAATACGGTGAGAAGAATATTGTGAATTATTAAAGAAAATAGTGGTCAACGTAAAAAAACTTATTATAAAATATAATTGCATTAAAAATCTTTATATATATATATATATATATATAATATTGAGTTCTTAATAATACTTATATATAACATACAATTCATATTAACTACTTAAATACATACACTGTAAATACAATCTCATATTTTAAATTATTATAATATAAGAATAATCTATCTTTTATTCAAATTGTTGAGTAGATTCAATAAGTAATATTTGGAATAAAAAAATATATACACTATATTTTATAAGACAAATATTATTTTTCATCCTATATTGTTGGAATAAAAGAAGTGACCTCTGATTAGCATAAGTACTTTAAATATACATTCATAATTGTCTACATAAATATTAATAAAATCTAATGAAATAGTTTAGAAGTATATATCATATTTAGCACGAAAAGAAAGTAATCAAAGAACAACTTCTTCTTTTTTATAATAATAAAAAATATGTACTCAAAACTAAATTAGCTAATGATAAAAATCCGTTTGTTAAGTTTTCAATCATTCATGAAAGCTTTCATTCGTATAATGAATTATATTCATGCATGTTGAAACCACAAGAGTTTTCACGAAAGGGTTTTAAAAATAGATTTAGAAGAAAAATCACATACATTCTTATTATTGAAACCCCAACCATCTTATTTTTAGCTTAAGAAAAAATATATTCATAATTATTGTTATTACTGGATCACAAAATCAGAATTCATCCATTTATACTTCTTTTTAATGACTGTTAATCAAATTATTCAAATGCTTAAATATTTATTCAAAAGTTATCACTTATTTAATATAATTAAGATAATTAGGTTGTTATATTTAGTATATATGCATATAATAAATATATATATATATATATATATATATATATATATATATATATATATGTAACTATTCAAAATATAAGAAAGAACTCACTTTTTAATATTTATTTAAAAAGATCTATTTAGTATATTTTTCATTATTTTGTGATTTCTTTAAGCAATAAAGAAGTACAAAATAAACTAGTTACTGACTATAAGCGAATTGTATTGAATAACTTCTATTATTTTAATGATTAACTATTTAGGTTTTATAGGTTTTTTCAATAACTGTATACAAGTTTTTTTAAAAAAAATAAAATATACTTGTACTTCGCTACTTAAAAATGGTCTCAAATATTTATTTTCACATAATAAAAAATTCCAACGTTTTTATTTTCAACCCCATAAATCTAATAATGTCATTGTATTTTAATTACAAGAAATAACTTACAAATTACAAGTCAGTTGTGAATGAAAAATATGTTTGATCAATAAAAAATTGTGAAATATTTAAAAGTATGAAAAGAAAAATGATTCCCTTTAAAAACGTAAAAACTACGGCCGTTGTTCAAGTCTATTTCTGCCGATGTGTTTAACGTAGATGCAGGCATCGCTTCGATCGTGGTCGTTAGGATGATGGTGGAAGCGCTGGTGATTACGGCATGTGCCGAGATGATAAGTGAACGTGGATTTCGGAACAAAATGAGGTTTTGTTTAAAGTTCCGGCGATGGTACGTGTATGTGTTTTTCGCTGATTTTTTTTCTGTCGTGTATTTTTTGAACATATTTCGTAGCCATAAATTGGAACATTGAATGAAGATATGAGTGATGGTTTTATCGAGGATTAATATATTGGATACTAAAAGGGATTTATGATCGAAATGGTGTTTTGTTTGAGAACAATATTTTATATGGACGATTTATTCTAAAGGTATTAGAGTTTTGTTAGAAATATGTGGTTTGAAAACATTGGAATTATTTATAAACTTGTATTTTTTTAAATTCAACATAGCGTTAATGATTTCGATGTTTTATTAAATTTTGGAATTATTACGGTTGTAGTTTTATTCAATGATACAATTTTTTAATTATTTTGTTTTACTTGAAAAGAAAACAATCATGACAAATGTTTTAATATTGCAAATAAATATGATGTATTTAATTTTATACACGTGTAAACATTAAATACTATCTTATATACAATAAAATAGTGTTTTCACTTATTTCATATAACATTAATTATAAAAATGCAATATTTAGTGATACAAAGAATTACTATATTCAATTAAAATTTAATATCGCGGATTAAAAACGTATATTGTAGAGATACTTAAACTTATTTAACTTGTTTAATCAATATATTTGCTTACAATTTTTGTAGTCATACATAAATGACCTTTAATGTTGTTTTTTAGCTTTTAATTTCGTTTACATTATATATATATATATATATATTAAGTGAATTTTTATTCATAAATATTCCGTGTCCAGGAAAATCACTAATTATGGATAATTAAAATATTTAATAAAAAAAAGTAACAAATGCTAGTTAATAAATAAAATGATATTTAATATTCTAAAGTATTTAATAATTATTAGTTATTGAGTTTCATTTAAAGCTGGATATGGAATAAATATTTTTAATGTCGGCTTTTAATTTAAAATACAATTTACTCAAATACTGGTATCTATATATATACATATATATATATATATATATATATATATATATATGTATGTATATATATGGTATATATATACATATATATATATATATATATATATATATTATAGATAAATATGGTAATGGATTATGACGTTTTAAACTTATTTAATCATAATCTTAATTAATTCTACGAAAAAATCTATTATATCAATTTTGTAAAATGTACTTTTATCGTCGCATAGTTCTTCATTTCTGTTTATATAAAATGGAAACCATTAAAAAATGTTTTTAACTTATTTGAACTAATTATTAAAATGTTTTTTTTAGTTTTATTTTTTAAACAATAAATGTTTCAGCCTATTATATTTGAAAAAATAATTCTTTTATTTTTCATCACTTTTAATCTATGTGCATAATATAGCAATAACTCAAGAAATGTTCACTGAAGGAAGAGCAAATAATTTTTTAAATAAAATTATATAGAAAATTGTAATATTAATTTTTGAAAAAGGTTTAGCGAAATAAATCGACGTAATTATCATTTTTTAAAAAAGTATTTGTACATTTCTGGCATTGTCTAATATATTTTTTTTAAAGGAATAAAATTTATGATGTACATAATGACTAGAAATAACAGATTAATTAGTTTTGAAACAACACTAGTCATCAAAATCTGATAGTTTATATAGAGTTTATAATCATCTACGTAAATTAATATAACAAAAAATTAAAAACGACTCCACTATAATAATGATTCCCCTCCTCAAAATTTATTTAATTTAAAATTTTTTTACTAAAAAAATCCAAATATATGACCTATAAATTTCAATTGTACGTACTGTACCATTCATTATATAAGTATATTTAAAATAAAAAAAATACTCAAAAATCAGAAAGGTCTTTTTCGGAAAAAATGTATTTATCTTAACCTACATGCATTTTATTACTTAATATTCACACCTTCATCGCACTTTATCTACCTTTCAACAACAAAACATGAAAAAATTAGTATAAGTTAAAATAACTATACTCTTTATCAAGATTTTCTTAAGTACTAACTGGTTGTCATATATATATATATATATATATATATTATATTTGAATGAAATAATGAAGTCTCAATACTCGATAAAAACTTCAAATAAATTGAAAAATATAAACACCTGAGTTCAAAGGAACCTTTTTAATACAATAGAATTTTTATATTTAAGTTAATTGAAAATGATCCACCCACAAATACATTAAATTATTAACTAATAGCTTTTAATTATAAAAACAAATTACCCAAAAAAACTTGTAAATTAAAAAACTCATTCGAATAAATAAAAGTATTTCTTGCATATTCAGATTATATTTCAATCGAATCGAGAATTACCATGAATAAATACATTCAAAGTTGTATGATTACCACATTAATAGCAAAGGTATATTAAACATGTGCTAGCGAAACCCTCGCAGAGGATTTAACAGAGGTGTAATGAAACTTCGGACCCCAATGTTTGATGTGGAATTTGAATAGAGTCCGTGAACGAGTTTTAATACGATTTAACTCAGCACATTGACAGTGAGCTTATTAGTAGTCAAACGAATGTATGTGTACGTACATTCAAATATATGTTTATATATGTGTGTTTGTATATATATACATATATATATATATATATATATATATATATATATATATATATGTATATATATATATATATAATTTGTACGTGTGTATGTATATGAATGTAAAATAACATCAGTACAAAGTAAAAGCGTATAGAATATTTTGTTCATAATATTGGTACACGAAACTCATTCAATAACATACTAATATTTCATATATTTTTTTGACGCTACAAGTCGAAGTGATTGAGATATAGATTTTTTGTTAGTAAGAATAGCGGTCAAAATGTAATTGAAGTATAATTTATTATGTATATAAACGTCTATTGAAATTATTATATTATTATTTATTCGCGTGTTTAAGAATTGATGTTTAATCTTTTGTGAACTAATGATATAGCTGAAGAATAACCTATTTGTTGCACTATTCTAAAGCTTTATATAGAAAATATTTTTTCAATATAATAAATATATACAACTCTATTAATAACATGTATATATATATATACATATATACTTCAGAGTAACTGGAATAATGATTATTTTAGATAAAATTACACTTCATTTTTACAATCGTTTCAGCGTTATATACGATCATAGTAATAATACTGCTATTATGTTTCATACGTGACAAGTTTAAATACGGTCGTTCATTTGTAGTTCAACTGCAACACTCATAAAAATCCAAAAGCTTTTACTCCAATTGTCATTGGACGACTAAATGGATCGGTACTTAGATTTGCATTTATCTCCGTAACTATTGTAATTGTATTTGATCGTGTTCCGCTTTATCGGAATGGAAAATTTAAAAATATTTTACATTTATAAGTAATATGTTTCTTCTATATTAATATTTATATTTCTATTTAATAAATACCATTTTATTGATTTTTTAAATTTCATAAATGTTTGTCATTTTTTTATTTTCATATTTAATAATTTTATTATTTAGTTATCATCGATATAAATACTATTAATAAGTTATAAAATAATTTTTGTGAAAATAAATACTAAATAATGAGATTCAAAATGTCTCTATATATATATATATATATATATATATATATATATACATATTAGGTAACCAAGAAATTTCTGTCGTTGTTATAACGTACAAAATAATTCATAGAATTGTTTACACTTGTTATCGCACAAAATTCCAAGAATTGTTTATCCGTAATATTAGCATGTGTTTTAAATGAATTTCGAATTGTTCATTTTAATTTAAAAAATAATTCTAACCCCTAAAAATGTCTGTGAAAAATAGTGTGTATGTGTGTGTTTTCTTTATGAATTTAAGTTTGAAACTAACGGTACAAAAACTGCAAAAAAAATTTGTATTGCGTTTGGAGAAAATACAATCACATCAAGAACGGCCTAGAGATGGTTTAAAAAAAATTCAGCCGGGGATGAATCCATCAAAGACGAGAACCGATCAAGCAGACCATGAAATTTAAATATCGACGAATCGAAGACAATGATTGAAACAAATTCCAGTTTAACGTGTCAACAGCTTGAAGAATTATTCAAAGTAAGTGACAAAACAATACAGAAGTATTTACACAAAATAGAAAAGAGGTGGAAATTAAGTAAATGGATACCACACGAATTAACTCCCAATAACAAATCACAGCGTCTTACAATCTGTACATCTCTTATTTCACGACTAAAATCAGAAAACTTTTTGGATCAAATTTTGACCACTGATGAAAAATGGATTATTTATTCCAACTACAAACGTACTCACCACTGGCTTTCATTAGGTGATGCTGTCCCACAAAGCCCTAAATGAAAGTTAATAACCGCGAAAACTTCTCTCTGTTTGGCGGACTTCAAAGGAAATTATTCACGATGAATATCTACGAGTGGATCAAACCCACAAGGAAAACATTTATAGTGAACAACTCCAACGAGTACACGATGCATTAAAATAAAAACAGCCAGCACTTGTAAATCGTAAAAAAGTTTTATTTTTGCAAGATAACTCACGACCACACACGTTGCAGTAGAGACTAGAACAAAAATTATGAATATAGGGTGAGAAATCGTCCCCCATCCTCTGTATTCCCCAAACATACCTCCATCAGATTATCGCCTATTTTTATCTTTGGACAATCATAAGAGGTGTTAAAAATGGAGGCGTCTACATTTTTTGAAAATAAAAATAATCAGTTTTATAAAAATCGAATTTATAAATTATCTTCTCGATGGGAAAGGGTTGTTCAATGCGAAGATGAATATTTTGTTGAATAAAGTTATTTTATGGAAAAATACACAAGTGTTTTTTTCTCAATTCAAAAACGACAGACTTTCTTGGTTACCTGATATATTCATATATATATATATATATATATATATATATATATATACATATACGTTTAAAATAAACAAATTATCTTGAACTCAATGACAGTATCATCTGTATTACGATACTTTAACGCATTTTATGGAGAAAAGTTTTTCTATAACAAAATATATGTTGTGGAACGAACACTGCAGTATTTTCAATTTTATAGTGCTATGTAATAAGGAAGAGTAAATGATCTGCACTTTCGGATGATGAAGATCATGTTATAAAAGAGTTCGTTTTATTGTATTTTTTTTCAGTAGAATGTTCGTGCTGTATTGAAAGTAATACAGTTAAGCAATACCTTCATCGTTCGTATGATGTTTCGTACACTTTTTTTTATCGAATCAAATAGACTCAAGTGGTGTACTTGTTTTTTGCGATGGGGTTTTTCGTTCAACTGAAAATTTTATTGCATATCAATGTATTAACTTATATGTCTGTCTCAAATAAAATATAGAAGCAGGAGAGTACATCAAACTTTATAGGTTTACAAAATTTAATATAATTTAATTTAGAAAGTCGTCTTGTTTTTGTATCTGTTTTAAGTACAATTTTATATATACTCGTATATATATATATATATATATATATATATATATATATATACATATGTAACAGAACAACAGCATAGTATATAAAAAATAAAATAACATACACTATGCATGAAGGTAATCAATATTTATATACTGCATAATGGCACTATTTCACACCAAACAAATAAACTGATATGTACATATTCATGCCATGTGGTCTCAAGTAATAAATTATTAGCTGCACATATCCATGCGACACTCGCAGATAGTAAACTGGTAACATGCACATATCCATGACATAAGGGAGTTCAAAGTGTTAAAAATTATATATTCCAAAGTTGCAAAGTAAACTATGAAAGTAGTAAATAACTTTAATCAGTTATATAATTTTAGATAATCTGTTATAACTTAATTACAAACAACTGAGAATATAAAAGAAAAACCAATAAATTTACTTGAATATAAGTTTGTAATAAATGTATAAATATTAAAATAAAAGATAATCACTAATAATTCTCAACCTTATATTTTCAATATAAAGTGACCTTATATGAGCCATATAAGGAACATAAATTCACCTTATACAAAACGTACGCAAGCCATACATGGTTCGTATATGGTGATGGTGAGGGACACTATCATCCATATATGGTCGTTAAGTCTTTAAAATGTGACCTCCTTTACCATATCAGGATCAAATCATTTTATATGCCTTATAAGATTAATATAGTGCCCATATAAGGATTTTGATCCCTATATTGAGTGTATAAAGAATATCTTAAACCGTATATGAAAAAACCTGTTATATATTAATTATAAATTTATTAATTAATGTACATTGCTTAATTTTTTTGTATAAACTTTCAAAATAATTATCTCTTAAATTTACGAATAAAATTTTATCTTTTATTTTATCAAATTGGTGCTTATTTTGTTCAAATTTTATTTAGTAATAGCTGACTTGTGGCATAAATATTGCGAAATGGATACAATACTAGCTTGATAATTGAAACTAATTAAAATCGATACTTGTTGAAATTTTTTAATTTAGTGCTTTTATCGAACACCAGTGAACACATACCAAATTATCAAGTTTATCATCAAGAGATATTTTGAGGAAACATAATATTTAATCACAGATTTCTGAATTTACGTCATTAGTTACAATAGTTAGTTATAAATTAATTTATTGATATTTTTTTGTTAATAGAGATTTTATTAAAAAAATGTTTCATTACAATTTTAATTTGGTTTCGTCTGATATTTAATTTTCTATAGTACACATAGTTAAATACGTATACAAACAATTAATACTTTGAACTTTATAGTCGAGTTTTCGAAAGAAATCTTGTTATTATGAAAAAATGCCAAATTGTAACTTGAGATGAACATTTCATATAAGAAATCGTTTCATTTCTTCCAAATGATACAAATTTTAAACTGAAATCTATAAGAGTATCCGTGGTGTCATTTACACTTGTATTCAACCTACTTTGAAACTATGCCAATTTAATAATAATGAAGCCTCTTCAAATATCTGAAGCATAGTCTTGTAATTATATTAAATTCATTCTTATCAATTTAAAATTTGTAATTATATTTTTGTAATCTCTTTGATTATTATTAATGATAATTATAATATGTATATCAGAATTTTTATTGAAATTCGGATTGAGTTCAAATATTTTCTTAAAGTTGTCGAAAATTAGTTTAGAGGAAATGTATTTGATTTAATATTTAAATTGAAATACTGAAACGTAGTTATAGTTTAATATGCAATTTTAATAAACTGGTTCAATGAAAAACATTAACATTATGTTATCTGATATAATGAAATAAATCAAACCAATAAAATGAAATAGTTCATCGTGTTCCCCCTTAATCTTTACACGTCGTTTAGGAAGGTAATTTCATAGGTACTTATCACGATCATGTTCAACATACATTTCAAACGCAATAGCAGTATATTTGACAGAAAGACATGCACAATTACATCGTCATTGTTCACGCCGAAAAGATTTATTACGCATGGGATTCGAACTGCGTCGCTAGTGTATCTGTACGTACAATACTTGGTTCGACGAAATTTAATTTAAAGCCGTTCACTCATGCGAACGTTGTACACGATGCTATAAAACAACTGTCGGCCCGTTGGCCGCGTTGCATTTGTCTGTTGAACTCAGTAGTCCCCTACGCCATCCAAACACCGCACCATCCGTGAACACCGAATTCCTGAACGCCATCAAGTATTCCAAGTACACAATAAAGTTTGGCCGAATTGGCTGTTTGTTTAGTAACACCGCCACGTGTGGTTTACCCGAACTATGCCTACAATACTTCGTTTACTGTATTCGTCGATATTCTTTCGTTGTTCTACTGTGTTTTTTTTTTATAGAAGTAAAGGTTACGAGTTATTCTCAACATTAAAATTCAATAAAACTTGAAAATGTAAATATTTTCAATGCAACATGTATATGTTCCGGCTTCACATAAAAAATATAGACCATATTCTCTCACGTTATGCCGCAATCATTATTAATATTCAATTTTTCGCATCTGCATATATATATATCTACATATTTATATATATATATATATAAATATGTATATGTATATATATATATATATATATATATATATTTATAAAATATGGTATTGTAATGTGATTTATATTTATACCAACTACAGATTTTTTAACATTGTACAATATTACTTTTTGTTACATTTTATTAACAGAGTAATTTCAAAAATAATTAATAACATTTTAATTAACATTCTTCATTGCATTTTCTTAACCATTTTATAAAAAATATAAAATATGATAAGTCTAAGACGACACAAAAATTAGTTTATAAGGGCATTCTATTCCATACATGGCAATTTAATAAAATAATATTACTTAGTATATACACCGTACAAAATACTAAGACAAAAAAAAACACAAAGCAGTGAAATAACAATGACAACTGGGTAGATATTCTAAAGGTATCCAATACACAAGAAACATGTACAATGTACAACGCAATAAAAAACATTATCCTCCTAAGAGCATTTCTATTAAACTAACATTTAATACACAACTATGTTGAAAATTGCTAGCAGAACTGGAAATGAAACTAGACAAAAGGAAGGCACTTTTCGATATTTATAACAATAGTATAATAAGTAACAGTTTGTTATGTCACATAATACATTTAAATATAGTTTATATTATTATTATAGATATATGGAAAATCCCCCGAAATTATTCGTTAAGAAATAAATATGGCCACATATAAATTCATATATATGTATGTATGTAAGTATTTATAATACATGTTTTAAGGATTGGTAAAATCCAACTACGTAATAAGTTTATATTTATGTCTTGCCTTTAAAAAATACTTTACACATTTATTAATATTGGAATTAAAATTTACATTTTTTTCAATTTCCCGCAATATAAACTTCGAAGACCTAGATATGGAAATTGATGCACAATTTAAACAATTTTCAGACAACATAGAATTAATACATGTATATTATATATATATATATATATGAACAATTTTTTGTAATTTAACAACGAATTTTCTATTTTTTTCGTAGTTTCTATAACATTATAATTATTGAAAATAAATCGTGGTTTATGATATTAAATTTAATTTATTTTTTTCCTTTTGAACCACTGGTAAAATGTAAATAAGCTTCTGTGTCATCTATTCAGGTGACTTTTGTATTACGACATATCGGACGTTTTTCGTTAATTAATAAATAAATGGAAATTAACCGTCCATAAGAATAGGTGTATGGCTTAATAATTATCTCAATATTATTTATAAGTAGACAAGTCTGTACATTAAAGGTAAATTAATCAAAATCTCAATAAAAAAAATATAATTAAGAGAAACATTTTATGTAATTAAATTTAATTATTGAAAACCCGTGAAACAGTCTACTTATTAATTTATTAAAGAATCGTAAATATAATATCAATATAATATAATATCAATACTGAATAAATATGATATAATATCATAGCTGAATACAATACCATAACTGAATAACTGAAAAACCGTAAAATATAATATCAATATTGAATTCAAGACATCTTTGTATTAGTAATTTAAAATTGAATTACTTTTTTTGTATCTACGGACATTAATAATTATTTTTATGTCAGTTGTAATATATAAAGTAAGAAATATTATATATATATATATATATATATATATATATATATATATATATATATACATATGCAGATTATTTAATTTCACACCTTATTTACGAAACCAATTCTTATATTCTGAATAATTTTGCACAATTTTAGAAAATTTCTCTTTTTAAAAAAAAATCATTCCGTAACCACATTTTTAAATATCAGATTATAAATTAAAAAAAAGATCAATTGTTTATATTGTTTGTTCTTTTTATAATTCATATTTTCTAGATAGTTGGTTGGTTATTTTAAGTTTAAGGGTGCGTTGACTACTAATAAGATCAATATATTTTCTAAAACAATGCTAGTATTTAATTTAAAATTGATATTACTTTATTACATCTAATTATTTTCAATAAAAAAGTATAACTGTCTTTGTAAAAACAGTTAAAAAAAATCTCAACACAGACATACATATACGATATATATATATATATATATATATATATATATATATATACATATATATATATATATATACATATATATATATACGATATATATATATATATATATATATATATATATATATATACATATATACATGCAAATACACATTTGATAGATAAACAAAATTGAATTTTCATAGTATATTTGTTTCCTATTTGAAATAGGACAGTGGTTATATAAAAAACATAAATATTTTTACCAATACAATAATTTATTTATTCAGAATACTATCTTTTTCACACACTCATACATACCCACACACTCACACACTAATATATATATATATACAACATTTTTTTCATATTTCTTGCAATATAAACAATATAGAATGATAGTATTTTCTGACTGTATGAGTTTTTTATGTTGATTTTGTTTTTTTACGTTCATGTTTTATTATGCATGATATCATGTATATTAGAGAAGATCGTGAATTTGCAAAAACTTTTTTGGTAGGTGAAGTATCTTGGATTTTATTAGGATCGTATATTCTTTAGAGCTGCAGTACTACCTTTTTACGAATTATTTCGATGGGATAAGTTCAAAGGAGCTTATTTGTCATATAGACATACATTTAACATTTGCATCCCTTTCATTTTATTTTTGTACATTAAATTGATATATAAACGAACATTAACATTCACATCTTTATTGCAGGTGTGTTCTCAAATCGTATGGACATTTAAACTTTTACAATAATTTTTATGCACTGTTCGCAAAATAGCTAAAGGTTACGAACTAATTCGTGTATGTTCAAATAAAATTTTATAGCCATGCCATGAAACTCACTGAATGGATTTTTTTTATTCCGTAAATTATTGAAAGCTATTAATATTAAAGCAATAAACTAAAGATTATTTTTTATTTCGGGTCAGTAAATTACATTCAATTTAGATTTTAGTGTTTACATTAGTTTTTAGTACAGCAATCATAATTTTCATCAAAAAATATGTACGAATATGTAATTACTAAATACTTTTCTTTTAAATTATAACTATACATAATATTATAAATCAATATTTATAATCTACATATAAAGTATATTAAAAAATTCTTACATATATATATATATATATATATATATATATATCAAAAACCATTGATCCTGTTCATCTACAAAAAAATTACTAAAAAAATAACTTTGAAATAAAAAATATTAAGATTATTAAAATTGAAATTAAAATAAAAAAACAATAAAACATAAAAAATATAATTAGTTTAATGAAACATGTGGCGTTTTTATGATATTTTATTATATTTTAGTACAAAATAAAAATAACAATTCGATTTAAATAAAATTTGTTAATATATCTTCATTTTTTCGTATTATTGTAAGCCATTAATATTATGTGTGCATATATATATATATATATATATATATGTATAAGTAAAAGCAATTATTAAAATTTATAATATAATTTCATGAATAATTTTGAAAAATATCGAGATTTTTACTGCTTTACATACGGTGAAATTTTTATCATTAAAACTGTTCTTTTTCCTGTTTATAATATCAAAACAAAGAAATAATAAAGCACGGTACAACAGCAGTTATTCAAATATGCGTAATACAATTAAAACGTTAAAAGAAACGTTGTATTTAAAACAGCTGCATATTTATATCATAATGTACAAACACACATTTACAAAAAGTAAAAAATGTGTTTGTTCATAAATATCTTCGTACACTTTTTCTCGAACTTCCGGAGACCCCTAACATTCTCCACAGCGGGAGTGCACACACAAATTGCCATGCACGCTTTATAAGCAATGAAAATTTTAGTTTGTATTTTATTTCGTGTGAAAAGAAAAACAAGTATCGATCGCTTCATTGACTATTATGATTAACTCTTAGAATGGTTTTTGCTAGTCACTAACAACATTTAACATTCCCTTTTCTTTCCCTTTGTCCATTAAGGTCTTTTGAATAGTATTGTACTTCTAATCGATTCAAGTATTATAAGAGCTCTTAAATACACTATTAAAGCTATTATAAAACCCATTAGAAACACTTTAAAATTTTACTTTCAAAACATTTATCCACAAAAATTATTGCACTACAAGTTAATGCACGCCATTATATATTAATGTTTGACTGACTTTTAAAAAAACTATCTTTAAACAGAAATTGTTTCTGCATTCACTATTAATTTATACACAATTGTTTTAACTTCAAATGAAAAATTCTATCAATGAAACAAATTTATTCTTAAAGAAGTAATATGTATTCAGATATATTTTGTGTTAATGTCAATATTTTTTATCTACCTACAAAGACCTAATAAAGCCTATTTAATTCTCAAAGTTTCTGAGCAACAACTACAATAAATTTGTTATTCATTACAGAAATATTCGTTCTATATATTATATAAACACTATTTTTAGAGCATCAGGAAAACTAACAGAACCCAACTGTTATATTTTTTTTAGATTATTTCAGATTATTTCATTCTGAAAATAAATAATGTATAAACAAATTGATATTTTAGTTTTTTCAATCAATTTTAGTTTTTATATACTTTTGTTTTATTATTTGTATATTATGGCAAATATTACTTACACTAATTAAAAATAGTTTTTGCAAATGTTTTGTATAATAATAACATAATTTGCATAATAATACATGTGGAAAATGTACACATGAAAAATATGTAATATACATATATATATATATATATATATATATATATATATATATATATATATATATATGTAAATATATATATATATGGAATAATGTTTCAATATTAATTATGTAACACATTAATAATTAAATGTTAATGATTTTTTCACTGGAATATCAATACTTCCCTAAATTTTTCATTACATAAAAATTACTAATTATAAATGCAGAAAATCCTATTAATAAAACTCCGATAAAAATTAATTAGATTTTACCATAATACAGTTGACATTGTAGCTTAGCTTATTCCACTTTCACAAATAATTTTTCTCTCACACCACGAATAAACTTTTTTCTGATCGAAAATATTCAATAAATGATTATTGATCATGATTGATTGTTCTTCATGATCATTTCGATGTTGATGGTACGCTCGATACACTAAGGTACAGAAAAATCTGATTAATCTGATGAAAAAATTGGTGTGCCTTAGTGCTCATTGTTAGTGCTCTGAGATTCCACAATAAAAAAAATCAATAATCATTATTGAATATTTTTGAACAGAAAAAAATTGTGATTTGAGGAGAAAGACAAAAATTAAATTATAAAAAATTGAATCAAAAATTCCTTTTGATTTAATATATATATATATATTAGTTAGGTGGCAGTTTTACAAATTCCCTGTTAATAATTTTATTACAAATTCAGAAATATATATTAAGGGAAATAAAATTGAAATTAAGAATATAAATGATAAACGTAGTTCAGAAAACATTTTTAAAACATCATACAAATCTACAAAATAAGAAGAGAATATAATGTTTTCAAATATTGTTTATATATATATATATAGAGAGAGAGAGAGAGAGGAAGTATACATATACATAAAAATGCAGTAGAAAATATTCTACTCTTAAATAAGTATAAAAAAATCGGAAACAATACATGCAGTTTTTAACTACATTTTTTTAATATTCGTTATAATCACATAAAATGAAAAATTACTTTACTACAGTTACATTATCTACTGATCAGAACAATACACGCACTTAATTTCATAAGCTAGGCATAATATCTACATATAATAAAATTTTAATTGTCGCTTTGTAAATACTTTAATACCTAAACAGCCACCACACACAAAAAAATATTATTGATTATATTTGTTCATTACTTTTTGTACATAAACCATTTTTTTTACATGTGTAATTAAAGTTTTAGTAACAAATTTGCTCATAAAAGTAGTATATATATATATATATATATATATATATATATATATATATATATTAAAAATAATTATGGGGTGATGAGTATTTTATAGAGAGCATACGATAAGAAGATTAAGAAATATAAGTACATTCTTTATAAAATCTTTTTAATTATGGAATAGTAAATCAATTAAATCTATAATTTAGATTTACATTTATTGTGATTGTTACTTTTATAAAAATCATTTAAATGCAATGTTTACATAATTACTGGAATTGAATCATTACTAATCTCATCTGTTTTATGACTACTAAGGTGGTGCATTCATTAATTTTATAGTTTCATCAACGTTAACATCGTACTAGTCTTATGGCAGTGATCTATGGTTGTAACATTTATTCTGTAAATTTGACTAGACCCTTTTATTTACATGTCATCATTTGTCTAACACGAATGTTTTTGTGCACGAAATAAAGTGGACGATGTCATACATCTCCTTTAGAAGCGTACATACTATCAAATACACAAGTAAATATATGTATTTGTACGTTAAATTAATCAACATTAAACACTTAAGATCGATTACAAAACATTTTCAATTTAAACTTAATTACAATTCTAAATTTCTTTCTAAAAAAAAGTGAATTTAATGACGAAAAACTTTTCTAGGATATTTATGAAGAAACATTAACTTCCAGTATAAAAAATATAAATAATTGGACGACTATGAAGAGATTTATTTGTGAAAAATACTTTATAATTTATTCGAGCACTAAAAGGTGATCATATACAGGTTACCGTAATTTATACAAAATTCTAATTTTCCTCTCGGAAAGCCCCAAGAATCGCATCATTTATCATCTGTGAAAAAAAAGATGGGTCTATCGTCACATACAAAGTATAACAGCAAGTATTTTATACCCTTTTATGTAAAATAAACGGCGACACGACGTTGCGTACCGGCCAAATCATTTTGAAAAGGGTATAGTGTGTGACACGTTGAATCTTTTTTTTAAAGCATGATGAATTTGAAAACCGATATGTGACATTCGTGACATCGTGACATTTCGATATTATAATACATGAAAATTAAAACATTTTAATACATGCACGAAATCATCAAACGAATCACAAACAAATATTGGTATACTTTAAATGATCTCTCAAACGAAGTTAACTAAGTGATTGTTATGATTTGTTTATGCGTTGGTTGTTGTTGTTGAACACGATATACCTTTTATAAATGTATAGCAATAATAATTCAAAATTATCAATAAAAAAAAGTTACATACGCACAATAATAAATGTGCATGTGTATGGATATATAATCTATGCGTATACATATACAATCAAGCTCAGTTATAACGAGCACGAACATGTCTTTACAGCTATTGTGAGCAAATGTTCACATTGATTCGTTGATATCTTTATACAAACACTCATATTTATAACGAAATCATTTTCCTTCTGAATTGGTTCTTTCTAAAATCTTTGATTCGTACTTAATAAGTAGTAAGCCCCATTTATACAATAAGTAAAATGTGACTATGCAATTATAAAAATAAAATATATCAAATTGGAATTTCTATCTCCCAACACAATTTTAATTTTACAACCAATTGACACAAATGCAATCAAAGGTTTTAATAATCGTTTTATTTTACTATAACGAACCAAATAAATGAGTCAAGAACACGATAAGCATATTTCAATTTTAGATCCTATAAATGTAATAAATGATGCATGGAACGATATTTCAATTGTAACCACATCCAATTGTCTCATTTCATTTATCTACTTATATAATATATGTATTACTTTCAAATAACAGATTTATTTTAAAATAGTTACTATATATGTCAATTTTACTGTATGACGAGTTACAATTATAACTCTTTCAGTAATAAATGTAATTCTTTCAGTGCTACTTATATCCAAATTCGACCAAAAATTTATACAGGTATTGGTTTTTTCTCTCATTTCATCGTTTACTATTGTTTAATTAAATATTAAATTCTATTCTAGTATCATTTTATAAAATTTTTAAAAAAATACTTGAAAATTAATCTCAAGCACTAAAAAGTATTACACATTTAGTAAACTTAAATGACTAGCAAAGTTCTAAAAAACAGACAGAAAGCAGAATTCGCACATGATGCAGTCATTCAAATTTGATGACAAAAATCTTGAACAAAAAGGTTCCATACAATAACCATCTATGCTAACTATATCCAACGTTTTAGACACTAATCAATAATACGTCGATACAAGTAAAACTTTTCGAAAACACTGGAATAATTTTAACATTCTACCCACTAGATTACTTTCAAACTTTTTCTATATAACACGAATCGTTTTCTATTATTAGAGAAATTATATTACTATTTTTTAATTTATATAGATGAAAATTTGAATTCACCAAGAAGAATATTGATAATATCAAATTATTACATTAAAATATTGTATTTAGTACAAAATCAATTATATGAAACATATGAGTTAAAATTAATTATTTATATTAACCATTTTTTAGTTTTTGAAAAGAGTATTAGAAATGATAATTCATATATTTTAATATATCACATATTCGACATATTTTAAATAAATTCTGATACACATAAAGTCAAACTAGTTATTTACTATTTATTTTCAATAGGTTATTATTAAACTTAAATTTGAATTTTTATATACAAAATGTTATAGTAGCTAAAAACGTTCGTGTCAGATAATGTTCTTCCAATTCAAAAATACATTTCAGAATATATATTTATGTCCATTATTTCCTACAAACATATTTTCAAAACGTTACACATTTTATATGAAATATTTTACACTGATTTTACCTATCTATCCATATGATATCATAAGTTATCTCATTTCCATAAGCGATATCTCGATGTATAGCTACAATAGTGTATGAGTATATAATAGTAATGTAGGGTATTTTCTCTCTTGGGCTGTTAAATAACGACAAAAGTATATCTAAAAGTCTTTATACAGATTGGCATACATATATATATATATATATATATATAGCATGTGTAAGGGGAGTTAAACGTGTATATAATCATTACAATGTCACATTCATAAGCCTGAACATTTATTACACCTGACGTACCTCTGTCACCAACACGATATTCACTTCGCTATTGATAAGTTCGTTCAATATCTCAAAACACAAAAGTAAATTAACCGTATTCACGCGAAAATTAGATGTATATTATTTATAATATAAAGTATTTAAAAAAAATTATATATATATATATATATATAAAAGACAGATTTTATGATTTATATTCATCTTAATCCAAATTAAAATATATCGTTTTATTCTATAATAGTTTATGTATGAAAGATGTCAAAATATTATTAAATTTTATTAACTGTTTAAAAAAAATATTCAATAAAATACTTTAATGATTAACTTGTCAATATACTGATTTGTTAGCAAATGGTATTAACAATATTTTCACTTATTAATATTTCAATTTTAAAATAATTATTCATTTTATATAAGTAAAAAAGTCTCTAAACTGTAATAAATGGAGAAAGATAAATAAAAGTGATATTTTTTTAACAATTACAATTTTTATTGTGACCCCTGGCGTCTATCATTATATTCTTTATTTAAAAAGATATACAAAAAATGGACAACAAAATATAAATAAATTAACAATTACCAAAATTATTATCATCAAAATTATAAAAAAGTTATAACTTTTTCCTTATTTATAATTCACGATTGTTTTCTAACAAATAAAATAAAGTTTGGAGAAAATATATTTCAATAATATTCATATATGAACTGAACGAGTAAGAATTATAAAAAATAATGTCATCTTATATTCAGATAATCATTAATATCTCATTGACTCTTTTTCATTAATATTTCTCTGAAGTTTGTACTGCGTGTACATGTGGTATTAATTCTATTATTTATTTTTTTTATCAACATTTTTCCACAGAAAACAACTATAATTTGATTAAATATGGTTGCTATGTTTTTAAAAACGATATTTGTATCTAAGGCGTAACCTTTAATTATATTTTACTATTAATTTCAGATAAAAAGTTCATGCATGCACAAGAATCTATATATAATAATTAACACGCGTTGCAAGAATAGACAAAAGAAAACATTGATTTATTGTATTATTCTATATGAATATATATATATATATATATATATATATATATATATATAAATGTGATATAAATTGTATTATCTAATATACATTTTACATACATGTTCATTAAAAATTTACCATATAATCATCAGAAAAATGTATTCAACTAACCTAAAGTATTTATGAATCTTCGTTTCCCATTGAAGCGTTACGCAAAACAATATAAAATCAATACGAAGGTTTATGCAATACTGAAATAAAAATAATTGCATATATGAGCACTTTCGAGTTACAAAATTGTTTAA
The DNA here is from genome assembly GCA_034766995.1 of Acanthacorydalis orientalis. Taxonomy (NCBI): domain Eukaryota; kingdom Metazoa; phylum Arthropoda; class Insecta; order Megaloptera; family Corydalidae; genus Acanthacorydalis; species Acanthacorydalis orientalis. Next base: position 15,210,826 of record CM068318.1, on the reverse strand, counting down.
AATATATTGAACATCAAATACATTATAATATCTCGTTTTACACGAGCAATAAGTTGATATTTATATTCAAAACTTATGAATTACTTTTATTTGAATTTTTTTTAATATTTGTAAATATTTCTAAAACTGATAAATAATTTAAAATATATTAACCGTATATTTAATATATTATTATTTATGTAATATTTAAAAAAATAAAGAAAAATTAATGAAAAAATCCATACGCAAGTAGATTAATAAATATTATTTATTCAAATATTATAGATTGAAAAGAATAATAACTATACTTCTTATTTAACTATATTAACAAAATTTTAATCAAGTTTCATTCAATTTTCATACTACCAATAATATTTATAATAAATATTATAATGAACTAATAAATCAAATTAAAATTATTTTAATAGAAAAATAAATACACTAAGTGTATATATATATATATATATATATATATATATATATATATATATATGTAAATATATATATATAAATATATATATATATAATACCCAAATGTATAACTTATACAATTCAATAACTAAAAATAAAAAAAAAGTTTGTACTATTATAAAATATTTGAATACTAAAATAATCTGTCGAACAGTTTAAATAGTTATATATATATATATATATATATATATATATATATATATATATATAATTTATTTTAAAATAAATCTTGAACAGAAATAACAAAATAAAAAATTATCATTTCATGTTAGAAAGAACGCATTTCGTACGTTTATATCTATCTATCTATCTATTCCAAGATAAAAACAGAATTCCTCAAACATACGTCGTATACACTTGACATAAAACCATTCTAAAACTTCAAACGATAACAAACCAGCATAAAAATAAATGGAACAAAAAAATTCAGAGAATATATTTTTTTCTAAGTAATATTGATAGTCATATTTGTATCCTTTCTATTCCTGCACTAAATTATTTTATATTTATATATAAAATTCAGAGTATTTTTTTTCTAAGTCATTTTTGTTTCTTTTCTATTCCTACATTAAATTATTTGATATTAATATATATATATATATATATATATATATATATATATATATATATATATATATAAATTATATTCATTTTGCAGAAAAATTTCTTTATACAACACTATCTTAATGAACGGAATTTTTGCAAGAAAGGATAAATTATTTTAATAAATGTATACATAAGAATTCATATTTACACGAGATGATAATGAACACGAGCTTGAACACAATTCTTCACAAAATACATCTACTTCACTTCAAAAAAATATGATTATACACCATTTTTCTGAACAACGATTTGAAAGAAATGATTCACAGTTTTTATAGAACCCAAAAAAGTGTATGTTATATAAATATCATTTCCATTAGTTTGCTCTATTTTTTAGCGGTCTGTTATCTTACTATATAATTTTTACTTTGTAGTTATTTATATGTAATATATGACTATACATAGAAAACAGAATATGTAAATATGTGTATATATATATATATATATACATATATATATATATATATATATATATATATATATATATATATACATACATATATATATATATATACATATATACACACATATATATATATATATATACATATATACACATATATATATATATATATATATATATATATATATATCTATATATATATATATCTATATATATATATATATACACACATATATATATATATATACATATATACACATATATATATATATATACATATATACACATATATATATATATATATATATATATATATATATATATACATATATACACATATATATATATATATATAAATACATATATACACATACATATATACACACATTATATATATATATATATATATATATATATATATAATCATATAAATGATATTTTATAAATTGAAAAATTAAAAAAAAATTAAAGCTTAGTAATTTATCAATACAATTTCGTTTAAATTTTATACATAAAAAATCAAATACATATTTTGTATATTTTTCATTGAACTAAATATTAATTAGTAAATAGGATCATTGTATTACTGTTGCTAAATTTGTAACACCGTACCTATTTGTATTTTAAATTTATTTCATTTACATTCACATATATACATAATCAATGTTTGTGTGTGTGTATATATATATATATATTGAATTAATTAATTGATTGAAGATAAGTTTTGTAGTTAAATAAGGACAAATTACTATGATAATTATATTACGCAATAAATATTGCAATTATTTTAAAAATCAATAAATTTTAATTATAAATACATATACTCACTTTGGTATGTGATCGATAGCATGACGTCATATATTTAATACAAATATTTCTTCGATTATTATTTATTATTATTCATTATCATTTGTTTATAACACTAATACCTGGTGATTAATCACTTGTTTTTACTAATTATCTTACTTTTTCACTATCCTATTAAACTGAATTAAAAATAAATACAATAAATTGCATCCTGTCTACTTAATCGTCTACACACAACTAACAGAAGAGCGTACAAATGTTCTAGAAGGAATTTACCCAGCCTACTGCAATTATGCATTGAATATCTGTATGATGGTTTTTGAAATTAAAATTTAAATAACATTTGTTTGGAAATGCAGAGTATTTCTATTTACAAATAATTTACTGTTATTTCAAATTTATAATTTCATTTTAATTTTATGTGTTGAAAGTATTTATTTGTTTTATTTTTTTAAATAAATATAACTCATTATATTCGTCAAGAAACAGTAGTACCAAACTAAATATTAGTGAAAAAACAGAAATACTTAGATAGGAATCTCAAAGATATTTTAAATAAAAAATCGATAAGGAAAACTTAAAAAAGAATTTTTATTACAGATATATACCATGAATTCTAAATACAAACTAAAAATGCAATTTGTTATTAATTCTTCCTAGTACAATTATTTTCTTTTTTATCGAATACTACCGCAAACAATTTCTGCTACTGCTGAGAATAAAATAAATGAATAACATATATTCTACCTTACAGTTCAATGAAAACTGAAATATCAACTATCTGCATATAACATTTGAGTCATTCTAACACCATTACTGATCTTCACTTACTATGGTATAAATTTATATAGAACTCAACTTTATAATATACTGAATATTTAATAAATGATACCTTTATAATATCAATTAAATATAACACAAACTCAGCAAATGTCACTTTCAAATATCTGTACTTATTTATAATACTTTAAAATTATAATATTTTTACATTTAAATTATTTTCATTAGAATTCAAATATTGTAGCCAAAAAAAATTTAAATACATTTTTCAAATAATTTGTTTAATTACTTTATCAATTGTAATAAATATTGAGTTTATTTTTTCAAAATAATAGAGAGTACCACGTATACAATTTAAATATATGTAACATGTATAGACAGATATACGTTAGATATATATATATATATATATATATATATATATATATATATATATATATATAAGTAGTCAGCATTACAAATTTACCCACGGGCAGCTGAAACCCATCTGCGATTCTAGATTTTATAATACTACAGTAAATCCTTTTAACAACAATTTTCTCTCGTACTTAACATAAGGTTAATCTCCTTTTTATGAAATAGAATGAAACGTATCCGTCTGTAAAATAATTGTAGATTTAAAAAGAAAAAAATGGAAAGTAACAATTTGTATTATTATTCTGTTATTATTATTTACAAAATATCATTTATCTATCAGAAATGCAAGTTGTCTTTAAAAATAAATACAATTTATAATATAAAAACTTTTAAATTCTTCTAATAAATTATTTTTTGATTATTTCATTATTTTTAGGTTCATTTCATTATAATACAAGCGAACCGTATAAATCACCATTAAAAATCAGATATTTTATCAATCAAAATTTTAAACTCCACTAAGTTTATTTTACTAAAAAAATAAATTCTCATCAAAATTTATTTTTTTTAAAACATCTGAATACCTTTATACTAAAGGAGATGACATTATTCTTATAAGCAAATAATAGTCTAATATACTGATACCCTCTGAAACCCCAATTAAAGAAATTAATATTTATTTACACATGAAACACTCAATTTGAAGTATTGTATTTCAATGTACAATATTTTTTTAATGTATTTCTCGAGTAATTACTTATTATTTTTTTATAAAAAATGAATTACAAATAGTCTATTATTATCATGTATTTATACAAGCACACACACACACACACACATATATATATATATATATATATATATATATATATATATATATATACATTAAATACATTTTGTTATAAATGTAAAATGTATTTATGTTAAATATGTACTTCAGTGACTAAACATATAAGCCAGCGTCCAATATAAGTTTTTCTTTACAAACCACACACAATATTGCTGTAAAAAAAAATCAGAGAGTTACCATTGGTCAAATGTAATCTTTTTATGGATACAATTTACACAGTTTTGAAACATTCTCTTTTTTTATATATGAGCTCTATCCGACTTTTTCAAGTTGTTAGATGTAACCTCAAGAAAGTTTTCATGATATAATGAGATTAGATTTGTCTTCACAGAACAGTCGAAGTTAAAATGAAGTTCTCCGTGGGATTTTATAACTCAGATCTTTTCATTATTGCGGATTATTGAGGGTTTTAGAATTGAAAAACGGATTTATCTGCAATATTTTCTCGGTAATCAGACGTCTGGCGGTCTTAAAAGTAAATTATTATGAAATTATGCTGCATTATCTTATAGAATTAAATTATTGTTTATTGTCGTACTTAACTTCAATTGACGTTTAACTTTTCGTATGATTATCTTCGAGATGATTTTAAGTAAATCCGTTTTATAATTCGATAAAGTTTATACGAATCTTGGTAAACACTTCAAGAATCGACCTATTTCAGGAATTACTAGACAGTTGACATGGATTCTTTTCAACAGATATCTCGTTCTTGGTAATACCAATTATAAATATTATTTTAATTAAATTATTAAAAATAAATTCTACAAATGAAATATTGTTTATGAAGATTAAATTTGATCTAACTGTTGTAATTTAAAGAAACACATTAAATTTATAATTGTCATCAAAATTATAAATACGTTTAACTTAAAAAATGTGCCTAATTGCCGACTTTGATATACATATATATATATGTATGTATGTGTGTGGGTGTATTTTTTTTTCCTTTTTTTCTTTTTTTCCATTTTTTCCTCTCTCATATATAAATATATTATTTTTAGACTTTCTGAATCTTAATAAAAAAAAAAAAACAAAATATAAACCTCCAGTCAAACTTAATAATCTGTTATTTTATCCAGTCAGAATACATATATATATATATATATATATATATATATATATATATATATATATATATATATATATATATAACAAAAAAACTCATGAATAAATTTTCAAGCAAGAATAATATCTTTGTATTTTATTAAAATTTAAATTCGATTTAATGTTTTAAACATCGCCAAAACGAATTCATTTTTCTATGTCTTCGACTTTCTTTAATCTTAATTATTCAATTCGTCACCATTAATATAATTTAAGTTAAAATTACTTCGTCAACTAAAAATATTATGTAACGAGTGTAATTAAAATGTATTTATAAAAAAAATGAAAAGCAACAATAAAAAAATAAAATATGCAGTAGAAATGAAATGATAAAGCAATTTCAAGTTTTATATTAAATGGCATCATCAACTGAGATAATCGTAGAAGTTGAACGAAGTAAAAAAAGGTAATTTTGTTTTTTTTTGCGCTCTTCTGTACTTTAAACTCAAAGCTAGTGAATTAAAACGAAAGCTTTGTCATTATACAATGACACAAAAACGGAAGTGTACTAAACTACTAATTTGAATGAATAATTAAATACTTAATACACATATTACATTCTGCAGTTTATGCTTTTTAATATGTTAAAGAACAGTCAGCACATCCAATGAATACTCTTTTATTATTTATTACGTTCGCCGTATTTTCTCAATTATAATTAGTCATATTGAAAATAAATAACATACATTAATTCAACATAATCTGTAAGTACGATTGCAGATATATAATCAGTTTCGTCTCGTGATGGATACCTGTTTTTAATCACGAACAAAATTCTTTGAAACAATAAAATTATTTACATATTAAAAGAAAATTAAAGTGTAGAACTACTGAATACACAGACATGAAAGGAGTTAATTAAAAGCCTAAATAATACTTATTTTATTTATATGAAAATAAATTTATTTCTATTCAAGAATAATTTGTAAATAATTTAATATTGTCATTTCATTCAATAAAATATTAAATACAAAACAGTCGACAACATGACAAATATAATTGAGAAATATCACAGAACTACTTAGTATTTGTTAGTTATTTATTACATATGTTATCAGTTATCTATGAAATAAATACCTACATAATTAAGAATTAAAATATAATTTATTTAGATATTTTTTGAAGATTAAATTACTTTTCATATATTTGAAGTCTTTGTTCCGTCTCAAAGATTTTTTTAATTTTTTAATACAATTTCGCAAAAAAAAATCTTAAATTAATTTTTTTACAACTAGTATTTTAACATTTTGATTTTTTAATGATTAAAACAAATTGATGATACTAATGGTAATGTCGGAAAGGTGTACATATATAATGTTATTATAAATTAAAACAAGAAGAAACAACAAATTTAATTTATACCAAATACTCAATGGCTGGAAAATATTCTGCCTGAGAAGAGAAAACCGTCACGATACCACCAACGTAAAATAAATATAAATGAATAAATTATACATACACAAGTATATACATAATATAAACATTAAAAATACGTACAAACTTGTTATTTACACTTTTGTTCATAACAAACTGAAAATACGTCAGAGGAGCGTGGTGATATATAAAAATATATATCATATATAATAACATTGTAATATGATAAAGTACAGCGCTTAAATATAAGCTCAAATAACTATAAAGCATTGTTCATTATGTTTAAATTGTGTACTGTGATTGCCAATCCATTTTTGGGATTATAGTATAACGCTGTACAGTAAGACTGGATTATAAAAGCACTTATAGTAAATTTATGGTGATTTCCCTCATTCTACGCTATATGGAAATTGTACCTCCGGATTTCAAATTAACATTCGTGAAACATAGTTTTCATTGCAACGTCGTAAATTTGTTAACCGACTGGATAATCTAATGAGTCTAATTAAGACCGGTCTCTGAGCTAGTTGAGGCTGATATTTGCATGAAAGGATTCTGCAAATGTATTAAAAAGTGTCTCCTGTTTTCGCTTATCAGTATCAAACACTGATTACTATGCACTTTTTTTCTGTTCATATTTGTATCTTAAAACTCATATGCATTCATATGTGCAAAGGTTTCGAAAAAATATGCTTGAGTTTACATTTTTAACATTTTTCTGAATTACTTATAATCTAATCTTCTTTACTGAAAAACAAATAAAATTAATATTATTAAAAGCATACACAGTTTAAAAAAGAAACGAATTTTGTATAAATTTAATAAAGAAAAGATACAATTTGTATCTTATATCTATAATAATTTATATTGATATAGATCCTTTATGTAAACCAATACATTCACACACACACATATAATATATATATATATATATATATATATATATATATATATATGTGCGTGTGTGTGTGTATGAACTAAAAATTAAATTACAGAACAGTTTGCTTTAAATATCATTTATTTTTATTCACAAAAGTTATATTTTTTAGTTATATAGTTTATGTTTTCATGTTTAAAATTACTTCTTGCAACGAAATGTGTATCATATAATAATAAATAATATACAGAACATTTTTCAACTATAAGTCCTAGAATTAAAAATATTTTTTTAAATTGATCTAAAAATAAATTGGTTTTCATTTAAAAAACAAAAAAAAACATGTCATTATTCAATTTATCTTCATTAATAGAACACTTTAAATATTATTATCAATATTAAAACGATTTATTCCTAAAAATTATTTTGGATTTTTTATTTTCGTTTGGTTTATTTAATCAACTATAAAACCTTGTTTATTATCCATGTAAGGTTTTTTTCCGTAGAAGAATAAGATCGTTTTTATAAATCAAAGATACTAAAACAGAACACAAATATATTGAGCCTTGATTATTAAATTTATCTAGTTCAATTAATAAGTATTAATAAGTCTATAAATGCGACTAAATCTAGTAATACATTAAGTATTACTAACTAGCGAGAGCTAGTTGCAGTATTAAGTTAAAGGTTATGAGCATGACTGAGTATAACCATACAAGGATAGAAATATATTTTTCAATTAATAAATAAATCGATTTTCTTAAAATAGTCTGAAAAATATGTAATTATTTTAATTAGTTTTTCACTCAAATATTCTAATATTTATACAATAACCATAATATACAGAATTAAAATTATTTCAAACGAAACATATAAAATAATATGATAAAAATCAATAAATAATCAATACAAAATCAAAACAAACAACGTAACTTTATAGGTAGAGAAATATTGGTGAAATATATTTTCTTCGTGACCATTTGTTTGATGTCTTCATTGCATACCTTTCGTATCTACAAACCACGATCAAAATTTATACCGTGTATCCGATTGAACAATTGCGATTTTCCCACTACATCAAAAATAAATTATACTTTCAGAACATAACCATAAAAATGTAATTTATTAGATTGTTTTCAGCCAAATTCTTTTTTTCCGTAAAAGAAATATTTAAAGTGGCAATGTGAATTGTATTTCCATATTCAATCAACCTATATAATTATATTATTAATTATTAATTCTGCCACTTTATAAACTCTGTACAGGGATTATAGCATGGCATAAGCTAATTAATATTTAATAAAGTAAACTTATTTTAAAAACTTTCATCGTTAATAATTTTTAGAAATTATAAAGAAGTAACTTGCATCCTTTACATCATTTTTATTTACATTTATGTTATCTACTCATAAATGTACACACTATAACATAAAATACTTCAATAATTTCTAACATGAAAACATTGTAGACATAATTAAATAAAATATACTTTTTTTTAAAACTATTGATTTACAATGTTTATTTTACCAATATTTTTTTAATTACAGTTTTTATCCAAGTACAACAAATATTTATTTATACGTGATTTCATATACAATTTACCTCATCATTTAATCACTTTATTGCAAATTTATATAACGTTTATCTTATGTATACTCTTTTAGAATATATTTGTATATGTGTTATATATATATATATATATATATATATATATATATATATATATAATAAACTATTTGGAATGAAATAAATTATGCACTATTAGAAATTATTTAACTATTTATTCAATAATTATGAATAAACCTAATTAATAATTTTTTTTATTAAAAATCGTACATTTTTTTCAATTATATTTTCGTTTTTAATTTAAACCCCACAAGTGGTATAAACACCTATAGTTGTTACATGTATGTATGTACATATATATATATATATATATATATATATATATATATATATGTGTGTGTGTGTGTGTGTTTCTAATTGTTACTCTCGAAATGTATTCATTATGAAAATAAATATTTCAGTACAATCACTAAAAAATACACGTCTTCCAAATTAATAAAAAGAATTTAAATTTGTATTCCCTAATATAACATGAACAAAATAAGTAACTTAAATTTCAGGCTCAAAAATACATGTGTAGCTTTAGTTACCTATGCTAAAAATATTTCTACAGCTTAATTTGATTAACTCGAGTGTTGAAAAAAATTAAGAAAATTAGTCAAAAATACAAAGCAGAATACATGTAGACATAAATAATTTAAAACATACATCATATATATTTATATTTTATATATATATATATATATTTATATATATATATATATACATGTATGTACATATATATATATATGTATATATACATACATATGTCAATATATATATATATATATATATATATATATATATATATATATATATATATATGTATATATATATATAATGTATATATATATATATATATATATATAATGTATGTTTCGAAGAATATAATTTTATAGAATCAAAAAGTATTTAAGAATGAAATTAAAAATTAGAAATAAAATATTAGTAGGAATTTTTTTTATATTTCTTATTAAGAATACTTCTTATGAATGTACAGGAAAATATTGAGCAATAACTATTCGTTTTGTCTATAATAAAAAATATAATTCAAGTGTATTAATAAAATAAAACGTATATAATTGTGATTTATTGTAAAAAAGAAAAAGTTCATGTAATATGCAAATTAAACAATTTTATAAACAGTAAAAAAATAAAATGAAATAAAGTAAATATCAAAAAATTCCAGTAAATTATAATTTTTTAAACAAATTAAATTCTTTATATTTTTGTAAAAAAAACATGTATGAATGATTTAAAATTATACATAGCCTATTAAATATACAATAAATTAACTTTAGTGTAAAATTGACCGAAATGTTTATTTGGGAAACGTAATTACAACAAATTTTATACTTTTTTGCCTATCTCAATATAAATTAAACCGCAACTGCAAAAATATCAAATATACTTAGATATGTATCAAAAGGACAAGACACGCCTTAGGTTTGTAAAAATTAATGTAGCTTCATAGACATGAAAAAACATGTGTATTTTTATTTTAAATTACATTTTTATTCAATTTCATTTTAATTTAAAATATCTGTGTTTTTTGTTAGTTATATATAATATATAAATATATATATATATATAAATATATATATATATATATATGTATGTATATATATATATATGTATATATATATATATGTATTTATATATGTATATACGTATATATGTATGTATATATGTATAAATATATATATATATGTATGTATGTATGTATATGTAAAATTTTCAATAATATTTTTTATCATAACTTACTCAATTATTACTCCTTTAAATAAAAAAATGTCTATAAAATCCCATCACCGTTAAATGAAAAACAAAAATGTGCATGGTTTCAATAAACATTATCGTATACAATTTCACAAGATAGCACAGAATCCGTTTGTTTTAAGCACAAAATTCACTTTCGTAACTGTAAATATGATACACGAATCAATTTACCGTATGTGAACACATTTACTTGATGATATTATATGAAAACGATTTTTACAAAAATTGGATGAACAATCAGATTAAATAAAACGCACAGTTCCTCTAATTGATTGATGTCTTATTCCACTTATTATTTAAAGCCAATTTTACTACAAACTAATACCGTTATTGAATTATAATTAGTAAAAACCGTTTTCCCTTTAAATCCTCCACGATTTTTAAAATAAAAAAGCACTAAACGAACATAATCCACTGTTACATATCATTTTATGTATATAAAAATACACATAAATACATAAAAATGTGAACTCATTCGCTTCACATCTAGTTAATATGATATAAACACAAAAATTAAATAGTTGAGTTAAAATTCCATGACAGCATTAATCATTTTTGAATGTCCTTGATCTGAATACAGCCACAGCAGATTTAGAGTCGTAATCGTTAATAATAATGCTGCGTGACGACATAGAGAACTTTTCCAGCGATACACTTATTCCATATTCAGTAAATATGGAATTTTAAATCCTATCAAAAGATATGATTTTATTCTTGTATTCACTAATGTGTTAAAATCAACATAAGTTCTTTGTGAAGACTTAATATTTAATATTCAGTATAACGATCTTAACTATTTGAATATTCACTAAAATTTGTGATTAGTAAATAAATGTTCTTGTCTTTAAACTTATTTAACATCTAATGTTATTTTTCATTTTGTTTTATACGTTTTATTTAAATTTATGTATTTAAGTGTACTTAAATATTTGACATATATGATTAGTAATTTGAAATACACTCGGATTTTTTTTAAAATAATATTTTTTTATAAATGTATATTTATTTTTGAGATTCACTCGTAAATTGTGAATTAAAATTCAGTATCGATTTACTTTATCGCATTTTAATAAATAATAATTCTTCTCAATTCTTAAAAATGCATTCATTTCATATCGATATATATCGCGTGAATGTACAAACTGCATGGAAATTACGCCCGTTAGAATTCACAACGTCTGTCAGACAGACTAGCTCCGAGAATACTGAAAGCTGCAACGTTGTTGGCAACGATTACGCTAGTGGCAGCACCAGCAACCGGAGCAACAAGAGCGGAGCTAGAGCTACAATCCAGGTCTCACCGTTACAGCTTTCGTTGTGTACAACGACCAGAAGATATTCTGCATAATCAAGAAAAAGATGGAACAAATATAACTAAACACATTTTTATATTTTGATAACAAATATTTTAATAAATACATATTGAGAGAAACAAAAGTACATAAACACAACTTATACGCGCAGTTGAACTAATGACCACAAAATTGTGTATTCAAATTTCAAGGTTAGCTCGTTCAACTTCTCTCACCAATGTAATTAAGGTTAATGCGATGAAATTTTAACCTTATTACCTCTGCCAATTCTTGAATATTTTTTTAAACGAGAAATATAAACCATCATTTTCAACAATATATACGCTTATTTTGTTCAGCTACTATTAAATACTAATATATATATATATATATATATATATATATATATATATATATATATATATATATACATATATATATATATATATATATATAACTGTGAATAAATAAAATATATTTAAACACGATGATATTTATTTCATCGTGATTGTCAACAAATTAAAGAAACCCTTAATATTAAATTCAACTTACTATCTAATTATATGATAATGAATTTTCTGTGAAAATATACAAACATAATTAACTGAATTAAGAAAAAAAATTATATGCATCTGAAACGTATTTAGTACATGGTGAACTATTATTATGTTCATTCAGTTCATCTTCTCCGTTCAAAATACTCTGTACTAGTCTTAAATGATTCACTTGAAATGGACACATTGGACATTCGGTACCATAATATGGTCGATTAGCCCCAGAATGGACGATCGATCTCTCTCGTTTCATTATTGAATGATCAGAAAAATATATCATATATAGATTGCATTCTTCAACCGATACGAAACTACGATAATTCATAAGTTTCCAAAAATTCTGGCGTCGTCCTAAGAACGCATATTCAATATCTTTCCATTTAGTACCAAAACAATGTAAAGATAATTCTAAAGCGAAATCATCATCGTCTTCTTCCATTTCATGAGCAAGATATCTAAAAATCTCATTGTTAGTTTTTTTTTTAATAGATTCACGAAATAAATGTCCAATAAAATATAATGTAATCCGTGAATTATATTGTAATGCATTAATCGATCAAATTAAAATGTAAATAAATTGTATATTTCATTTGTATTCTTTTACAGAATTTAAAAACCAACCCTAATAAAAATATTTTTTTCTCAACATTGAACTAAAAAATACTTTAACTGTAAGTTCACAAATAAAAATTAAAATATATTTTACCGTAGTATTTAAATAGAAAACAAATCTATCAATAGAACCGTATTTAGGCATAAACTAAAGAAAATACATGCTCAATATAAGGACCCGTACCTTAGAATAAAGAAAATAATAAGAAATAAATAATTTATAAATAATCAACATTTACCTTGAAAAAAAAATATTGTTTTAACTGTCGACTATTTTTAAACAAGTTATATATGGAAGAAAATTTGTAAGTATAGATATTTACCATTTGAAGTTAGTGTTTCCGATTTTGCAATAACGATATTAGAGAAATGTTTTTATTTCAATATTTAATTAATATTATTTCATTATTAATAAAAGTATTTATTAATTTTATTTAACTGTTTCAAATGAATAATTACGTTTATTAGTAACAAAAATGAAGGAATATATATTTTGAATTTATTATACTATTATTTTAATTAATATTATTACCAATGTCAAAAATATCAATTTTTTTAATTAGTAAAAAAAATAAATATTTTACTACGCATGAAGCTTTTTATATACCTTTTGATTACCATAAAAAGTTATTAAACCTAAAATTTCTATGTACATGGACCTTTTTAAAAATGATATCATAAAAACCATAACAACTTTAAATCGAACCCTATTTATCAATGTATGACCGAGTTCAAAATATTTTTTTATTTTGTCAATTTAGAAGTTGAGCCATTTAAAAAATATTATTTAATAGATATTTCTATAACAAGCAAAATAATCATTGCTTAAAAAAAATCTTTAAAGATATTAATATCTAATATAATACGAATATCCTAATTCTGTTTTTATATTAAATAAAATATTTAAAAAATGGCATTACTATACAAATTAAGTGCAGATGTTTACAATTATTTTATGCATACTTAAATGGCAATACTATTTTTAAAAGAAAATTTATTGTAGAGGCATTTCTATAAAAATAATAAAATATAATACTTAGAATAATGGTTCATTTGTTAAAGAAATTTTAAGCATGTTGCCAAAATTACAATTGTGTATATCTTATTTATCAAATATTATAATAGTTTATATTTGCAATTATTTCAACAGAAAGTAAGATTAAAAAAATATATTTACATGAAACACGTTACATTATTTACTGTAAAACGATTAATAAATACAATATTAAAACATGAAATATCTTTATATTAAAATTTGTAATTATTGATATTACAATTTACCATATGTTTATGAAATTTTCTAGAGAAATTTGTATTTTTTTCCAGATTTTCTAAGAAAAAATCTATATTAATAACTTACAAATGGTAAAGGAAATTTTAAAATAAAACAAAAATTATATTCTTTTGTATTTTTTCTAAGAAAAATAAAAAACTAATCAGAAATATTCTATAAAATAGTGATAAGTATGCCGATTTCTTTTAAAAAGTTCATTTCTGACTTATTTTAATATTTTATTTAAACAATCTTAAAATTAATTCTATTGTTAATGTTTTACTTACAAAGCACAAAAAAAATCCCATAAGGTAAACGAACGGCCAATATCAGCTCTTGTAAAATATATCAATGCGATAATTAACAAGTACCGATCTGCTAGAATGCAACAAGGATCGGTTTTGAATAATGTTTGTACGCGAGGATGCTCTAAAACAAATTTAATTGGAAATTTATCTATTTCCAGTAATGACATTTTATTGAAATAATCAAGTGTGCAATTATCACGGAAATATTTATTAACATATAAAGTTGATTCAAAAATACTTAACTCAATTTTAATTTACAAAGCACTTTTTATTTTTAATGTCTATAATGGTTATAAACATGTTTTAAATAAGTCAGCTGAAATTGATTATTGATAATTTTATGGTTTTAAACACATTTTTGCATACTCTATCCAAACATTTTTTTCAATATTTAATATTAAACTCAACGTATTAACTCTATTTTATCACACTTTATTAACTCTATTTTCAATACAAACTACTAAATTTTAAATTTTTATGTAGATTTATTACAAATTGTATGTGTTTCGGTATCTTTTATGCCTTTCTAATGATTATAACTAATTATCAGAAGGCCATGACAGGGAAAACAACTAATTTTAAATACCTTATTTTTATAAAGGGCACATATGAACAAATAATTATTAATTTATTTTATTTGCATGATAAAAGAAAATAATTTTATTTATAATCATCGATAGAGTTATTTAGCTAACTACAATTCTTTTAATAATCATTTTGTATCTAAAATAAATCTTCATCAAATATAAATAAAAAATATAAAAATAAAGTTTATAATAAAGAATATTAATGAGCTTTTATTTTTTTTCTTATATTGCAATCAGAATATTCTAGACAAAATGAAATAATTTAAGATGAAATTTTGTCCTTTGTAAATTATATTACATACTCATTTATCTACATCTTTTATTTATCACAACACACATTTTAAGCTGAGTGTTAAATTATTGTCAAGTAAGTTGCACACACACACACATTATATATATATATATATATATATATATATATATATATATATATATATATATATATATATATATAGTTTATAATTTGATAGGTACTTTCGTTTCCATCAAATTATAAAGAATATTCATAAATGCATTGATAAAAAATCATTTCATCTCATTATTGAAAAAATAAAATAAACAAACGAATGTAATTGTTATTATTCTAATACAGATTCGAATAATATTTCAATAAATAAACATATACAATAAATAACTGCTTTTCATGAATAAATAATATATTTTATACCAATTAAATTGAAGAATTCGGATATTCTTTTATATTGTTCATACAAATGTATTGTTCGAGATCGGGTTGTAGGCCTTTCTGAAGTTCCATATTTGAAATATATAAAACGTTTGACATATTCGTCGAAATCATCAGGAATGGAAGTCTTTTCTTTACACCACAAATCCATGTAAATTTTTTATTGTTTTGAAAAAAATGATTATCAGCCACTTATTATTATATTTTTTAAATATGTAGCGGTTATTTTAATCTTTGTGTTAGAATGACCACGTATTGTATATACATTTTCGAAATCTACCACCAGGTGCCACAACAGTTAGTAATTGAAAAACAGTCGTAATAATAGTGTCAGAAGTGACAGATGTAAAAAATATAATTTTAATCCTGCAATTTTTGCAGAATGAGGTCACTTGGAATAACATTTTTAAGTTTAGCTTTAACATTAACAGTAATAGGAAATGCATATTACCAGAAAAAACAATTTTATCCCTCCGTAGTGTACATAACCAAATCTAATCCTAGCATGGCAGTAAGTATTGTTTTTTTATTTTATATGAAAATACACTAAACTTCATAGTTTTGCTATGTGCCCTGTTTTTTCTTTATAGGTTATTTATATCCAGGCTTTCATTTTGGTGTACTTATTGGGAAAATTAATGCGAAAAGTATTCTTTGGCCAACTTCGTGCTGCAGAATTTGAGGTATTAAAATAAACATTTAATTTCTGAAATCGTTACATTGATTAAATAATGTTAAATTCTGTTTCCAGCATTTAATGGAGAGATCATGGTATGCCATAACAGAAACTTGTCTAGCCTTTACTGTATTTCGTGATGATTTTAATCCAAAATTTGTTGCACTTTTCACGGTTTTATTATTTCTCAAATCATTTCATTGGTTAGCAGAAGATAGAGTAGATTATGTTAGTATTATTTTACATATACTCTCTTATCTTAATGTCAATTTTGAATGTACTTTATTCAATTTTTAGATGGAACGAAGTCCTGTTATTAGTTGGATATTCCACCTACGAGTGTTAAGCCTGCTAGCTTTATTAAGTATTTTGGATATCCATTTTGTTAGCCATGCTTATTATTCAACAGTTACAAAAGGTGCATCAGTACAATTAGTTTTTGGATTTGAATATGCAATTCTTATGACGATGGTTATTAACATTGCCATTAAGTATGCCTTACATTCAGTTGATTTAAACAGTGAAAATCCATGGGAAAACAAAGCAGTATTTCTCTTGTATACAGAGCTTATAATGGGATTAATAAAAGTTCTGTTGTATGTGGCTTTTGTTGCAATAATGGTCCGAATTTATACATTGCCGTTATTTGCATTTCGACCCATGTATTATACAATGAGGTAAGTGATGCTATAAATTATTAAATAAACAACTGAAGTCATAAAATATCATGTAAATATTTTTATAGGAATTTCAAAAAAGCATTTAACGATGTTATATTATCACGACGTGCAATTCGGAACATGAACACTTTATATCCTGATGCGACACCAGAGGAATTACAAGCTGCTGATAATGTATGTATTATTTGTCGAGAAGAAATGGTAACAGCCTCCAAGAAATTACCATGCAACCATATATTTCATACTGCTTGTTTGCGTTCATGGTTTCAAAGACAACAAACTTGTCCTACTTGTCGCTTAAATATCTTACGCCCTACAACAAATACAGCAAATCGAAATCCTGGAGCTGCTCAAGCTCGACCTCAACCACAACAACCAGGTATTTTTTTTCTTAAAAATGTAGGACTTAAAATAATTAGAATTAGTTTTATCTTTTGACTATAATAAAGTAATAAAAGACACTTATTTAATTTCTTTACAGCAGGAAATGTTCTCGGTGGTGCACCGGGAGTAAACCCATTTCAAATGTTTGCTGGTGTTAATCCTTTTCAAGGAGCAGCACAGCCTCCAGGTTGGCCCCTAAATCCTCCTGCTGCTGCACCGAATGCAGCAACAACAAATGCTGCAACAACATCATCATCTACAACTAATACAGTACCACCTACTCCACCATTTGGTTTGCCACCATTTCCATTCATGCCATTTTCCATTCCACCTCCACTGCCTCCCACCAATCTAGCACAATTAAGCACTGAAGAATTACAAAGGTTAGAAGGAACTGAAAGAGAAAACATTGAAGCACGAATACAATTATTAAGAAATATTCAACTCATGTTGGATACCTCTGTCATTATGATGCAACAATATTCTGCAGCAGCTGCAACATCTTTAAACAGTGCACGGATAGCTACAGATTCAAATATACTTCCAACATCTTCTCCATCAACTTCTAATGCATCTACTAGTAAGATAGAAAATGGCCATCAAGCTGTTCCGTCTAGTTCTACAGATACCGAAAATGATGTGTCATCAGCTGCCAAAGAAACTCTTGTAAACAATGATACCATAACCGTACCAAATGATGAACATGATGAAATTCGAAGGCGCAGATTACAAAGATTTCAAGCTGCTGAGCAAACTCAGCAGTAATTTTCTTACACCTTATACATACATATATGAAACAAATATATATAAAAAGACTATTATGAATAGATTATTTTCAAAAATTATTGTGTGTTGTGTTTACGTATCCATATGAGAGTACGAGATGAACTTTAAAAAAATCTATTTATTAAATAACCACGTGGTGTTTTATTAATAAAAAGAATTCTAAAAGATATGAAACTACATCTTTTATCTGTGTTCAAAGATCTCTATACAGTTCTGAATAAGAAGTTTAAATTTCAGGTTGTCTAACTGATTCAGTAAAAGCATATTTTTTTACAAATGCAATGACAAAAATAATATATATGTGTGTTATTGAATTTTATTAAATAAAATTTTTTTATTTGTTAGACATGAATGAATATAAACTAAGTTTTTTTATAAAAAAAAAACATTTAAAATTCATAATTTCTAATATAAATTTATACTATATTGATTATTAATCTATATATTGAACAAAAGCAATCAATATTACTAAAAAATGAAATATTATCAAACACAAATTTTATTTTGTAGAAAACATGACTCAGTTATCTGATATATTTATTGCAATGTACTTTAAATATTTTAAATTAATTAAATTTCTTCAACATTTTATGTCAATAAAAAATTCTACAAAGTAGAACCAAAGTTTAGAATAAATAAATATTTAACAAATAAACATACAATAATATCTATAGACATAATAAATATCAGACCATTTAAATATTGACTTAAATAAATAAAAATTGATTGCAGTACAATATGTATATATATATATATATATACATATATATATATATATATATATATATATATATATATATATATATAAAACATTTAAAAAGTACATATGATTCAAATAAAACATTGCCTTTTGAAAAAGAAAATATAAATCTACTGAATCTGAATATATTTTTAAAAATCAGAACTGAAAATAAATATATTTATAATATATAGGGTAAAGATAAATATATGTGCAATTATATCACAAAATGCACATTCTTCAAACAATGACATTTTAATACTTTTAATTTTGTACTTTACAAATATGCATTTAATTATTATGTATTATCCAATATTTGATTCTTACCCTGTATCAATAGTGATTATGAATATTTCAAATACTTATTTCAATGTACATATGTGATGTATTATGGTAGAAATGAAATATAATAAAATTTAATATTACTCTGATTTGTTTTTATTTGCCTTTTTGCTTAGCCATACATTTGCTTATTACAACAGTATATATATATATATATATATATATATATATATATATATATATATATATATATATATATATATATATATATATATATAATGTTTGTAGAAGTGCTAAATTATAATTATATTTAATAAATAAACATTATCTTCGAAGAAATCATAATGAATGTCAATTTAAATGATTTTTGAAAATAAAGTTTTCATAAATAATATATAAAATTAAGTGGGATATGCTTTAAGAAACAAATGAGTTTATTATTTTAATCAAACTCTGACATACATTTATATTTATTGTGAAAAATTATATTTAATAATTATGTCATTTCTTATAAATTAAAACTATTTATAATACAATCAGACATATCATTGATAAATGGCTGCTAAAGTATGGCCACAATATTTTGCAGCTTTATCAGGTAAATTTTGTGTATTGGTTACAACATTGTTAAAGATGTGGAATTTGCTCATATATATATATATATATATATATATATATATATATATATATATATATATATATATATATATATATATATATATATATATATATATATATATCTACACATGTGTGTGTATTATATTGACAGTAAAGGTACAATAATCTAATTCCCTAATTTAATTAAAAATGTGTGCCACATAACAGGTGAACGAACGTATATACCGGTTTTTGGTAAAATGATTTTGTTGTTTATTATTTTAAATAAAATCAGAGTTGATTACAGCTTTGGAAACTAAATCTGTTACTATTTAAGCTTATCGTTATAAAATAACTATGTTATTGTAAAAACTCGATTTTTAAAGCCATTTTTCATTGCGGTTTTGCCAACATGTATTTTTGTTATTATTGAGTGATTCATAGAACTAACTTTGTTGCTAACAATAAAGTGTATATTTATAATTTAGAACACACACACATGTATATATATATATATATATATATATATATATATATATATATATATATATATATGGGTTGAGCAGGGGGTGAAAGTGAGGGTGAGATATTAAAAAAAATGTTAATTAAATAACTGATTAATAATTATATATATATATATAATTATTCTTGTTTTTCTTTTCAGCAAATATGGGTGGTTTTGCTCTTGGAAGTATTATTGGATGGTCCTCTCCAACAATAGAAGAAATTAGAAATACTTTAGGTATTTCTGAACAGAAAGCAGCATGGGTAGGTTCCGTAATGCCTTTAGGATGTGCTACTGTTATGTTACCACTGCCATTTTTGATGAACTATTTTGGTAGAAAAACAACAATGCTCATAATGGCACCGATTAATTGCGCATCTTGGATACTTTTGGCCTTTTCAAATTCGTTATTTATGTTTTGTTTAGGAAGATTCTTAACTGGTTTAACTGGAGGAACATTTTGCGTTGTAGCACCTATGTACGTTGCTGAAATAGCACAAGCATCCATTCGTGGAACTTTAGGCGTCTTTTTTCAGTTGATGATTACAATAGGAATTTTAGTGAGTTATTGTCTCGGAATGTTCTTGAAGGTTAAACCTTTATCTTTAGTACTGAGCATCTTCCCAATAATAATTTTTGTATTATTATTTTTTCTACCGGAATCTCCTTTGTATTTAATGATGAAAGATGATAAAGAGGGTGTCATAAAATCATTAAAATTTTTTAGAGGAAACAATTATGACATCAGTTCTGAAATAAAAGAATTGACTGATATGACTGATGCATACAGAGAGAGCAAAAAAAATAGTGTCATAGATAAATTCAAAACCCGTGCTGCAAAAATGGCTTGTATGATAATTACCTTTTTGCATGTTATTCAACAACTAAGCGGTATCAATGTTGTGATATTTTATGCCGCTACTATTTTTAAAATGACTGGAAGTAATATTAGTGAAAACATATGTGCAATTGTATTGGGAGTAGTTCAAGTAGTAGCGACGCTTGTTTCGGCTGCTTTAGTAGATAAAGTTGGACGTAAAATCATGATGACGGTATCACAGGGCATTATGTGTATTTGTTTAACTCTACTCGCAATATATTTTACAATCACTGATAAAAACCCAGATTTAATATCTTCACTAGCTATTTTACCTCTTATTGCTGTTAATGCATATCTCGTTGGATTTTCGTTCGGTACAGGACCGTTGCCTTGGGCAATGCTCGGAGAAATGTTTCCAAATGAAATAAAAAATGTCGCTTCACCAATTGCAGCATTTTTTAATTGGCTATTAGCTTTTTTTATAACAAAATTATTCCCTTTGATGATTGAAACATTAAAACCAATGGGTACATATTACTTTTTTGCCGCTATTTGTCTGCTAGGTGTAATGTTCTCAATACTAATATTACGCGAGACAAAAGGAAAAACATTGGAAGAAATACAATTGGAATTAAGTGGAAATTAAATATAATGTTATTTAAACACAATGTATATTCATGAAAATATTTTTTAATAAAATTATTTTCAACAAATAAAAAATTCGAAATAACACTTTTATATACAATGGAAACAAATCAATTAAAAAAATCCTAAAAATTATAATACGGGACAAGATTCGTAAAATAAATTATAAATATTCTATTTACTATAATTGTTTTACAATTGTTTAGTTGCTTGTCAATAAATAATTCGATAAAAAATCAATAAATAAATACATATAAGATAATGAAAGAAGTATTTAAAAAACGTTCATCTACCATCTATATGTTCCTCCAATTCCCCAGTTCGGTTTGGCTCTGTTTGGACCATCGATCACTTTATTCCAATGAGTACGAACATCAAACTTTTTGTCACCTTCAGTGAAAAGATTGTGTTCATGTTGGAAGCCCGCATAAGTATTAGGGCCTTGTTTGTAAATGTCGTATCCGACCTTTCCATTCTTATAATCGATTTTCTCTTTCTCTTCATCATTGTTTGCTTCTCTACGCCACCTGTATGTTCCTCCTATTCCCCAATTCGGTTTGGCTCTGTTTGGACCATCGATCACTTTATTCCAATGAGTACGAACATCAAACTTTTTGTCACCTTCAGTGAAAACATTATGTTCATGTTGGAAGCCCGCATAAGTATTAGGGCCTTGTTTGTAAATGTCGTATCCGACCTTTCCATTCTTGTAATCGATTTTCTCTTTCTCTTCATCATTGTTTGCTTCCCTACGCCACCTGTATGTTCCTCCTATTCCCCAGTTCGGTTTGGCTCTGTTTGGACCATCGATTACTTTATTCCAATGAGTACGAACATCAAACTTTTTGTCACCTTCAGTGAAAACATTGTGTTCATGTTGGAAGCCCGCATAAGTATTAGGGCCTTGTTTGTAAATGTCGTATCCGACCTTTCCATTCTTGTAATCGATTTTCTCTTTCTCTTCATCATTGTTTGCTTCCCTACGCCACCTGTATGTTCCTCCTATTCCCCAGTTCGGTTTGGCTCTGTTTGGACCATCGATTACTTTATTCCAATGAGTACGAACATCAAACTTTTTGTCACCTTCAGTGAAAACATTGTGTTCATGTTGGAAGCCCGCATAAGTATTAGGGCCTTGTTTGTAAATGTCGTATCCGACCTTTCCATTCTTATAATCGATTTTCTCTTTCTCTTCATCATTGTTTGCTTCTCTACGCCACCTGTATGTTCCTCCAATTCCCCAGTTTGGTTTGGCTCTGTTTGGACCATCGATCACTTTATTCCAGTGAGTACGTAAATCGAATTTTTTGTCGCCTTCAGTGAAAACATTGTGTTCATGTTGGAATCCAGCATAAGTATTAGGGCCTTGTTTGTAAATGTCGTATCCGACCTTTCCATTCTTGTAATCGATTTTCTCTTTTTCTTCATCATTGTTTGCTTCCCTACGCCACCTGTATGTTCCTCCTATTCCCCAGTTCGGTTTGGCTCTGTTTGGACCATCGATTACTTTATTCCAATGAGTACGAACATCAAACTTTTTGTCACCTTCAGTGAAAACATTGTGTTCATGTTGGAAGCCCGCATAAGTATTAGGGCCTTGTTTGTAAATGTCGTATCCGACCTTTCCATTCTTATAATCGATTTTCTCTTTCTCATCATCATTGTTTGCTTCTCTACGCCACCTGTATGTTCCTCCAATTCCCCAGTTCGGCTTGGCTCTGTTTGGACCATCGATCACCTTATTCCAGTGGGTACGTAAGTCAAATTTCTTATCGCCTTCAGTAAATAAATTATGTTCATGTTGAAATCCCGCATATGTATTCGGACCTTGTTTGTAAATATCGTAACCGAATTTACCATTCTTGTAATCAACTTCTTTTTCATCTTCCGTTGCGTCTCTTTTTTGTCTATACGTATCAAATTCTATAATATTTTCGTGGTCATTATTTTCTTTATATACTTTTTCGCCAAATGCAACTATTGCCAACAATAATGGTAACACAAGAATTAACAGCTTCATATCTACAAAATGAATAATATTTCTTATTTAAAATAAAGAAAATACCAATAATTTTCAATTTTAATATTATTACAGTATTTTCAATTTAATATATGTACTTAAAAAAATTACCTGTGTGTTATTAAAACTGTTCTTCCACTAACGAGTACTTGATTTGAATTGATTTAAACCCTGATCAGCTTAAGTATTTATACAGATTCTAGTCAGTTGATATAATTTTTTGTTTACTATATTTTATTATATCTCTGAGTGGGATTTTTCGAATCTGCTTGTTATATTCAAATAATGTGTTTCCCCTTCTATCGTAAAATAATACAATTCAGGGAAGTACTTTTGTTTTTTTGTACAAATCAATTTAAATGAATATATATATTAATTTAAATTAATATATTCATATATATATATATATATATATATATATATATGTGTGTGTGTGTAATAAAGTTATGTTATTATAAGTGTAGATGACGTACATCTTTCACAATATACAGATGCTCGTTCCCTTTGATTTGTGACAAAAAACCGACATCGGATAGGTTCGAAGTGAATATCGAACATTCGCTTAAGCATTCATATTCGCAGATCCATCCACAAATTCGGCGTTCGGCTAAATTTTGCTCGGTGTTTGGTGAATAGCCACATGTGTGACCCCGGCTTAAGAAGATATGATTTATTTTACAATAGTGTTAAAAACTATTGCATATTTATGTACGTATGTGTGTGCATATATATATATATATATATATATATATATATATATATATATATACACTTATATTAAAAATTTCAGACTGGTGAGGCAGCGCCTTGTTTCGCTTAAAATCTGCGGCTAGTTCATAACTTTCTTCGTGCATTTTCCGAAGTAAGAGCATATAATATACTTTGGTGTCTAATACTATTGTATAATCGTTAAGTGCAGCCATAACCATAGTGGTAGAATTTAATAAAGAAGTCCGTTAATAAAATGCAATGTAAAAATCTTAAAAAATGTATTGCAATATAACTACACTGAACAAATTTATTTTTTTAACTACTTATCATCTAATTTATATAATTAATCTTTTTAAGAAAAACTATTTAATAGAAAAAACGAAATGGTTTGATTTATTTCTAATTTGTCAGTTACTTCTTAATTTTTAATGTAAATATAATAAGAGATATAATTGTGATTCTTAATATTTCTAACTTAAAAAAAAATTAATAAGTAAAAATGAATACCTCCTAAACAATTAAAAAGTATACTAGACGTTCATGCATGTTCTCTCTCTGTGTATATAATATATTCATACATATATATATATATATACATATATATGTATATTACATATTTTAAAATAACATACACGCCACTGAGATTTATTATTGTTTTGAAATATATTTATCTTTCACTTTCAATTACAGATAATATTCTTATGTATACATGAACTTTTTTTTCAAGATAAGTGTACTTTTATTAGTACGATTTAGAAATTATTTTTATCTTAAACCTCGTCTCGCGTAACAGGGTACTACCCATTTATTTTTCTGCTGGGCTTTACTGCCAGTTGTATTGATAAAATAGTTATTTATATCTTTTATTCTACACACGTCTAAGTAATAAATCGTTTAATATATATGAACTATTGTTAAAAAATACTTTTCTTTGAACGTGAACATACACACCCACACATACATACATATATATATATATATATATATATACATATATATATATATATATATATATATATATATATATATATATATATATATATATATATATAAATATATATATATATATATGTATATATAAATATATATATATATAAATATATATATATATTGCTTTTTATTATAACTATTTTCATTTACTGAAACCAAAATTGTTACATTTTTATATTTATTAGCATGAATGAAATATAATGGATCAAAATATTTCTATATAATTACTAATTAATAAAAACAAATGTTAATAATTACCAAAAGTTAATTGATTTTATATAGAAATCAATACATTAATTTTTAATTATTTAATACCAATTACAATTCGTGTATATATATATATATATATATATATATATATGTATATATATACGTGTGTTTTCTTTTTATACATACA
The DNA here is from genome assembly GCA_034766995.1 of Acanthacorydalis orientalis. Classification (NCBI taxonomy): domain Eukaryota; kingdom Metazoa; phylum Arthropoda; class Insecta; order Megaloptera; family Corydalidae; genus Acanthacorydalis; species Acanthacorydalis orientalis. Next base: position 15,184,288 of record CM068318.1, on the reverse strand, counting down.
CAGATTAAATAAAATATTTAATATTTTTATGGTGTTTCTAAAGTGTACATATTTTTTAAAAACAAAATTTAAAACACTGATAGTAAACAAGTAAAGTTTGTTTGCTATTAATAACATTTTTTCAACATGTTTCAAGAATTGAACAATGAAAAAGGCATAAATAAAATATATACATAAATGTATTTTTGTGTTTATATTTTAAAGTTCAACCTACGACATAAAACATTTTTAAAAATTTTCCATTGTTTAATTATGTATTGTTTCTGAAAAAAAAATTCTTGCCATGTGACTAATGGTCACAAATGCATAAATTTGATTTTTAATTAATTATATTTATTTTATAATTCAAAAAATAACACAAATTCAAATGCACAATTCTGTAAACATGTTCTTAAATCAATACATGTAGCCATATATTAAAATGTAATTATAACATACTTTTGGAAAACGCTTTTCAAAAATACTATAAATTTAACATTTCTGAACACTTTTAATATGAAAACTTAACAGAAACATTATTTTCCAATGATTAATTATAAGTCAGTGCTGAAAACGTTGTTAACCAGGCAATTTGAAATTAAATGGGTGTGTATATTATACAGATATATAACAAAAACCTTTTCATTGGATACAAAAGGAATAATTCATTTTTAAAAATGTTTGAATAAATTGCTATAATCATTATGAAATAGATATATTTGAAGTAATATTAACAAAACTTTCACTACATCATTAGTTATTTTTTCAAATACAATAAATTTCTTTTAAAAACACAATTTTTGAATTACTGACTCGTTAGCATGCATTACCAACTGTATGACTTATTATGTATTACTGATTTTTTTATTTATTTGTACATAACTATAAAATATAGAAAAAAGGATATTTCAAATGCTATTTTTATACTACATAAACCAGAAAATCAAATTACAAATTTTCTCATTATAATCATTTCCCAAATAATAATTGATAAATCATTAAATTTTAAAATACACATACAATTTACATAAAAAACATACTATTTACCTCTTTAATAAAAAAAACTATTTTAATGAACACAGGAAGAGATTGAATAAAGAAAAAAAAATATTGTATCATATATTTAACAATTTATATTTTTAATAAAATACCTTAATCTATTAATTTTATTTGATCAATATTTTCTCTCCATACATAATAAACTGATTTTTTTAATTAAGTAATTATAAGTACATTAAAAATTAACAAGCACTCGATACATGTCTAGAGTGTAACAACAAAAGTCTTGGAGATTGACGCTTTACACCAGAAACTGAAGAAACTGGTAAATCGTGCACTGCTTTTATAGGAGTTTGACCTTTTTTTTCATATCTCTGAGGTGTTCTTGCAAAATATCTAGGTGACCTGTTCCCTAATGGTTTTTTAATACGTGGTGTATTTTTAGGTGTCGCCAACATGAGAGATAGAGTATTTGGAGACGACTGTATTTTATCTAAACGATTACAATCTTTCAATGGACTAACTGATACTTTATCAGAAACATTGGGTGTGATTTTACAAGTATTCTCCTTATTATATTCTGAACTAATAATTTCACAGTCTGCAGAATTTTTAATCTGTTCCCCATTAATTCCATTCTTTTGTTTAACAAGTTTAAGTTTATGTTGTTTTTGTACATTATTAGGACTTTTCAATCCTGGTTTTCTTCGAGGTGTAGCATTTTTTCCTAAAACACTACAATTTTGTTTCGACTGTGAATTCATTGTAGAAGAGCGAGGAAATTTACTCGATGGACGTCGAACATTACGACTCTGAACAACATTAAGTCTGGAGGACCGTATCACAGTATTTCGTTCTCTTTTACTTGAACTATTTTGAGAATTTTTACTTGTATCGGAGGAATCTGAAAGACCATCAAATAATTTAGTTTTTGCCAAAACCATTCCTGCGTTCTGACTACGAAGTTTTGCTACAGATGATCTTTCATGATGATTACGTGTCAAGCTAGATATATTTTGTTTGGAAACATCAAAAAATCTTTCTGCACTTTCCCAATTTTCTGCATTTAAAGTCAGTGTAATTTGATTAATGTCATTCAGAGATGTGTGCTTCTCTGATAGATTAGAATTGTTCCAAACATCACCACTATGAAACGATGAAGCTCTATTAACAGAACATTTTGTTATATTTCCATATGAAACTTTCAAAGAATGTTGGTTTGTTTCATTTGTCGATGAGTCAGTAGATGCAACATTCATATATGATGAGCTAGGGCTAGTTTGGTCAGAAGATTCCATAATATTCAAATGTTTATTTGATACTGGTACAGATAACTGTGTATCCAGGCAAAGTTTTGGACTTGGTTGAGGTAAACCGGTGAAAACAGTATTTGGGCGACCTCTTCTCAAAGCTGATTTTTGAAAACTATTATGATTTTCATTCGTATCAATTTTCTGCATTATATGCCAAGATCGATTACGTGTTAATCTTGAGTTTTGTTTCTTGTCAAACTCTTTCGAACGACGACGAATTGTACCAATTTTTCTAGCACTAGGAGATCGAATAACTTTTTGTTCTGAACTACGTCGAATTTTCAGCTCACGACTTAAACGTTTTGCCAATTGATCTGTAGATGCATCATTTAAAGATTCAGCTTCTTCAAGTGTTTTTTCATATTCAGATTGCACTTCCTCAGCCCTACTGGTCAGTGGTTCTTTAATACCAGTTTTTGAAAGATTTTGATCAAAAGCAACTATGTTATTGAATTCTTGAGAAATTCTACTTTCTATTGCAGAAACACGATTTTTTATTTCTTCATATTCACTTTTTGGTATTCGAACATAATCTGATTCAGTTGTTTGTTGTAAAATATTTACTTGACAAACAGGTTGATTATTTGCACTTAAATGATCGTCTATTATAGAATTTTCTTTTAAATCACTACGTTGCTTCTTTTTTCCCCAATTTGCAGCATTACTTACAAGACTAAATCGACGTTCTAACCGACTAAGTGCACTACTTGATTCTTCTTCTTGTAGAGATGTTTGTTTATTTTTCAGTCTTCTACTGCTTAAAGCTAGATACGATCTTTTTACAGAAAAATGTTCATGAGACCTAAAAAATTAATCCATTCATTTGATATACTAATTAATATTTGTAAAAAAGAATCCCCATGTTAATTCATAAAATGAATGTTAATATAATTTACTCCAATTCAAAAATCCATTCAAACATGCTGTAAAATTAAAAGCAATGAATTCTAAATAAGATTGATATTCTTAGGATGTATATGTTAGCTCTCTACAATATCATTTTTAAAGATGTGTTTTTATATAGTCATGTAGTTATGATCAAAACAGTGAGTGCAATTAAATAATAGACTTACACATCAACTTTACAATTTGATTTAGGTGTGGAAGTAGAAAACCATCTATGAATAGATTTGTGAAGTAGACTGTTTCTTCTAGGACTAAATGGGAAAAATTAATTCTAACAATGATGTTCTATTAAACCTACTGTATAATCAAGAAAGAAGAGTAATTCATGTAAAATAGAAAACCAACAAAGTTTTAAACAGCAAGTCATTTAGAAACAAAGTAGTATTAAGTAAATGAAATTTAGTTCATTAACATTTGTTTATTAAAACTTACTTTTCCGGAGCACAAACCGGAGTTTGGCTATTGTTAATATTTTTCATAACTGGAGTAAAAGGAGTATTCGAAAGTGCACAATTTTGTGGAAGAGTCTGCAGTACTTCTCGCCTATTTAGTGTAAAAGTAATTGTTTATATGTACTAAATGAATGGGATATCAAATTTATTATTCAGTATTTTCACATCTTATAGCAGTAAAAAATTTAATTTTACTTAAGGATCGAATAACACTGAGTTGATCTTTATTAGTTCCATAATAGGGTTTAGAATCTAATTGATTTTATGATATATTTTACATGAAAACATTTTCTGCAATAATTTAGTATTCCTTCAATTTGTATCCATTTTCAACCAAAACTAACAATGAAACTTTATTAAATATATATAAGACACATGCATATACATACCTAAAGGATATATTTGAGAATTAAAAATCTAATTTTGGCACTATAGTAGACTGATAGCGTAAAATAAGTGTCTAACAGTGAGATAAATAAGTAATAAAAAATCATATTCATTGTAAAAATATATGATACGTATAATACAATCATAATTTACTCTTCAAATGAAATTACTGTATCATTTTTATTATGTACTGTTAATTAGTATAACACTTACTTTTTTTTACTAGAAAATCCACTAGTATCATTTCCTTTACGTTTTTTTGCTGATTTTGTTAAACACGGTGTAGATAAAGAATCTGGTACATCAAAGAAATTTATTTTCATAGCCTCTTCATCGGGGGAAGCTTTTCCTGACATAATTTTTTTTAAGCCATTTAACATTCCTGCAATTTATTTCCATAAAACATAAAAATTAAAAGAAATAATAAACCTACGTACGAGTTAGAGATCCACTTCGTCTTTTCTTTTTTTTCTTTCTTTCTTCAACAAAATGATTTAGTTCTTCATTGGACTGTGTAATATATAACGTAAGTTTTTCTAAAATGCAGTCTGGTACCAATGCAATATATTGGGAATTTTCTATTAAAATCTAAAAAATATATTTCATATAAAAAATACATATTTATGTACACATACACATATTTTTATATTTACTATAAAATATTACAATACCTTGATAACTTCAACATGATGTTTTAATCTATTTGAATGATCTGATATTTTTATATTATCTTCTACAGGCATTATGCTAGGTGTAATAATAATAGCTAAATTATTTATATCCATTTTATTTACAGTGGAGTTTGAAGCAACTTGCTTAAGAAATTTCATAAAATACATGAGAGTATTAAGATGCTGTATTGGAAGTAACAAACAAACTAGCAAGATACTCTGAATTGTTTTATCTTTTATTCGAAGACAATGTAAGAACAGCTCATGATAAGAGTATGGTATTAAAGGTTCTGGTAATTCTCGAAAGAATAATTTCAAAATGTTAGCTACATCTATTACATGATGGTTATTGCCTAAATCTCCACCATTATCAAGAGTTTGCTGAAATATATGTAACTTTTTATCCAAATAATATTCATTATAAATTATTTAAAAAAAATACACTTACACGTATTTCTTTTTGTCGTGCATTTGAACCAGCTTTTCTAAATAAACCTTCAATTTGTAAATTATTTGAAATAGTATTACATGCTTCAATAACGAACAGAGGAACTTCTAACTGGACTCCACCAGTCATCAAGACTGTATTGACTGGCAATAGATGCAATGGTGTTTTAAAAACATAGCTTTCCACTTGTCTGGTCTACAATATTATTAAATGATACATCTATTTTAATACGATCTACTTAATTAAAATATTATTTTGACAAATAAAAACTATTTAGAAAATATTTTCACTTACTGTACTTCGTTTTAAAACATGCTTTTTTAATCTATACTTTATACCAGTATTTCTTAAATGTTGTATGATTAAATCGCGTATAATTTCTTTATCTTCATATTCATTTAAAAACATTTTCAGATATGTTAAATTCTAAAGTATAGTGAACTTCCATTCAAAGAAAAGTATACCTGGCATTGATTTAAATGGTATCTGTGCATGAGAACAAGTTCATTGGCTTATTGAAATTTATATTGTACGATCAACCAATCAAATTGAATTTCAAAACGTCGACTAAACCGTTACATATAAACTTTATTTCCATATAACTTCTAAAATTCTAGCATGTACGAATGTTTCCTATTTTTATAAAGCATTAGTAAAATGAAAAATTATTATTTAAATACTATAGTAATAATATTAACACGTTTTGATGATGAAAATATTTTTAACTATAAAGTACAAAAAGCTTTATTCACTTCAATTTTATTGATAATATGTTGGTCTGCCTGTAAATATTGAAGACAGCTGATTTTTTGTTGTATACACGTGCAATAACAATGTTTTACATAATTGGATTAGGATTAGGCGATGCAAAGGATATAACTATTAAAGGCTTAGAAATAGTTCAAAAATGCGATAGAGTTTATTTAGAATCGTATACATCGATGTTAACTGTCGGTGTTGATGAACTGGTTAGTATAGGTTAATGTACATACATTCATTCATCAACAAACAATAAATGACAAATCCTTGTTCAACAGGAAAAATTTTATGACCGAAAAGTAATAGTTGCTGATAGAGAGCTTGTTGAGCAAGGTGCACATGAAATTCTTAAAGACTCCGAAACAAGTAATATTGCTTTTTTGGTTGTCGGAGACCCTTTCGGAGCAACCACCCATACTGATCTCATATTACGTGCAAAAGAACAATCGATACCTTATAAAATTATACACAATGCTTCGATAATGAACGCGATTGGTTGTTGTGGCTTACAGTTGTATAGTTTTGGAGAAACGGTGTCGATACCTTTTTGGACAGAAACATGGCAGCCTGATAGTTTTTATGATAAGATTATAGAGAATTTAAAACGAGGATTGCACACGTTATGTTTATTAGGTATTGTTTTCATAGTTTTAACAGTTTTTTATAAAAAGAAACTTGAAAAACCAATGAAAGGAATGCTGTAATAATATGTAAAGTGTATTTTTCTTTATAACTAAATAGATCGATCAAAATATTAACATCGATTTATTGTTGGTACATTTAATGCATAACAGTATGATATTCTTTAATATTTTCCTATTGTTTACGTAAATATTTTTCATATTACCATATATCTTGCACCTTTTTTTTATTTAAAAAGGAATAAAAAAATACTTTGTTATAAAATAAACTAAGATGTATTTCAGATAATTAAATAATCATCAAATAACATTTTAAAATTAAAAAATTTATAAAAATGACATACTAATGTTTCATAATAAATTATTTTTTTGAAATAGGGAACTTTAACGAAATAAGCGTTTTTTATTTTTAGATATTAAAGTAAAAGAACCAACTTTAGAGAGTTTAACAAAAAAAGTCAAACAATACCAGCCTCCTCGATTTATGTCTGTTAGTGAAGCTGCCAGTCAACTTGTACGAATTATTATACGTAAATTACAAACTGGCGAAGAACAAGGTACTTTGAGGATGAAATTTATTATTATACATTTATGGTTATTTATATATGTGGATATTTACATGTGTGTACACGCATGTATATATGTAAAATGTTATTTTTTAGTATTAAGTACAGAAAGTGTTTGTGTCGGGATTGCACGAGTTGGATCTGAAAATCAAAAAATTGTCGTAACTACATTAAATTTAATGCAGTCGACAGAATTGGGATCACCTTTACATTCACTAGTTATTCCTGCAAATTATTTACATCCACTGGAAGGAGAATTTCTATTACAGTTCTGTACTAATCCAGAAATACTTCAAAAGTGATAAATTAAAATTGTTCTTACATTTTTAATACCTTAATGATAGTATTTTTAATTATTAAATACCAAATATTGTAAAAGAATTGATATTTTATATATTATAAAAATACATTTGTATGTATTTTATTTTTTTATATCCACAATCGTTTTATTTAAAATGTCTACTAATATGTATGTTTTAGTTTCTAATAAACATTAATAATAGACAAATATATTTTATATATTCACTTTAATTTTAATATATACTACTATTTTAAATACTTCTCATTGTTTAGTACTTTCTAAAAACTTTTTGTATTTTATGTATTTAATATTGTACAATAAAAGATTTTTTTGAGAATTTTGTATTTTGAGATTTTAATATCAACTGCATGATAAGTGTACATTATATATATATATATATGTATATATATATACTTAAATGGATAAACCATTCTTAATTAGTTATTCCAAAAAAATTGAGATGATTAAAAAAAATAATTTTTTATTTGTAGGTTAGAGTATTTGATACCAAAAATAGTAATAGTAAATTTAGAGGTATTTTAGTTTCAGTTTTTTAAGTAATTAACATTTAAGACAACAACATGCTAATTAGATAAAAATAGTAATAAGATTATTATATATACTAGGGCGAATCGACCATATAGCCGATCGGGCACTCTCTGCAGGGTCAAGTACTCACAATGTACAACGCCCAATTTTAAATATAGTAAATTATTAATAAAATCTTAAATTACAATAGTATATGAGCCAGTTTAAAAAAATCAGGACTGAAATCCTATCCGCCGCTGTTATTGCATACGTTTAATAAACATTTATAATAACCAAACAATTAGTACCTTTGGATACTAATAAAACGGTTCTAGTTCAAACTGTATCTAATAACATGTAATTATATATATATATATATCATAATACAGATATCCAGAAAAGTTTTTTTTTAAAAAAAAATTAATAATATTTAATATTGACAATGTTTGAAATGAATATGAAAATGCATAAACATATATTGGAGTTGCTTTACAAATGTTTATATTGAACAAACTTGCAGAAATAGTTTGAAATTCGTACACCAATTTTTAATACACTGCACGTATCTATAGTGTATTTTAAATCACTATTAGTAATAAATTCATGTATTATTAGAAATTTTATTTTAATAATGATTCAAATAGGCCCCTTTCCATTTTGTAATTTCTATAATCTTCAAACCGTAATATATATATATATATATATATATATATATATATATATATATATATATATATATATATTCCTCGATCTTACTAAGAATATTCTCTATAACACGATCTCAAATAAATACAAACAAAATTTGATCTCAATTACGGTTAGCGCCCTGCAAGTACGCGATGTGTTTGTAGAGGCATTTAGAATTATTTACCTTGTTATAAATAATCTTGAAAAATCAATATCAACACGAAAGTACAAAGATCGTGAGAAAAAATTACTGTCCGTTCCCCTTACTCAAAAAAGTTTGATGGATTCTCGAACAGAACTGAAAACCGTGAGTCCATCGATTACCCGATCAAAAAAACGAGAAAATTATAATCTAAAGTCACCTGTGTCATATAATTCAACATTAAACTAAATGTCAATAAACTACTTGAAGAAAAAAATAATATTTTTTTCTTTTCTTAATTTTAGATAATTTCTTCTTTTAATCTATTTAAATGTATATTATTTTTACAAGCTTTATTCACGCAACGATTTCTCAGAACTAATTAAATAATTAATGCGAGGAAACCCTATACATATCTGCATATATATATATATATATATATATATATATATATATATATATATATCATAAATTAATAAAGATGTCTTCTTCCGTGCGCTACAAACATATTACATGCACATTTCGCTGCTCAACCATTTGTATAAAAATGTGCATATTAATGGCACAATAATTATAATATATAAATCCATAGCCATGCTTTCGTCTAATATGTTAAGTTAAATTGTGATTATTTGTAAAATAATAATTTCATATCTAATGATCATAAATTAGTGTAATCTGGATGTAAAATTCAATTTTTCAACATTCTAAAAATGTCCGGTTTTGTATGATACCGTTCGGCGAATTCAAATTAAAACAAGTTTCTAATGAAACAAAAAATACAATCATAATAAATAGTTATCATTTGTTATATATAATCAACTTTTAAATAAAAAATAAGTAAGTTATTCCAAACATGCATATTTAAATAAATATTTGTCTATGAAACCTATAACTTATATTAAACATGAACAAAAAAAAAATTAATTTATACTTGAGGAAAAAGGATACATTTATTTTTTTCGCTATATAAGCATTATTATCCCATCAAACGAAAATGAATGAATGACATATATATTTTAATTTTTCTGAAAATGTATATTATTTTCTGTTTGTCCAAAAATTAACTTTGCTTATTAACTGAAAGTGTTTCTGATTTTTTCATGATTAAATGTATTATTTTTTGTATTAATATTTGTTACATTTTGCTAGACTGTTTATATATCAATACAAAATTCAAGCTGCGATTATATCATTTTAAACAAATATTTTCACGATATATCTACATATAATACACAATTATTTATATATATAAAATACTTATAATCAATGCTAAAAATACAAATTAACATATTTTTCTTGTTATATACTGACTTTGTTTTTGTACTTTTGACCTTCAAAATGAAAATGGTCAGCTTTATAATATACGTCATGGTCAATTTATACACGCTTTCACCATCAGATAAAAAAATGTTTATATTAACATATTAATAAGAAAAGGTCAGAATTTTCACAAGTTCAGTTTGAAAAAGTGACGTTGACCTCTGTATAGTGACGTTCGCAAAATATTTGATTTTCGTTTCTAATTTGCATATTTTCCTAGAAGTATAAAGAACGACGTTAATCGCTTTTCATATGATTCTATGAATTATATATATACTCAACTGAATTAAAACCGTATTTGTAGTTTTTGCGTTTTTCTATAACATTGAAAATAATATATTTGTTATGAATTTATTTCCTAATATTGGTATTTTTAATAGGTAACAGTTTATATCGAATACACAGGAAACATACATTAATAATGAAAAAGATAAAAATGTAAAATTACATGATATATACACATGCATATATCTATATATGACCAATATAATATATATATATATATATATATATATATATATATATATATATATATATATATATATATATATGGATAAAAGATTGTTATTTGAAAAAATAATTCAATTGATATTTTTATATAAGCAAGAAATCAAATATGCAAAAATAACTGATGCTTTTTGAAAATACTAAGATTAAATACATATATGTTATTTAAGTATTTGTTGTAATTATTTAAATTTAAATATATTTCACATTTACTCTTATATATTGAAAATATGAATAATTACTGATTTCGTTTCATATTTTCTAGTAAATATAATTGAACGCTTGTTATCATAAATTACTTACAAGTTAGTTAAAGTCAACATAACAAATTGTTACAAATTGTTCAACAGTTTATTTATAATGCTTTCTAATGAATTATTTATTACAACTTTTTTCAATATTTAACAATGTTGTGGTTATTATGCAAAATAATGACCGCATAGTAACCGTTATCGATCTTTGTTACCAAGCACAACAAAACTTTTCCTTGCCGTTGGATATAAAGACATGTATCTCCATCGTTATTACGAAAGCACATTTTGCTTCTCAAGCTACAGAAAAAGAATACACGTTCGTATTTCGTACAAATATATTAAAAACGTGTTTTTTTTATACAAATAAGCCTGTGATTCCTTTTTATAAAAGAACAAATTGATATATCTTTGATAATTATATATTTTTTCTTACATCTTTTGTTATAACTCGACTCTGAATTAAAATATTTATATACATACATCATTTGATTATACAAATTGTGTAGAATTAGTTTATAGATAAAATATTAGTGAAAACAATTTGAAGGTATGTGTTTTTTTTTACATATTTTATTTTATATTTCAGTAAAAATCTATTGATGAGTAAGTGTATTAAATGTTACATCGTTTAGAGTATATAATCCTGATTTAATATTTATATATTTTGTTTTAAAATCATCATTAGTTCTATTTCATTTATCAGAATTGCAAATATACTTAACTGAAACATTATATTAATTTTATAATAGAATTTTTAAAATGAACAGTGAATACTGTTGTATTGATTAATACTATTAACTATTTTTAATGTTTGTCTTATTTGGTTCAAAGTATATAGCTTCAAATTAAATTTTCATATAAATTAACTAAGAAATTATATATATATATATATATATATATATATATATATATATATATATATATACATGTAGATAATTTTAGTTAGTTTCGATTTTCTACCATACATGTTTATCAGATACAAGGCCATATATTTTGAACGTGTTCTCTCAACTCAATGAGGCTTATAATTAATTCAAAGATATGATTGTTCAATTTTTTAATAACTCTATTTTTACCTATTCCCTACCTTCGAATAACAATGTTCTTAAACTATAAAAATTGTATATCAGTAGAAACATTAATACGTGGATTGGTCATATAAAATATGAATTTTAGATATTTAAATATTAAAGTGAAATAACAAGAAATCTTGAAATGCTCAATAATTATAGTCTAGGGATATAAATAAATATATTTATTTAATTATATATATATATATATATATATATATATATATATATATGTATATGTATATGTATATGTATATGTATACACATACACACACACACACATATATATATATATATATATATATATATATATATATATATATAATTTTAGCATTATTTTTATATGTTTTTATACCTTTAATGTTACTAGTATATTATATTAACAATATTGGTCCTAGTGAATCATTGAAGTTTTGTTTGTCATAACCAATTTCGGTTCTTAAGTTCTCCTGTGGTAATTTCAATGTAAATTCTATTAGATACCTGAGGGTGGCTCAAAACCTAAAACTAGTCTTAATATAAAACTCTAGTGATTCATCAGAATAATCATACTTTTATTTGCATATAATTTTGTTCATGATATACTAATTATAAAATGAAAGAAAATAATTATTAATAAATGAAAAAGTCTAAAAAAGTGAATAAGTATAAAAATATAGAAAGTTAATATATTTGTTAAGTAATCGTTAATTAAATTCCAATGAGATTTTTTGTTTAATTTAATATATAACAACGTATTAATGAACTAACAATAAATATCATGATTATTAAATGTAGTTGTCCATTTTCGTTCTCGTTTTAAGATATAATTGAAATATATTTCAGAAGTATTATAGAATTATTTTTTTAATTTTTCAATAGTTTTTCTTTCACTTCAATTTGCATCCAAATTAATTTAGATTTTTTTCATATTGTTCTATTAACAATAAATTAATTTCATTAAACAGTCTACTTATGGAATTGATTAGAATTATTTATGAAAAAGGAACGGTATAAACATAAAGTATTTTGCAGATTACAGATTGAATCAAATATCATTACACATTTTTATACCGTATATTTCTATAGTATTGCTTTGTTTTCCATAAAATGTTTTCCATATTATATTTTTATGCTAAGATTGCTGAAACATATCGAAACGAATTTCAATTTATATTTGTTTTTCAAAGAAAAAAGTCCAAATTATTTTTATAGATTGTAATATATATATATATATATATATATATATATATATATATATCTACATAATTAATAAATATCTTTATGCATAAAACTAAAAGTCCATAATCCAAAATGTTGTCTAGTTAAACTTCAAAGCAGTATTTGCTTTTCAATTTAGAAAATTAAAAATCTCGAGGTCGGTTTGGAAATGAAAGAATATTTGTAATAAATTGAAATCATTGGAACGAAAATATTTTCCATGGTCTACTCATTTACATTCGATGAGATATAAAAGAACGTTCTCTTTAAACGATTTAAATTCGTTGCTATCACGTGAACAACTTGAAACAAATGAGAAACTAATTGAAAGTTCATGACCTCTACGCAATAATTATTGCATCAAAGTCAGAATCGTTGACCTCTATGTTATATAAAACGTTGTTTGTTATCTTTTTTATTGCGGAGGGGCGTTTCTTTGTTCAATAACGAATATTCTTGAATTGTATCATAGCTGTGTGTTTTTTGTAACATACGTGCATGTAAAATAAACAATTAAATTATTCTTTGATGTTTCCTTATAATGAGGTAGACTGCAATTATCTATCTACTTATCTATCTACATATATATATATATATATATATATATATATATATATATATATATATATATGTATATTCAATTTTATTTTTTTTTTGTATATAATTAAAGTATTTAACACATATGTTTTAGTTAATTATAATATTCAATTAATAGACACTTTTTACATTTAAAAAGTTAACACCAATATGATATTTAAAATAAAAAAATACTTCGCATAACAGTCTATTCACAATAGTCTGCCAAATATTTCATTTAACTTTATGAAATATACATACACACATATATTTATATAAATATATATATATATATATATATATATATATATATATATATGTATGTATATATATATATATATATTAATTAGCATAAGTATCTAGGATTTTCCTGGAATAGTTGAAAAATTAAAACTTCTCTATCATTTGTACATATTATGAAGGATATAAATGTAAGTTGTATAATTAAAAACAAATAAAAATGAAAAAAATCCATAAATTTGAACCAATTTAAGTTAGAAGAATAAATCTAAATCATAAATAATCGAATGTGATTCGTTTTTTTAAGAAAATAAAGATCCAGGTGTACATTCTCAAGTGATTCTAAGTAACATCGAACTCGATTGTAGCCAGTATTGTCGAATAGGTTATATTTCCAGGTTATAATCGTTATTTATTATACTAGTGTTAGGTAAATTATATCTGAATATTATTTCGTTCTATATAAATTACACTTATAAAATCATAAATTATACTAGAAACTAATGTACATGTTTAATAACAGATATAAAATTTAAACAAATCATGCATACATATTTAGGAACAATATACATATTTTCATTATTTTATTTAACAAATGCTTTAATTAGTACAGCGCTTTAATTAAAATAATAATAATCATATAGAAAGTTTTATATTCCAACAGTTACATTCTTCTTATTCTAAGAAATAGAATTTTTTAGCAAATTAGACAAAAATAAAGATTTTAAAGGTGACCAAATTTACATATTTCTGAAACGAGATCGTTATAAATGTAAATGTTTCTATTGAAATATTTATAACACAATAACAATGTGAACATATTCCTGCATGTCTGTCGATTCAATATATCCATTTTACTATAATCATATTCAACTATATAATTTTCAATTCTCTAGGTGTCTTGAGTTTAGAATTGTAGCAGACAGTTGTGTCAAGCAAACAGACATTTTGTGTTATTTATATCAATGTGATATATATATATATATATATATATATATATATATAATATATTTTCCGAAAAATTATACACGAAAACAATTATATCATCTTAATTAAGCTGTCAAAAATGATTAAAATGCTGTTTATCGACTTTTATTGTTCATATATATAATCGGTATGAAAATTAAATAAAGTCTCGATAAAATTAAATAAGATATATTATATATATATATATATATATATGTATATATACATATGTATATATATGCATATATATATATATATATATTTATATATGTATATATATATATATATATGTGTGTGTGTGTGTGTGTTTGTGTACATAATACACAAATAAAATTAATGGAATTTTTTACACTCTTTCTCCGAATTCAGTTATTTTTTAAAATTAAATTTTAAAGACAATAGACACACATCAAGAATAAGGAACGAAACAATTTTAATTCTCAGAATTTAAACAATGACTATGGAATGTAAACTAATATTTATTATGAATAATAAATTCATAATCAATATTATTTCAGTTATATTATTTATGCCATTGGTGTCATTCTTGTCACTGTGTGATTTTTGAATTGTATTTTCTGTAACTAGTTTTAACAATCATCATCTTCAGATAACATTTTTGAATTCATGCTTTTAATACTGTATTTTATATTACACAGATAAATTTAAAAAAATGATTATAATATAATTCGAAATGTATATATAAATCTGAAATATGAATATAAAAATAGTCTGTAGATAATTTTCATTTTTTTATATTTACATCCTTCTAATGTAATTTTAATTATGCTATTAATCGGAAAGTACGAGTAGGTAGTCAAGTTCTGACACTGATTAAATTCATTATTACAAATTATTTTTTTCACTTCATAAACTGGAAAAAAATCTTCGGGTCAAAAATGTTTAATAAAAAATTATTGGTTATTTTTAATTGTCGCTTATAAAAACGTTCAAAAATGGTCAGAATGATTTACTGAACACTTTTGACCAGAAAAATTGTTTTATGATTTGTGAAATGAAAAAGAATTCATTTGCAAAAGAGCATGTATAGCTTAAAAATATGTTATTTGTAAATATATAAGTATTGAAAAATAAATAAATTCATATATATATATATATATATATATATACATATACACACTTAAATAATCGGTATGAAAATTAAATAATCTCAAATAAGGTATATTATATATATATATATATATATATATATATATATATATATATATATATATATAATTATATATATATATTAAACCGTAATATAAAAATATAAAAAAGGTATTAAAAAAATAAATAGTATAATTAGAATAATGATTAATTACTAATAGTATTAAGTGCCTATTAAAAAAATGCTTGGGATACAATATTATCTTTTCTTTGTCTGTATAAGACACATTGCGTATTTCAGAAGTTCTCTGCATATAAATGTAATTAAAACTCGATCAGAATTCCTCAAGGATATTTTAACATAACCTCCTTCTAACAAATTATATATCATTAAATCTATATTAAACAATAAAATATTCAATAAATAAAAATGAATAAAACAAGTATATAAAGAACTTTTCGGTATAAACACAATGTTGCAAAAATTAAACAAATAAAATAAGATTTATAAAAACATACATATTAAATAGTATATGAATATAAATATATTTTTAGACTAATGACAAACACAAATGAAAACAAAGCAGCTTAGTGACTGCAGTCATTTATTTTACAGATTTGAATTTTAACACATGCGCATAATAAATTTTGTATATTTTTTCACATCCTTTTTTTACCATTAAAAAATCGATTAAATGTAAAATGCCGCGTTTTTGTTAAGATTACAAATTCGATATGAATTCGTGCGATAAGAGTACAATTTAATAACTTTATATGAAATGTATATACAATTCAATATATTATTAACTAAAAAATCGTTTTAAAAGCAGCTCATTATATATATATATATATATATATATATATATATATATATATATATATATATATATATATGTATGTTACTCAGGTATCCAAAATGCGTCCTCTGGCACATCTACGCACTATTAGTATGGAACAAGATTCAGATGTAAAAAATATGGTTAAAAGACTGTCCGTACCAATCGGCTTAGAAGATATTCTTGAAGGGCTCACTATACAAGTCCTCAAGAAACAACCAAAAGATATTTACATGTTCGCCGCAGATCACTTTTACAAATTATTACAAATAAGGGAGCAGTCAGGTAAGAGTAAATCGCATCAAGGCAATATTAATTTAATACGTATCGGTAATTTTATTAATGACCACATAGATGTATCTAATTATATCTAAATATTAACTGAATACAATCTATACGTCAAATAATTATTATTCAATTATAGTTTATTTGTTAAATAATTTACAAATGCAAACATGTCTAATGAATTTAATTCATTTTCAATTAAATAACAGGATATAAATTTAGTTTTTATATTATTTATGTAAATTTTAGTATATATATATATATATATATATATATATATATATATATATAATATTAATACGCTGTGATTGATTTTAGGAGTGATGACGGCAAGCATAAAAGATTTAAATAATTTATTGCAAACTCAAAAACAATCAGAACAGGTTGAATCAAGTATAGATTCTACACAGAAGGAAGCTAGCCAAAATAGCACACCAGACAGTAGAAGCGAGGATTTAACTACAGTAATCGAAAATCGAATGTTGTCTAACACCGATGAAACAGAGAATAATTCATTCAATGGTATGAATATTAGAGATCAGATTGTAAAAACAGGTATAAATATTGCTCATAATTTTATTTCAAATGAAAAATCTGCCAGTGAAAATAGTGATAACGTGCCGAATGAATTTAAAATTGAAAGAGAGCATACTGTCGCTGATTTAATTGACAGTTTAGAAACAACCGACGAAATTTCAAAAGATACTTCTATAAGCCAGGAATTAATTGAAAATGAAAATAATATAGAACAAATTATTGAAGATTCAAACGAAGCTGTGCAACAAAATGAAAATATTTCTACTGATAACAATGTGAGCGATGAAGACAAAACAAATACCAATGAATCAAAAGAAGAGGAGAATAATGAAGTTGTCTCTGAAACAGAAAATGAAAATGAGGTTGAGACTGAAACTGATTTAGCGACTAAAGAGGATACAGAAAATGAAACAAATATATCTAATAATCAAACAGAAAATAATGTTGATGACAATAAAATAGAAAATGAAGATAACTTAAATATAGAACAAAAATTATTAAACATTGTCGAGAAACATTCGACTGCTGAATCAGTTCTTAAAAACAGTAATGAAGATTCTGAAGATATTAATCAAAATGAAGAAGGACAAAAAGATAGCATAGAATTGACTCTGAAAAATACTGAAAAGGGCGCAGATAACGATTCAGAATCTCAACAGATCGAAAATGTAGATTCAAAGGAAAATACTGAAACAGGTAGTGAAAATAATGTAACAAAAGAATCAGAAACCAGTAATGATATTAATAAATCTAATTCTAACATTATTTCTGAAGAAATTATTAAACCAATAGCACAAAACGTCTTATTACATAGTATGAAAGACATTAGCGAGGATTCAGTAGTAAGAAGTAATGATTCTGAAGAAACTAATGAGGTTAGTGACGTTGAACTAATGCAAATCGCTCAAGAATTAGAAAAAGATATTATTAAAGATGAGCCTAGTGAGAAAACTAACATTCCAAATGAGTTGGAAGAAGAAACTACCGGTTCAGAAGCAAATATTAACACTGAAAATGAAATAGTAGACGAAAAAGGTAGTAATGAAAAAGAAGATGAAACTAATGAAATTTCACAGATAGAAGAAAAAGATATCGGTGATGATGCTATTGACTTAGTGTCGATTGAATCAAGAATTTTAGAAGACAAGGATGAGAAAGATAACATAAATGATTCTAAAAGTAATACGCCTGAAGATAATGGAGAAGCCATTAAAGATGACGACAAAATCAAGGATGTTACAGATGAAGATATAGTTGAGAATGAAATAAATAGACTAGTTGATAATATTTCTGAAATGGAACAAAGAGACAGTAATGATGTTGAAATAAAAACACAAAATGATAATAAAGAAGAAGATGAATTAGATAATAATCCTCTTTCAGAAACTACTGATGAAAATAACAAAAATATCGAAGCTGAAAATAAAGACGCTGAAGAAAATAATGACTTGAAAAATGACGAAAAAAATATTAATGTACCTGGTGATATTGATAATGATAAGGAAAATAATGAATCTGAAAATGAAGAAACTAAAAAAGAAGATGAAAATGATGACGAGAAAAATGACAAAAATATAATTGAAGCATCTGCTAATATCGATGAAAGTATGAAAAGTAATGAATCTGAAAGTGAAGAAAATAAGAAAGATGTTGACGAGAATGATGACGAAATGAATGAAATAGAAAATAATACGTCTGCAGATATTGAAGACAGTACTGAAAATAATGAATCTAAAAATAAGGAAAATAAGAACGCTGTAATTAATGAGAAGGATGATAAAGAAAATGACGAAATAGACAATAATGCATCTGCAGATAAAGAAGACAGTATAGAAAGTAATCTAATTGAAAACGAAAAGAATAAAAAAGATAATGTAGACGAAAATGGTGATGAAGAAAAGAATGAATCAGACAATGTCTTGATTACAGATGATTCTAATGAAATCAAACTCGATAAAGAACAAGAAAATGAGGAGGATGTAAATGATTCTATAAATGATAATAACGATGAAACAATAGATCAAACAATTGTAACAAATAATGAGTGTGAGAATGATAAAGATATTATTGATGAGAACGATGATAAAGAAAAGGATGTAGCAAACAATGGATTGCTTATAGATGATTCTAATGAAATCAAAAATGATAAATCCGAAAATGAGGAGGATGTAAATGATTCCATAAATGGTACTGTGGACGAAAAAATAGATCAAAAAAGTGTTAATTTGCTTCAAGCTGGTGTTGATGAAAGTAAAATAGATCAAGATACAGAAAATGAAGAAATTAGTAATGGTGTTATTGACAACACTGATGATAAGAAGAACGGTGAAAAAGATGGAAATGAATCTGTTGATGATATTAATAAAAACGAAAACGATGGCAATAATCTGACTGACAAGAAAGATGAAAATGAAAAAGAGAGCGATGAGAAAGACAATAGTTTAACTGCAGATATTGTGGATGATGATAAAAAAGACAAAATAAGTGGAGGCGAAGAAAGTAGTGATAGTATCGTCGATAATAACGATGGTCAAGAAGATAATGAAAAAGATAATGGCTCATCCAAAAATAATATCGATGAGAATAATATAGAAGTTAATAATATAGAGAATGTTAATAATGTTATTGAGACTAACAGTGATAAGGAGAACGAAAAAGAAAATAAATCACCTGTTGATAATATTGACAATAATGAAGAGCAAAGAACTAAAAGCGAAGAAAGTGTTAAAAGTCCTGTTGACAATCAAGACGAAAAAGGAATTGACGAAGTAGATAACAGTTTACCTGAAGAAGATACTGCTGAATGTAAGAATGGTAAACAATCTGAAAGCGAAGAAAATACGAAAAATATTATTGATAATAATGTAGAAAAAAAGATTGATGCAACAGATCGTACGGATGACAACAAAGATGATGAAACGACTGAGAATGTAGAAAATATTCAAAGCGTGATTGAAAATATTGAATCAAGTCCCGTCGTTGAAGAAATTATAAGTAAAACTGCAATAAAAGAAGTCAGTTCAAGTCCAGAAGTAAAAAAATCATTAGATGATGATGAAAAAATAGAAAAAAAATCGAATAATGAAGATAATGTCGAAAATTCTTTAGAACGAAATGAAAACAGTGACGAAGGAGAAAAAAAAGAACCAGATCTGAATGAAAATGAAAATAATAAAGTTGAAGATCCAAATGAAAATAATGACAAACTATCTAGTAAAGAAGATGATATAGAAATGTTAAAGAATGTAACAGACTATGATGATAACAATGATGTTATTGAATCAACTCATCAATCGAAAGAAGATATTAAAGAGAACCAAGTTACAGAATCTACTGATTCAGACATAAAAGATAAAATATTAGATGTGGTTGATAAAAATATTGAAAAAGTAAATAACGAATTAATTTCTTCTGTAGAAAAACAAGATACACTGGAAAATGATAACAACAATGAAGATTCGAACACTTCGAACGTATCAGATACACAAAGTGACAATATTGACAAGAAAAACGAATCGCAATCGAATGAAGATACTGAAAATGCATTAGTTGTTAATAATGATGAAACGAATAAGCAAGAGGGATCTACAGTAGAAACAGAAAATGAAAATGTTATCGATCAAGAATTGCAACATAAGTCTGATAAAAGTGGAATAGTAACAGATTCTGAAAAAGATATAGTAGAAGAAGTAAGGGATAAAGACGATGAAACTAACAATTCTAATCCTGAATATTTAGATACAGATAAAGATAATGATTCAAATACAGTAAATGACGAAAGTCGGGAAGAAAATTCTCAGGATACTTTAAAAAAACTTATTAACGAATCTGAAATGACGGACATAGAATCCAACACTGAAAAAATTGAAAAGGATGATTCGAATTCTAAAAAAGAGCCGGTTGTGGAAGAACCTTGTATACAGGAATTTAAAAAAGCTAAAATAGAAATTACTCCTAGAGACGACAACGAAATAGATATTAAAAGTAATGGAACGTTTGAAAACGTAGACGAAAATGAAACAAGTGATAAAAATACAATTGATAAATCTGATATAAATGTAGGCAATGATAATACAGAAATTAATCAAGAAAAGAGTGAAAATGTATTAGAAACAGACACTACAGATGAAAACACACAGTTAGAACAGCCTTATCATGAATTTATCGGTAAAATTTCAGAATGTGATGATTCAGAACGTTTTATAACAAACGAAAATAAAGAAACGATAGATGAAAATACAGATGAGAATTCAGGGCAACCATATCATGAGTTTATAGGTAAAATTTCAGAATGTGATGATTCAGAACGATTTGCATCCGAACAAAATAAAGAAATAAGTGATGAAAATAAAGATACGGATTCTGAACAGCCATATCATGAATTTATAGGTAAAATTTCGGAATGTGATGATTCAGAACGTTTTATAACAGACGAAAATAAAGAAACAATAGATGAAAATACAGATAAGAATTTAGGGCAACCATATCATGAGTTTATAGGTAAAATTTCGGAATGTGATGACTCAGAAGGGTTGCTTTTAGAAAAAAATCAAAATAAGGATGATACAGATGAATTAATTGATGAATCCATTAAAAATAAATCAGAAGAAAAAAGCGATAGCATAAAAGATGATGCAAATGAATTTGAACTGGGTAAAGATTCTGAAAATATATCAGATGACACAAAGTCTGAGATTCGGCCGAGTTCAAGTAAAGTTTCTCTTATAACTGATGTACAAAGTACCGATGATAATAAAGATAATAATGTAAATGTGTACGGTGATAAAAAAGATGACACTCGTGATGAAGTTGATGAGGATAATTCTAAAGAAAAAAGCATCGATGACAATAAAAGTAATACATCCGATTCTATTATTAAAAAAGAATTAAATGCAGAAAACATTCTAGAGGAAAAAAAAGACTTAGAAGGTAGTATAATAGAAACACATGCTGGACATGACTTAGACGAAGAAGATATAAAAAATGATACAAGTAAAGACGATGTAATGGATAAAACTGATCGAAGTAACGTCGGTTTAGAATCAACAGAAGATCTAATCGTTAAAGAAGAAATATCAAATATTACAGCTGAAAAAGAAGCTTCGGTAAAAAGTGCAGAAGAGACAAATACAACACAGAATCAAATAACGAATGAAGTTGATGAAGAAAATTCGAATGTGAAAAGTAATGAAAATATTGATAATGTTAAAGGAGGGGATAAGAAAGATGAACCCGAATCTGTTGAAGAAGAAATTGATACTAATGCGATTGTTACAGTTGAAAAAGTAGATAAAAAGGATATTATTAACAATGAAAATGAAATAATTGATACGACTGATAAAAAAGAAACTCATTCGACAAGCACTGATGATAAAAAATCTGATACTGATGAAATAACAACTGAATTGATTGAAAAGAATTCTACTGAGGCAGATGATTCAAATTCAAAAACTATCATCGCTGATTTACCAGATATAAATTCAGAAAAAATTCCCAATAAAGAAAATATAAATGAGAAACAAGACATTGATGAAATACCGGATACGGAATCTGAGCAAAATTTAGACGAAAAAGAAGTTGAAGATATCATTGCTGTAAAAGAAACTATAAAACATTTAAATGCTGAAAAGGATTCTAGCTCTGAAATAAGCAAAGATTCCAATATTACAGAACAAGATACACCTTCAGGAAAAGTTACTAGTGTAGACGGTTCTAATATTAATAATTCGATTAGTGATCATGGGGATGCAGAAAAAGACATCATCGCTATAAAAGATATAAATAATATAAGTTTGGAAAAGAAAAATAATATAGCCGATAAAGATGAAATAAATGTTCAAAAAGAATCGAATATTGAAAGTTCCAAAAGTATAGATGATCACAAAAATGAAATAGAAACTAACGTTTCCGATATTAAAGACACAGAAAGTGTTGTAGAGGAGAAAAATAATGAATCTGAGATTAATCTAGAAGGTAATACAGAAAGTCTTACACATAAAAATGATACAATCAGTTCTAGCGTAGAAAAAGATCCTAGTGAATTAAATATTAATGAAGTTTTAGATAATACAAGCCAAAGTAATGAAAATGTTCTAACAACAGAAAACGATGACGAAAAGTTAGATTCAGTTGAAAGTAAATCAGAAGAAAAAACGAATGATGTAATCACGAATCTGAATGTGGAAGAAGAAATCATACACGAAAGTAAATCTAATGAACTGATGACAGAGAAATCAGATTCTAAAGAAAATAATATACAAGAAGAAAACTCTGACAACATATTAGCTGAAAAAGAGATAAATAAGGACGAAATCAATGAATCTCAAGAACATGATAAACTCGATGAATCAAATGAAAAAGAATTAAGTATTCAGTCAGTAGAAAATGACACAGTAGAAGAGTCTAATAATATTGGTGGCACTTCTGAAATATTACTTCAAGAAGAAAATAAAACGGCTGATACGAATTCAGATAAGCACGATACTATTGAAAATGAAAATACCGATGAAATGCAGGATAAAGATGAAATCAAAAATAAAAATTTGTCTAATATTTATATCCTTCCAGTTGGGTCTCATGAAAATTCAGACATTTTAGAGAAAGATTCATTAAGTAATATATCAAGTAGCCAAGAAAGTCAATTAAATGAAAATGTGAATGAAATTGAAAAGGGTAATGATAAAAATAGACTAAATGTAAAATCGCCTGAACAGGATACGAAAGAAGATATTAAATCATCTCCTGCTTTTCATATTATTGAAGAACGTACTAAAGCTGAAATTGATGATTTCAAGAATACAGATGATATTTTTAAAGATGAAATGATGAAATCAGAAGATGAAAGTTTGAATAATTCTTTTGACGATACACTATCTGACGACGTTTTCGAGAAACCTGACGAAAACGAAAAAAGATCTTTAAAAACAACTACTCCTTCAAATGAAATGAATACTAATACAAGTTCTGTTATTCTTGAAAAAAGTACGCTATTGTCAAATGTTGAAAAAAGTCCATCACCAGAAGTTTCTGAAATACTCAAAGAAATTAAACAAGACCCAATTTTGTCTGAGAATAAAACAGTTTTACGTACAGACACTTATGAAATAGATTCAGATAAGGAAGATAATATTGCTAAAGATATTGAAATTGAGGGAGATGAGAATTCTGAAAAAGAAAAAAGTAATGATAATAAGAAAGATGTTTCTGAAAATAAACAGCATGAGGTAATAACTACACCTAAAATTGGTTCTGAACAAAGCAAGGAAAATGAATCTGAAATCTTGAAGAATGACAAAGATGACGAAAATAAGGTAGAAAATGAAATGTCACACAAAGAATACGAATTAGAAGGTACATCTTTAGCGGAAATTGAAAGTGAAATTCATAAAAAAAATATATCGCAAAACGAAAAAGAAAAATTAAAAGATTCTGAAAAAATATCAACTGATGATACAAAAGATAATTCTCAAGATAATGAAGATGATGATGAAAAAGAAAATGATGTATCTAAAGTACAACACGTGAGAAATAAACGTAGTTTAATAGAAGAAAATGTAGATAAAATTAGTACTGATAGTTTACAAAAAGATCATATCATATCGAACGAAATTATTGATAGTGTAAAATCAGAAAACCCCGATATAGCCGAACTTGGTATATCCGAATCGCTTGACCGAAATGATGAAAGCATTCATACTGATCAATTATCTGCAGAAAATGAAACTTTGGACGATTTAAAAGAAAAACAACTCGAGATAATCAAAAAGTTGCCCGCAGGTACATTGTACATACCTTTGAAAACAGATTTAATTGTGCCCCAAGACGATAATCCAGTAACTATTGAAGATGATGGAGAAGAACGTGAGTATGAAAACCCAGAGGATAGAGAAATGTTAGCTAAAATAAGTTTCGGTAGTGCATATCAGCCTGTGATTCAAGACCAAGTTGACTTAATTACAGCTATCAATGAAATCGGCAGTGAGTCGAGGACTGCAAGTAGAAAAAACAGCACAGAACCCAGACACAATCTATCAGAAATTCCATCTAACGATCTTCAAAATTCACACGATTCTGCGCTCAAGATCCAGTCTTTCTGGCGCGGATACAAGACCAGAAAAGACTTAAAGTCTGAGATGCTGAAGGTCAGTTAGAAATATTAAAATAAGTTCGAGTTTAAACAATTGTACATTTTGTTATAATGACAATTTCATAACGATAATGTTGAATAATAAATGTTTTGTATATACACATAAATCACTGAATCGATTAAACATAATTTGTTTTCTTACGTTTACATTTAATATATTATTAACACAATTTGTACGTCGTCGCATTCACAATTTAATAATCTGTAACACAAAATTCAGGTTTACGCCGTTTCTGTCTGCGGTTTTATTATCTCTCAAATAGATTTACGTACGCATTAACTTATTTTTAGTTGATTTAAATTGACGAGCTGCGTCTTATAAATGTGACACTTTATGATATACATTTCGTATTCCATTAGTGAAAACACGGTTAATCAAACATTCTTAAAGAAATACTATACTTATATGAAAATCTTAAAAATATATATTTAAAACGTAATATTAAGATAAATATTAATAAAATAAATTTATTTTTTTATATGAGCAATGTTAAATGTATTAATAATGATTTAAACAATTTATAAATAAATATTTCCTCTGAGCGACTCTGTAAAATTTTATTCGATGTTTAATACAAATAAATAAATAAATATAATTAAAGAAAGTCTGCCTGTCTTTTTACTCGCTTTTAATATATATATATATATATATATATATATATATATATATACATATATACATATATATATATATATATATATATATATATATATATATATATATACATAAATGAATGTTTGTATGTATGTATATAATAATAAAAAGATAGGGTATTAACCATGTCTAGAGATATGGTAAATGAGTATTCAAGTTATACACATGAAGAATATAATTCACTGACTATTAGAGATTTATTCAATAAGAAAACCAAGTACAGATAATGATTCAAACTACGACAGCTTGATATAAAAATGGTTCATTTCTAATTTCCTAGAATTAAATATTTTGGTTTGAAGATGAAAGTAATAACAACAAAGTATACAATACAAGCGATTGTTAGGAATAGATTCTTTTTATTCTATTTAAAAAAAATATACGTATAGAATTCTGTTATATTTTATGTAATTAATTTCTACAGAATGATTATTTAGATTCTCTTTCTCCATTTTTGAATACCGTCTGTATTTAATCGATATCGTTCCCAGAGATAAGAATTTTGTGATATTTTATAATTATTATTAATTTTTGTCAATTCTAAATCACATCAATAGGTTAAATCTTAAAACGTATACACCCAAATACACACACACACACACACATATATATATATATATATATATATATATATATATATACATGTGTGTAAATAATTAAAGTAATTAATAATATTCATAGAAATTAAATAACAGTTAAATTAAGATCAGTAAGATAATGTTTATTGTGTAGTAATATCAACATAAATAAAATAAATTCAAATTTAGTTCTAATAAGAACTACCTTTCGTCTACTAAGAACGTACGAGATTTTAATAATATTTAAATTCATATTTGTGATATTTTTATCTCAATATTTCACATTAAATTTGTATTAAATATGAATTTATTAAAACGCGTTTCTTTTATAATATAAACAATAAAAACTCGAGCGTTTTGTGTATATCATTGTAATTATCAACCGTTAAAGGTCCATTCCTGAACAAATATTTTTTCATGTTTTTTTTTTTTTAATTTAAACATTAAGTTATTTTTTCCATGCATTTCCAATATTTTTCAAATATCGATTTTCCTCATATTTATAGGTCTCTTCTTGGACATTTTTATATTTTTTAACTCCTTGTAAATTATTTCATTTATCTATCGGTTATCTGGTCTACTTGTAACATTCGACTTATCTAAACGTCCATTTCTATTTCAACCTCTGTAGTATTTTTATTATCTTCTAATCCTATCTGTTTACATATCCATTTTGACCCTTAGTAGTTCTTATAATTCTTTCTTCCTTGTTTACTCTCCTCTCTCTTTTCCTATGTACATATATATATATATATATATATATATATATATATATATATATATATATATATATATATATATATATGTAATATATATAGAGAGAGAGGAGCGAAAAGACGATTAAGAGATATATGCACCAATGAAAATTCAAAAATAATGTAGGTAATTATTTAGGAATATTTTGTAATGATTTAAATACAAAATTAAACACTATTTTTTAATAATTTAAGCATGTTTCCTAATACCAACCCATTTATTTAACAAAATTCAAATATTTTTTTAAAAAATTAAAGTAATATAATGATTTGTGGAAGTAAATGTTTAATACCTACTGTTGAATACAGTTCTAGAACTATGGTTAAATTCTCTTCCACAGATAATTCATTTCTGTCGCTCTACAATCGAAAATACTTTTTTTGACTAAAAATGTTCCATAATTAATTATTGATTATTTTCCATGCACACTTCGATGGAAATTCTGTCATCTTCAGAGCACTAAGGTACAGAAAAAGAAAAATTAATTTGTGAGACCTACTGTGTGTTCACTAAGACTAGGTGTAAGTAAAACATAACTGTCTATTTATCGGATAGTTCTCCCCATTACGTTCATTCCAAGCTAGTTGACTAAATCTGTTATTAATATAACACGAGCTGTTCCAAAATACTGTTCATTGATTCTGAAATGATTATGATCAGTGAAATTTGTGACATTTATATATATATATATATATATGTATATGTATTAATAAAATAATTAATAGTTATAAAATAAATGTGAACTGAATCATTTGTAATAACACAATAACAAAGAGAGTAATAATTATTTAATTTTACACTGAACTGACTCTGACTGAATCCAAACAAAATGCAGTCAGTATGAACTAGTTACATATCTTGAAATATTCTTATTAGTTATAATATTCAATTATGTGTAACTAAGAATGGATGAGGTCAGATCGGTTGGCAATTGACGCAAATTCTTGGTACGTTTGTTGGAATGTTGACAATAGATTTGTTTTTATACTCTTCGCGAGCTTACGATGTAAAATTTTTAATATATACCCAATACTGCGCAGAAAAAGTATTGAGTTTTGATTTTTTTGTTATTCATCAATTGCTTCATTTTAATTTCATTAATTTGTTAATAATAAAAATCCACGTTTCTCGTCACTTTGTCCGGAACGTGGCCATCTGCCACTGTCTATGGAATGTGGGGTATATGGAAAATTTCACAATGGATAGGTTTCAAATTTAATTCATTAAGTTTAGTTCTTAGGTATTTTTTATTTTAAAATATATTATTTTGTAAAACCTAATAAACAGTTTTTTCTCTCTATGTTTCTGTTTTGCCGTCAATTCTGATGGGCTATATACTAGTGATAAATAAAAACAATATTTCTATAAATTAATTATGCAAGGAAAAAATATTGTCAATATACATATATATATATATATATATCATATATATATATATATATATATATATATGTATACATATATATATATATATATATATATATATATATATATATATATTTATATATATATATATATATATATATATATATATATGACTTAAAGTGTAAAAAATGAATTAAAAAGGATCTTAAAAGTACTTTTGAAGATCCGTTCAATATTTTAAAATATATAATAAAAGTATGGCTTATCATAAATGTTCTTGTATATATATATATATATATATATATATATATATATATATATATATATATATATATATTGTGAGTATGTGTAAGAGTGCGTGCATATATGTGTAGAAACAAAATGTATATGTACAAATCAGGTCACAATTATTTCAAAATAATATTTTGTCAACATTGCAGCTTATTTAAACTATCAAAGATAATGTAACCGCAATGAAATTTAAATGATGATTAATTGATCATAACAGTTCCCAAATAGACAAACGACGATAGATCATAATATTATTAGACGATAATTGCAAAATACATGAAACTTTAAACGATTCAATAACAAGACGGCCATAACTTCGTCAGGACTCCAGTCAACAATCAACCGTCGTCGATAACGGCAACGCACTTGACGAACAATCTGCAGTTAGTTCCATCACGACGGCGACCATCGGCACAGCAGTTCTTAACCCGCAGCCTTTATTGGCAGCGGGTGACACCAGTCAGTCTGATGGAACAGCTGATGCGGCGGCCCGCGTGATTCAACGCCAATTTCGTGGTTATCTTGCTCGTAGAAGAAGCGCAGCCAGCATCACTGAAACCGACAAGAAACATACGGAATTACAAAACATATCCGGGAATGTAAATCCTGACGAAATCGATAACGTCTCCCAAAACGCGGACCACGCAAACATTGAAGAAGAGCCCAAGCCTGACGAATCGGAATCGTCTGATCGCGAATCGGCTGAATCAGTTATCCGGAATGACGACGACGTGCTCAATGTTGACGTAAATAAGGTGCAAGAAACGGTTGCCAAAAATAATGATAATAATACGCAACATCTTACACAACCTGCAGAGTTACAGGAGACTGCAGTGGGAATGTCAGAAGGTATTCTATTAAAATGTACACGTTGAAGTATTTTCTGCAAAAAAAAAACAACACGTTCTTCCTCCACACTGTGTGATACGTTTGTACATTTCATTTGTTTAAACGTTTTGTAAATTCGTATTTAAAAATAATGTTTTTATTTTTGTTATATATGTGTGTATTTGTCTACAAACCTATTTTATGTACAACCCAGTATGTTATTGCAGTGTAACTCACTTAAGCACCGACTGATGTACTTATTAACGCTCTCGTCATTCTAAAAACAAAATACTTACTGGCAAACGAACAATGATCTTATTTCAGTTAGGTTTATTATGTACGATTTTACAAAAATACAACAATTTTTTAATTCAGGTTTTTCATTTTAAGTAATATGTAAGTAAATCAAATAATAATATTAAATATCATATTTTTAACACTACAATTTTCAGTAGTATATAATAATGGATTTAGACAATTCAAATATAATTTTAATTTGTTTAAAAAATTAAACAAAAAAGATCACATGTACTTTTTAATCTGATATTTTTTACTGTCTTTTATTATAGGTTTCTACGCTTGTGCCATCTTCAAGTATAATTCAAATACATTTTAAAACTGTTGGTATTATATAAATACTATGAATTATTTTTAAAATTATTTAAATGACATTGAGTGATATGTTGACGTTACATTCGATCTTCAACTGGTTTGTAATTTATTGTGAAACTAATTGACAATCAACTGAAAAGTTTACGAATCAAACAATGTCATTAATTTTTGAAGAAAGACATATTATTAATACAAATTATTGACAATGGCAATATCCAAAACTAATAGTAAGAAAACAATAAAAAATATATTAAGTTCAAAGAGAAA
Source organism: Acanthacorydalis orientalis (assembly GCA_034766995.1). NCBI lineage: Eukaryota > Metazoa > Arthropoda > Insecta > Megaloptera > Corydalidae > Acanthacorydalis > Acanthacorydalis orientalis. The sequence continues at coordinate 15,153,107 of CM068318.1, read as the reverse complement.
AAATAACAAGATTATAAAGTATGTATGAGAATAATTAAAAATAACAAAAAGTATTTATAAAAAAAACACTTATTTTTGATCACTCATTTCATAAAGATATGCCTCAGAAAGATATCTGTGATTTATTGACATTATAGTTTAACATTACATTATATATATATATATATATATATATATATAATTTATATATATATATATATATATTCTTATTATCACAATTAACATTAATGCAATTAAAGTCAAGCTTACTGAAGACAGAAAAAAGTATTTTTTATGAAAAATTTTCAATCACAATTCAATCAATTTAAATAATTACATTTTTAATAAAATTTAAATCATCAGTTTTATTAAAATTAAATGTATTTTAATATATGATTCATATATAGCATAAACAGGAAAAGTAACGTGTAATTAAGTACACATGCAATTCACTTATATGCTAGAGATTAAGATTAAAATGTTAATAAAAAGGATTCTAAGCTGATTAATTTGGAACATAACTCAAAAAAATTAAGAGAAGGAAATCTTTTAATATTTTTTAGTTTATATATTTATATATCATATGAATTTAACAAGAAGTATATAAAAATAAGCAAGATAAATAAACAGTTTTTATTTTCATATAAAATATAAACCAACTGTTAAAATTTTGAATATGATAATTATTTTTACGTAAAATCATTTATCAATCATTATCGTCAATTTTATTTATATATAATTAATTACATACATAACAAAACAGTTCACTTTTCAATTTTAATATTTTTTATCTGTTCAATTATTAATAGTCCTCAAGTTTTTTTTTAAATAATTTACGACATATATATATATATATATATATATATATATATATGTATATATATAAATGTATATATTAAATTTAAATATAAATTTCATATATTTCAATATATGAATATTATGTGATCAAAACTAGTTTTATCATTTCAAAAATATATATCTTCCAAAACTATAATCTATTAAACATGAATATTTCCAAAAACTAAAAAAATTATCCCGAATTAAATCATTGATAGAATTTAAAGATGAAATGTATATTTCGTAATGAATTATATTTTTAATACTTTTTTATTTATATTAAAAGTGTAGTTTAGGAAAAACCCAATATTATTTTAACAGAATATTTATACTCACTTAATTATCCAAATAGTTTATTTTAATATCGCTTAGTAATCTAAATTATGTGAAAAAATATATAAACATATGTTTATAATGTTTTTTTGTTGTTTGATAAAAAGTATATTAAGAAATTCTTTTTCGATTTGTTTTAAAGTAAATAAATATTTCATATCATTTTTGACAATATATTGTAATTAGTTTGATGTAAATCGCTAAATTTATTATGTCTACTTGTTTTTTCTATTTCTACATTATATATATATATATATATATATATATATATATATATATATATATAAATATATATATATATATATGATTAAAAAATATATCAAAATATTTAGAGAAAATATATCCATTTGTAAAATTTACATATAAACAAAACATAACTTATTTTATTCTAAATAGTACAAAACATTTTGAATTTAACATTATTGTAACATGTATTATAAATAGCTAGAAATGTTTTAGATTAATATTTTTCTCGTACTTATTTGCAAAAATGCCATACTTTCTTTACACATTTCCATGCAGTTTATGAAACGTCTTATTTCCTTCAAAATAAACATTCGACATCTGTTCTTAAATCAAAACAAACATATATTTTACTAACTTGCATATTACTTATTAAAAAAATATATTTTCAAAGGTATTTTTTATACCAAAATGCCCTTGAATAGAAGCTAAAAATACATCATTTTTATTACTGTTAGATATATTTTTTCTGTTTAAGTAAATTTGAAAATAAATGAATTGAAGTAATAATAATTTATGGAATTTTTTAAATATAACAGACACCAGATTGACTCACGCAGATACATATATACATACGATGAAACTTAGATAAATTTACAGTACTGAATTTTATAAATAATATTTAATTGAATATATATATATATATATATATATATATATATATATATTATATGCATAAAAAAGATTTTAAATTAGTAAAATGTTAGTATTTTATTAAACACATGTTAACATCATCTATAATTTCCAATATTTTACAATTAAAACCTTCGTTCAATTTGTATTGTGATTTATATTGCAAATATTTATTACCATACCATGAGTCACATTTGATTGCTTCGATTTGAAATTACACGTATGCTTTTCTAATATGTGTTCTTTTAATCACAATATATATATATATATATACATATATATATATATATATATATATATATATATATATATACATACACGTGTGTGTGTTTGTGTAACACCTATCTGTTTGACTTGCACATCTTTACTAGTGATGTAGAAATTTGGAGTAGCTGAAGATAATTTAGTTTATTTTTATCATATTGTTACAACATCGAATTTTTCAAGGTAGGTATTTTATAAATGCATTTATTAAAAATATGTAATATTGCATTCTCTCTCTCTCTCTCTCTCTCTCTATATATATATATATATATTTAATATTACTTTTAATATTTTCTATTAAATATTAAATAAATCCTAATGATAAATTCGTACAATGCTCGAAATAAAATAAAGAAAAAATAATAGGGTTGGTTTTATTCAATAGATTAATAAACAGATAATTAAGATTAATTAACAGAATAATAGTATTAAAAAATATCGAATTTTATTTTACACGCATACATAAATATATTAAAAAATATTTAAATTTTTTTTCATATATACTTCATTTTTATACCTGTTACGACATCTTTTTATTATAGTGCAGATATGTACCAGTATTATTCCTTTTCAGTATGTATAGATGTAAATACACATATAAAGAAAGAAAAATAGGAAATGAAAATTGTAAGTCCATATATATTCATAAATTTAAATATTTTTAAATTGATTCATTACAAGATCTATCAGTATTTAACTTCATAAAACAAAAATGAATGTTAAAATTTTATAAACAAAATGAAAGTGTTTTATTCTATCATATTCTGACCTATTTTGGCACTATATATATATATATATATATATATATATATATATATATATATATATATATATATGTGTGTGTGTATATACATATATATATATATATATATATATATATTATATGAAAAAATATAATTATAATAAAAAAATTAAAAAATATTTCTAGCCACAGTATGAGATTAATAAAAATATCATTTAAAGCCAATATTGGAAATTTAAAAGATTTAAATTTATTTTATAAGGATATATATATATATATATATATATATATATATATATACATATATATATAATATTGTGTAAATTGGTTATAATTCATAAAGCAATATATCAAAATTTAACACACAGTTTATGATTCAAATGTTCATTAAAAATCATAATTAAATTTTAACTTTTTATTATCTATTTACAAGTTCGTACATTCTCATAATAAATGAATTAAATAATTAAAGAAAGGAATTCTTTAGTTTTATAAAAAAAGTATTTCAGTTTTTAAGATACAGCCTTGAAAAAACTCCAGGTTAACAATAATACTATTTCATAGAAAAAATGTTTATGAATAAGATTTAATACAGTTTCCAGTTATTTAGAGAATTAGTCATTAAGTAAAACTAGCACACTTATTAGTTTCCATTCGAATATAATTATATATTTTACTAAGTGTAACCGTCACAATTCGTCCCATATTTAATGGAAATTTAATTTTGTATAAGTTATAGTTGTCTGTCTATATACCTAATATCTCGTTAATGGATTGTCCTGGTCGTCTTGGTTGTTATAAATCATTCGATGTTATCTGATAAAGTCACAAATAAAAATTAAAATAATTGATTTTTGATACCATAATTTTTGAAAATATTGAATATTATTTAACAAATCCTGAATTGAATGAATACGATAAATGTACAATTTTCTTATCATAGTTCTTAATAGATAATCTATCATCAGAAATAAATAATAAATAGATACTTTGAAATCGTCATTTTAATCTTTATGTAAATGATTATTCTGTATACTGTAGAATAATGTTTGAATCATAGTTTCAATAAGTTAGGTTTCTCTTATTTCTTCTTTGATACTATTTTGTATGTCGGTGATTAATTATCTGCAGAAAATCCCGACTAATTCAAATAATATGTTGTATTAAATTTCCATTTTACAGCATTATAATTTTCGAGTATCGACTATTTTCTGAGCAAGAGAGGAAATTATCTATTCTGATATAATTAGTAAAGCGCATGTTAATATCGTATTTAAGAGTTTAACATTAGTTTCTATTTTGATTAACTTTTATTTTTAGATTTTTTTAAATTTATCTAAATTCAACTATGATTCCTTTTACGGTACTTGCAATTTACTCAGAATGTCACGAACTAATGTCTGAGAAAGGCTAGTTAAATAATTCAAGCAAATAAAGGTCTATTAAATTTTTCATAGATGCATCTTATAATTGAAAAGAACATTGAGTTAAACAACTGCATAATTTTGCAATTTTATTCTCTTTCTCTCTCTCTCTCTCTCTCGCTTTCTCTCCCTCTCTCTCTCTCTCTCTATATATATATATATATAGATAGATAGATAGATAGATAGATAGCGTGATGAATAAATTAATGGACATTGATAATAGCTTCTAATTATGAATTTAAATCGTAGGGTAGATTTTGAAATATTTAAATTATTGACAAAATGACATTATTTTTAAAACTGAATTTTATTTCTTTCTTTGCTCCATAAATTTATGTTACTTACTAGTAATTTCTTTCTAATTATAAAACGCCTTTTGAAAATATAATGAATTTTTATATTGTTAATTTTTAAATGTCAGTAAATTATCGACTTTTTCTCCATACGAAATTAAATTATTTATTAGAAAAAGAAATAGATCATGAACGTTAATATTTAAATTTGTCAAAACATTAAAATAGTTATGCATCAAAATAAAATAATATTAACAGCTTTCATCATCATTGATACATCATTATCCATTCCGATTAATGAATGATACAATTTTAAACAATCACTTAAACACAATTTAATTTCTGATCTTCCTATAAGTACACGTGTTGCACGCATGCAGAATATACTCGTGCCAAATGTGTATTCACTGTATAAAATAAACTTGAAATAGAATTGAGGGTCAACATAAGACTTGGCATTATTGATACAAATAATAAACAGCGGCCGCGAAGTCTACAGCGTCAATCGAAGACGTTACCTTAATTGTCCAAGCATGATACTGAAACGATAAATCAGAATTTTACATACTATGTAACAACGATATTCATTAGAAAATATCAAGATTCTGCGATATTTTTATGTTTCTACTGTAATCGCACTGTCTTAATTAAACACATACTTTATATATATATATATATATATATATATATATATATATATATATATAAATTTAATAAAATTTAGAAGCTTGTTCAGTTTTACTGTGCATTTATTATTTCCGGTAATAATATTAAAACTATACAAAACTAAAACGAAAACATATGGCGACATAGAAGGTCAAACAACTAGAAAAATATAAAAAAATTACGCTTGGTTATATATAAATACATTGGAAAACAAACTTTTTAATAAGACAACCAGAGAAAGTTAAAATAATAAGTTGTGTTGTTGTTATGTGCGGTATAAGGGCGTGTCGAAAACTAATTCAACTAATAAAGAAATCTAAGACATATCAAAACTGTTTTATAACAAAAAAATCAATATATTGCAATGTTTTTTCATTTCAATTCTATAAATAATCTATTATTATTTATAAAATATTATTTATTACATTCTTCATTAGATAATTACTTGCTCAGAATCAAATAATTTAAAATTGATAATTAATAGACTCGTACATACAAATAATATAATTAAAAAAATTAATATATTGAAAAAATTAATTTAATTAATTAATTTTTTAAATGTATATATATACATATATATATATATATATATATATATATATATATATAAATATTCAAACCAACTTCCAATATTCTGTACGCAATACCAGAAAATGTTTTTATAAATATTTATTTTGGCATATTTTGTATTACTTAACATTTAAGTTATTTTTATGTTCATTGAACGAAATATTGAAAAAAAACATGAAACATTAATGTGTTATGTTATAAAATAATTACAGTGACGCTTTAAAAACTATTTTTGAATTTCTTCGAAAAAATTTAAAATATGTTTTCAGAATTGAAAATTATTAAACAAAATGCTATCTAAAAATCATTAATACATTTCTTTAAAAAATTTCGATTCTCATCTAAATCGTGAATAAATCTAAGCTATTATTTTGAAATATCTTAAGCATAATATATTTAACGTATTTTTGTCTGAAATTTTGTAACATGTATCAGATTTAAAAGAGGAAAAAAATATATTTAATAATAGTATTGAAAAGTTGGAAAACATAATATGATTCAAATTTAATATAGAGTTAAATCATATTTTTTTTCGATTACTAAAACAGTGTCTCTCAGTCTTTATAGACTGGGTTTGAAAAGTCAAATAGGTCTTTAAGTACTTCATTAGAATATTATAAGCATAGAACATAAAAAGGACGTGCAGACATAACAGAGGGATGAGTTCTTTTACCAGTCCATATACTAAAAGAATCTAATAAATATCATGAACCAATTGATATAGACAATAAAATTAATTTACTTAGAGAGGTCTTTCAAATGGTTAGGGATACTTCGTAAATATATTTTTAATTTAGCAAATACTTCTAACTTTTCTTAGTAAAATAATTAACGAGTTTTATAGATGAACCAAAAATAAACATTATTGTAAAATATTTAGCTAGAAAAATATTAATATTCTTAAAACTCAGAATTAAAAAAAAAAGAATAACCTTATTTAATAAGACTGAGACACCTTGAACGACAAATTCCATTTCTCTAAATAATATAAATTAAAATATTGTAAATATGAATATATCATATAATATCAAATTGATTTCTTAATTTGAGGATAAATGTTTTATTAAAAATTAAACATATAACAATCTTCGACTTTAATTGCCCATGGATACACGTGCCCTCATAAAATTTAATATATTTATTTACGGAAAATATGTTTGACTTTTAATGAATATTATTTTTTATAAATTATAATATATTCTAACTTTGTTAATTATAGATTTTTAGTTTCAAAACATGACTGAATTTTTCTTTATATCAACATTTGTTTTATATTTATTTTTCAACAAAATTAATTTAACTTTTAATTTTATTTTTTATTTATTGATATTTGAATTGAAATATTAATTATATATATTAAAGATTTTAAATACTAATTGTAATAGATGAACTTCAAAACATTTTTATGAAGCAAATGAAAAATCAATCAGACTTTCCAAGAATCTTACATGATATTCGATTGACCTACTGTCACTCAGATGTTAAATATGATTCATATGAACGTAACTGTTCAATCAGTGGTACATCTTCTATTTTATTTGCAACGTCATCCGCTCTAGAATGAATTAAAAAATAACAAACGAAAAATAAAAGACCGAACGTATCAATCTGTCTAAGGCGAATTATTGTAAATGGGTCATATAGTCGAAAATAAACAACGTTTTGGAGTCTGTAAGAGTCAGACTGCTAACAGACACGGGTGCTATATTTAAGGCCAAACAACAACAAAAACGTATAAATTTCAAAATAAACTGCATGAATATATTTCTCGACATACAATTAACCTAGAATTACTGACTGCAATGTTGTTAGTTTTAATTTATTATGGATTCCAGATTTTTTATTTACATTGTAATAAATTTTAATTGAACATTTTTTTTTTATAAAAAAATGGAAGATGTAAACGTACAGAAAAGCATTTTAGTATGGTTTTTATTATCAATTAAAGACACTTTTGAAAGAATTTATTATATTTAATGTTCATTTATTTTTTTTTTCAATGATAATAATAGATAAAATTGTTTAATTTTTAATTTTATCTAGACTAAATTATTTCAAAAAATGTATTATTAAAGTATATTAAACTATAAAAATAGATGATTATTAATATGACATATTCTTCATATTTAAAAATATATAATGTTTCATACATTTTATGTGTAAAATGTTTACTTAAATTTAATCTAACTCTTTAATAAATGTTTATGATAAAAATGAAAAGAAATTTTCAAATAAAATGAAAAATCTGAGCAGTTTATTTTTGGAAGCTATTTTCGTACTGACATTCATTTATTATTTACATAAAACGATTGAGTTCTATACTATTATTTTAAAAAGGAGTCTTTGTGACGAGCTTGAATCCTACGTATTTTACTAAAGAAAAAGGAAATCGATTCGTTTCAAATATGTAATCTATTTCTATGACTAACATTCCATTCAAAAGAAGTGCGTAAAACGTTTGATCATAAATTAAAACAGATCAATAAATATATTCACTAACCAAGCAAATGTAGATAACGTTAGTGTATGAAATAGTCTAAATGTTTACATTTTCACACGTGATAATTTACGATCTGATAATTGCAAACGGTAACGAAGAAAATCAGTGTATATCTTTCGAAAAATTCGTGACTAATACATGAAAATATTGTGTATACAGGAATAGATGTAACGTAACGATGAAAATTATATTGACAAATGCATTTTTTTATTCGTTACTGTTGACTATACGAAGCTAATACCCTTGACCGAAATTTAACATTTATGTTTATCTTGAAATATTTAATTGGATTGCTTTTCTTGTTGTCTATTTTAGAATACCAAAGAATGACTTGTAACTAATTTTAACTATTTCACATTCTGATACAAAATAGAATTAATCTTTTTTCTTTCCTTAAATATTTTGTTATATTTGATTGGTTCTATTCTGCAATCCTTAAACAATTTTATAAAAAAATATCTATACAAAGAAATATCGAGCATTGTTATTAAATATATGAAATATATTCAGCTTTAAATCTCATGTTAATTTACAATAACAAACTTGGAATGTAGTCATACCTTTTTTTAGCTATTTACAAAAAACAATGGAGCTGAAACACATGTACAAAGAAATCCTTAAATAGATATCAATACAAATTCGTAAATATAATATACAGAATTACATTTATTAAATACACTTTGTCTTAGTCGGATTTAAAGCTGTTGTTTCAAAACAAAAAGAATTAATTTTCCAGAATCGGCCATATTTATTAACATTTTCTTTTAATAAGAATTTTTACATTTTTGTACTTTTCAATTGATATTTTTTTGTAAATTAATGTAAAAGTTATTTATGTATTAATTTTTATGTCGAATTGAATTATATGGATTACAAATTTATTTTCATATTTTAAATTTAAATCTATAGAGTTTTCGACATTAATGATTTGTATTATACACCAGTAGTCAATACAAAAATATATATATAAAGTAAATATATTTTACTATTTTACATATTATCATTATTCAAACAGTATGATTTATATGGAAATCAAATTTTAATAATACATTTTTTATTCACATCCATATACAATTTATATATATATATATATATATATATATATATACACACATTTATTTATAATTTAATAGCAATGTACTGAAAATGGCACTTCAGAATTTTCTCTAAAATTTCTTCAAAATGATTGATAATACTGTATTTCTTTCATTAGTCATGACAAATCGGTTCGTAAAAATCAGTAAAAGTTAGAAGTTTATTTTATTGCGTATTAGAAATAGAACAACCTACATTTTTAAGAGTACACTAACCTCGTAATGAATGTATTTAAAAAAAAATACTATAATTTTGAAAACATGTACGCACCGTAATCGAAATATTTATAAATCGAAACAGAGCATAACGTAACTGATTTTTTCATGCTTTAAAAATGACCAGTCTGGCATACTTTGTCAAGTATTATGAAAGCTTTTGACATGATGACGAAGCTGTACATCCTGCTTAAAACTGTCTGTCGAGTACACATAAGATATAAATATACACATAGACTGACACAATGTATAAACCTTGTTGAAAAGTATCTAATTAAAGGTTGAGGTCGGCGTCGAATATGTACACAAATTAGTCATAATTTAACTATTATTAGTAAAATCGATTTATCTGCTTTTTATCTACAATCAGTTATGTACATTAATGTTTCCGTCTGATTCATAACGAACATTGAATTACAAGTTTATGATTACTGAAACCTATAAATTTCTATATATTTGAAGTAACTTGTAATGTTTTTAAAATAGAACTCGATTTTTCTGTTAGGGAGTTAAAAAGTTAAAGTCAAGTTATATTTCTCTACTTACTATAAATAAAATTTATTTAATTTTTTATAACTATTGTATCATTGGTTAATAAATAATGAAAGAATATACAAGTAAACTTATTAGCATCACTAGATAATAAATAAAAAATATGTTGCGGTTCAAACAAATAAAAGTAATTAATAAATCAATTACGTTTTCCCATAATTAAGATAAAATATTATCTTATTTTTAAATTAAACCATTTTATGAATTTTAAAATAAAATCAAATAAACAATATTTCTGTTTATAATTAATATACGAGTATACTCGTTTTCAGATTATTACAGAATAATTCCATATATTATATAATTTTGGTATAGAAGTTAATCTTATTTTCTATGTTTACAATAAAATATAATTTGGTTTAATAGTATGAATATGTATTAGTTTCAGAATTAAAAAAGTACAGTTTTATTGTTGATTTGTACTTTTACTGTAATAAAAGTATATTTTTTATTCTTTATTTATAAGTTAAACTTACACAGTAAAAACTTATTTAATACAATATATACGAGTATATATATATATATATATATATATATATATATATATATATTTATATATATATACATATATATATAATGTATAACATTTTATTATATAGAGCTGATCATATTACAATACAGGTTGTCTTTGTTTCAAAATCATTGTATTAAATGAGTGTGAGAGACTCTACTGTAGTAAAACACATTTATCATCTCATTTCCACATTGATGACTATCTTTTGTTGATTACTTAATAACAAAACGGTCGAGATAGTATATATATATATATATATATATATATATATATATATATATATATATATATATATATATATATATAAAGGGAGAAATAGTAATATTACCACATTATCTCAATCATTAATTACAGTTTTATATATTCAAATATAAGTTTATAAACAAAACAATGTTGCTCAGAAATTTTCCACTTCGTTAATATTTAGGGATATACACATATAGTTTCTGATAAAATATTTGTGTCGTATAATTTATGTAATACAATATAGTTTCCCAAGAAAACTACGATTTAAACATACAAAAATATTAAAATATTTTATGCATTTTGGCTAGAGATACTACATTAATATATTACAATATATATATATATATATATAATCTTGTTTTTCGCTATTAGTAACAAGGTCAATATTTCAAGATGTTTTTAAATTTAAAAAATGAATGATTTCGAACGGCTAACCAGAGGCCCATTAGCTCAGCTGGTTAGAGCGTCGTGCTAATAACGCGAAGGTCGCGGGTTCGATCCCCCCATGGGCCATTGTTTTTTTCAAATTAACTATAATAATATCATTTTTATATTTATGAAATAATGACATTAATTTTTTAACAGTATACAAATTTATTATAAGAATATCTTCTTTCTTTTCTATACTAAAACAATAAAGATATTCATTTAATTATTCCTCAATATGTAAAAGAAATATTATAACCGTTGTATTTAATGAATATGTGTGTGTGCGTATGTATGTATGTGTATATATATATATATATATATATATACAACGTTTCGTGTTTTGCGCACATATTTTCTTTTATCCATTTGATTTGCTGTAAGTTAAGATTTACATATTAGTACAAATTGTGTATTAAAACAGGATAAATCTAAGGCACATATAAAAATATACATGGTTAACATTCAGTTTCCATAACATAGACATTAAAATTAAATTTCAAAAATATTAATTATGTTTACAACATGTTTATCAATTTTTCTGTAAAATTAAATCGTCAATAATCCTATATACTTTAATTTATTTATTAACTAATATACTAAGATGTTCCGAATTTATTACATATATATATATATATATATATTATATATATATATATATATATATATTATATTATATATATATATATATTATATATATATATATATATATATATATATATATATATATACTTCAAACCTGTAATGGCTGTACTGTTAATTTAGTAGTTCTTTCGTTTGATCATTATTCTCTTAATACATATCCATATTTTTTCATCATTTTTTCTTTTGTTCACATTAAGAAGTATTTTACACTTGTTAGACTTGATTTTATAACTACCAGATATTTATTATTTGTAAAGTAGTTTCAAAAATCAATTTTCCTGTGTAGTATTTATAGCCGTCTATTATTTTTTATATCCTATATCTAGCCTAAATTTTCTATGTCTTATTTAATTCTTATTCAAGATATTCTGTAATTATATCTCTCATTGTGATTTATATGATCAGTACGTATTATTTTCGTTGTTTTAATTTATTTCATTGTGTTCCTCATATAGATTTCATTATTTATTTTCAAAATGTTGCTTTCATTCTACTAAAAGAAATATTATATTCGTTAGAAATTTAGCATAAAAAAGTATATTTGTATATATATATATATATATATAATATACATATATATATATATATATATATATATATATATATATATGTATATATATATTATATAAATATAGGTATATATATATATATATATATACATATATTGAAACAAAAATAAGTATCTTCAGTCTGACAAATCACTGATGGATAAAGTTTTCAACTGAATTTAACATTAGTTTACTGAAGAAAATATTATTATTATTTAATTATTTAAATTGTATAATTTGAAATCTATATATTCTTATTAGAAAATTTAATAATTTTTAAATAAATTTTTCCGCAATATAGTTTTGGAAAAATCAGATGTTAAAAAAGGTTTTTCTCTAATGTAGCTCTGTGAAAATAATAGCATCACTATGGTAATGTGTTGAACCACAGTCATAAATTATCCATGATCAATTACTGAACATTTTTATTAGATTTTTTTGTGATTTGTGAAGGGAGTAAATAATTTATTTGTGTACCTGATTTTTTTCTGTTAAAGGGAATTACATAAATATTCCAAAAAATGACAAAATAAGATTTTCGTCGTCTTTACAAAATCAAGTGCAAGAAGTCTTATGCTCAATCTCCAGTATTTCCACTATTGTAAGAATACTCGTGTCATTAAAAGTAAAGGGTATGTGTTAACACAATTATTGCATGCGGCTTGATTAATTCAGTATGCATTTAAAATTTCATGCATATGATAATTCATTTATTTACAGCTTTGTTAGAGATAGCATGTAAAATATAACATAAATTATATGTATGTATATATATTATAGTTATGTATATACGTCACTAGATTCGATATTCGTATCATTTCATTAAATGATTCGAATATATATTTAGCATTGGAAAATTTCAAAAATAAAACAAGAAAGAAGTTAATAGAGCATTTATATTCATTTAAATATTTATATCTTTCATTATTATTTTTCTTCAATTCAGGAAAATGAGTATAAATTTGAATAATTAAATAATGGGTATTTTTAAAAATTGAAAGTTGAAAACTATACTAATTCTTATTCTATTGATGAAGGAAAAATTTATTTTGATTAACACTCAGTAATGTAGTTGATATATAATAATAAATTGATTATTTTTCTAATATCCTATACATTAAAAGATTATATGCATGATTCATTTGTATTGATTTTATAATTATCTATTCACTTGCATAGCTACTAACAATGCAAAGAACTTGTAGTCTCTGCTCGTTCTTAAATGTAAAAGCTAATTTTTGCATGAGGTTTTTTTTAAAAAAAACACTAAATGAAATATCAATGAAGTAAATAAATGTATTGATATTTCGGTTTTTTATTACTAAATTCGCCAAAATAGAAGTGGTTCTAAAGCTCGAGAATAACTAAATCGTTTGCTTTATGATATATACGTTTTTGTACCTAATAAATATTAATTGAAGTACAGTTCTAAAATAATCTTATTTATTAAAATCTTTCTAGATAAATTTAATTAAATAAAATAAAAGCATGAATTTTTAAAATGTTTATACCTCTCATTCGTCTAAAAATATAAATTATTTTACTATTTTTCTAAAGTTTCTTCACATGTACTTAAAAATAAATAATGATTTGATCCTTTTAGAAATTACTTATAGATAATAATTACCTATTTTCTTTTTCTAAGTTCCATGGTTACATTGTGCATTTATTATACATTCATTAGCATAAATTTGAATACAATAACTGTATTCGACACACATTAATATAATGTTTTATAAAAGATAAAACACTAATGTGTATTTTATTTACTTGTATATGAAATTTCGATTGTTTTACGCCAATGGAATACTCTGTTCGAATGTACAAACGAGAGTCCTTGGACGTACTATTTAATTATTTTGTAAATATAAATAAAGTAAACACATTTTATATAGAAACATTTGTGTAAATATGCATGTTGGAAATAGCTAAAAAATAAAAACTCTATATTAACTTATATGAAACTATCACATTCTTCCAATGGAAATATTTAAAAATATTTATATTTTATTATTAAATGAAAATTGATTATTAATATATATATATATATATATATATATATATATACATATATATATATATATATTAACTGATTAAAAGAATACTGTAATATTATCTGTAATATGTGAAATTTTTAAATGACATGAAATATTTATTTTGTTAAAACGATTAGTTTTATTAAATGAAAAAAAAAATATAAAAATAAATAAAACCATAAAAGGTCAGAAACTTATGATAATCACACTAAAAATATGGTACCTCTTGAAAGTAATGAAAAACGAATTTAATTAATAAATTATTACAGTAATAGAATCAATACACAAAAGGAGAATTAAATCAATACGATTTTGAAGAAAATAAAAATACCAATTATTCAAAATTTAATTTATATTCATGAAATGACACAATTTGCGTTTGTTTTCTTTTTGCATACTCCATAATTATTAATATACAGATATTATTTTTATTAACCCCCAAATACTCATCATTCTTTTATAATAAGCATGGATATATAAAATCAGAGTACATTTTAATTAATTTACTTTTTTAGAATTAATTTCAATTAAGAATTTTCATTTCTTTACAAAAAACTAAACTGTAAACATACAGACACCAAAAATATGTTTTATAAAAATTTACACAGATTCAAGAATGTAAAACATATTTAACAGACACAGAGCATTTTTATAGACATTTAACATCTATAAAATTATTAAAAGAAGCAAAATGTAAATGTTTTTTTCTTAATTTTAACATTGAATAACAATTATTATTTTTTTAAAATATAGCCTTTCACTAAAGAAATACAAGTCGTTAACTGCCTCAGAAAATGCTCAAAATTACATTCTTTTTCTAAAACACAAAATGTGTATTATACTCATAAATAAGGAAAAAATATTTTTTTGTTTATTTTGCATCCTGAATCCATATACAGACTTACAAGGACAATGAATACACATATATACGTACACACACACATTGTATATATATATATATATATATATATATATATATATATATATATATATATTCATACATTATTAAAGTAAAAACTCAGTTTTAAACTAATATTAAACATCACGCTATAAAAACGATACAACTTCGAAGCACTGTGCCCATTAAAAAAGCTATTTTAAATTATTAGGACATAGATAATCGATGAAAAACTCGCTTTAATAACATATGAAATCCATTTATGTTTCTCAATACACATATCGTACATACACTGATATTCAATTACACGTTTTTTTTATGAAACTCGACTAGATAAATTATTTTTTCCTAAAGGTGTACAAAGGTTTTACTGAAATCGAACAATATTAATAATGCATAAAACAGTAGAAACACAAGTGCCTACACTTTGTAATTCAAACTGTTCATAGAATATTATAAAGAAAACACATTAATCAATATATTTATAAGAATGTATTATCGTTCATATCTCTTTATAAATATTTGATGTTAATTACTGTGTTGTTACATCAGTTTAGGTTTACAAATTCATACATTCT
>CM068318.1:14941870-15134370 GCA_034766995.1 Acanthacorydalis orientalis | reverse complement strand
CGGCCGCTACGAAAATACAAGCCGGTTTTCGAGGGTACCAGGTTCGAAAACAGATGAAATTAACAAAAGATTCCCCGATTAATAAATCTAACAAGAGAGCATCTTCGGGTGGAAGTATACGCAGGGGTTCTGGTACTGTGACTGGTGTGAAAAATACCAACACCGATGTCGATAACAATGAAATACAAGAGAAATCCGCAACAAAGATTCAAGCGGGCGTCCGTGGATTTTTGGTCAGAAAGAGACAACAGAAGAATAAACGTACCAATTCTACGGAATGATTTCGTTAAATTATTTTCAAAATAATATATTATATAATTTATAAAGACATTAAAACGTGTGGAAGAATCACAACACTAATACACATTCTTCGCAATATTTAAAAATTACTGTTTCGTTTGTTGTTTTTGCAAAAGATTTAAATGCAGTTATAGTTTAACAGTGCTATTGTAAACATAGTTCCTAATATAAGAAAAATGCAGTGTTTGAAACTAACATGAAAGAAAATATTATTAGAAATATTATTTATAGAACTAATATTATTTTAGGTCAATATCAATTCCAAAATTCATTGTCTGTATTAGTGTTTACTATATAATTCATTTTAATTTATTTTTGAACATTCGAAATTATTTATAATTTTTCTTTAGTATCATCGGATATATTATTTATTTCAAAATAGTTTATACAATTGAAATAAATTGTTTATCTAAATTAGAATAATTAATTGGTATCATTCAAACATAACGTAGAGTATTTTCTCGTAACTAAAAACAATTCCTTATAAATATTTTTAAAATGAGTTAAATTTATTTATAGACCTAGTTTTACTATTAATTTTCCAGCTTTAAGTTAAATAATTTAATTAAGTTTGTACTGTCTATATATTTTAATATTTTATTTTAATGTGACTAATTGAAATGTCTTGTGTTTTGACAAAATAATATTTGTTATTTTAATCTTTTATATAATTTACATCATATTTTCTATTATAATTTAAAAAAATGTTTAAAATCTTAAATGAATTATTACTATAATGGAATCTAATATGATGTACCTTTTCAACAAATGTCTAATCAAAATTATAATTAGAAATGGTTTAGCTTTGAAAATAATTTTTGCAGTATTTTAACTTTATACACAAATATATATATATTGTAGAATATGATATTTTATTGCAATATAATAAATTTTATGGTCAATATGATGTAAAATAATATTATTTTCTTTACATTTATAAGTATATATATATATATATATATATATATATATATATATATATATATATATAATGATAAAAATATTATTATAATCCAAAAAATCTCAATAAACTGCATTAAAGTTTAATGAATTAAATATAGTTAGATTATGGAAAATCAAATTAAATAATTATTAAGATGTAGATTTAAGATAAATATGTGACGTATATTTTATATCTATAGCAACTTATTCCAAATAAAGTATTTATCACATAATGATTGTAGTTTTATTCAATTACTTTCAGTAATCTGTTTTTGAGGAGCACAATTTAATAAATAAAGTATACATTTTTGAAATATATATTTGAATATATGTAAGTATCAAAATGATAATCACTAATTTTATTTTAAGAAAATAATCATTGTTCAACAGTAATTTATTTCTACAATTCAATAAATAATTCTGTTGTCAGATAATCATACATCAAAGTGTTTACATTTTTGTTATGTCATCGTTAATCATAGTTTTAGGTTTAATATAGGTTGTTTAAAATAATTAATTATCCCTTCTGTCTGACAAATATTGATTGTATTTACGTTTATTAATGTATCTGAATGGTTTCATTTTTCAGTAACACACTTTTTCATATTATAAACAAAATACAGTTTTAAGTACCCAACATTTTTAAATAATAAGATAATTTTCTATTATCTATAGTTTAAACATTAGTAATTTTATTAAATTCTTATACATTTTAGTTTCATAACATAACATAACATTTTAAACATTATAAAAACGTTTCTAGTAAAATTTTATTTAATGATTTTTATTTTGGGAGGTTTAAACTAAAAATTAACATTTGATCTATTAATAAATAATATTACAATTTAAAATGTATAAATAGAGTTCATTTACCACCAATGACACAAATATAATTTTATAGTTAATAGTTTTAATGATATGTTGAATTGGTTACAATTATACCTCACATTTCTTAATTGATATCGTTTTATAAAACTTTGTGCTACCGTTAATTATACAATAACACATTTTCCTTAAACATACTTTAAGCACAAATCCTATTTAATATTACTAACCGTTTCAGGACGAGAATGAAGGTGATTTATTCATTAAATAATGAATCAATTTTACAGGTAAGCTTTTATATAATTATAGTCAAGAAAAAATAATTTAAAACCATTGTTAACATTAATAAATTTATAAATAGAAGATCAAGTCGAACATAGTATCGTTAAACTTTACGTGTATTATTTTTCTATAGTGTTGTTTCTCTCTTTCAATTAAAAGATAATTAAAATCGCTAAAAATTCAGTGACGAAATGAATGTGAAGAGAAAACAACAAATATGTCATTCTCAAACAAAGAAAGTGTATGAATTTCAACCACAAATTGATCATTGACCATTCTTTATCATGTCGAGTAGATCAAGTTGAAAGCAAGAACAACGAAAAATGAATGATAATAATAATTAAAAATAAATTGGATGTATTTTATGTAAAATTGGACACATAAATTCGATAGTGACATACTATTTCGTATAATGTAGATTCACTACAAAATTTAGTATATATAGTTTTTAGTATATTAAATATTTCCTTTTAATTGAAAATTTATTTTAGTCAAATTTATTTATTATGTAAATGAATAGACGTTTTCCATTGATTATTACACATATTGCTAAAAAATTAAAATCATACATGGAAAAATTAATTCTTCCTTTTACTTATATGTGTATTTTTTCGTTAACAATATATTTCAAAAATTATTTGTTTAACGAGCTATAAACAAAAATATCTTTCTCTCTCTCTCTCTCTCTATATATATATATGGACCAAGAAAATATAACATTTTCATCACAACATTAAGAAATTGAAGGAATCGTAAAGGAAAGTTAAATAATTGCTATGAAATTCTGGAAAGAAATTCTAATTGAGTATACAACTTGATTTTCGATATTTTATCACAATTTCTGACTTTATCATTAATGCATCTTGAAGAGCGACTCGTTTCTGGTTTACTTAGATACCAATTTCCAAATGGTATTAGTCTGATATCAGGGGTTAAAATGGGGTAGTGTATGCGTACTGCACGACACCGATTCCAGCTAGTGTCGCATAGCCACTCTTATCCAATTCCGACTCTCATCTCCAAATGGTTAGCCCTGATAACCTGAGTAATCTCACTTAAGATGGGTAACCCTGATGGTAAGAAGGGCAGAGCTAGCGAAAGCGAGATAATGGTCCTCTGAAAAGGGAGTTGGGCGAGGGGCTAACCCCACCTCGTAAAACAACAAACGTTACGAAACTTGAAAACAACCCTCGGACACTGGATAAAAATGTACTGGATTTTGTAAAAGCAAACGACCACTATGAAACTATTAGGAGTAAAGAACTGGAGAAGAACTACTAGGTAGAGGGATGTTTGGAAGCAGAAAATTGAAGAACTCAAGGCTTGATTTGAGCTGTAGCCCTATCGAAGTAGACGAAGATTATACTGATACCTCCAAGAAATTACTACTTGAGTGAGTTAACAATAAATTACTTTTCAATATACGACTAAGGTAGACACAAATATTCTAATCTTTAGTAGAACGATTTATAATACCATCAAAATATTATCAGTCAGAGAAATAAGATTATACGAATTTAATAGCTATCTATCTTTTGTATACTATATTAATATCAAAGACACTGATAAAAAAATAGTACTGGATTGTTGCAGATATTTTTTTTAAGTGAGTAAGTAAAATTAAAGGAAAAATTAAGAAACTTAATCAAAACAAAATAACATAAGTTTAAGAAAAAAATTAAAATAATAAAAAATATTTTCCTATGACTTAACACTCAAAGATAACTATATCACCATCAAAATACGCAATAATAATAATCAAGGATGATCATAATCAATTTTTGAACATTTTTATCAGTATTTTGTAGTTTTTGGAAAACGAAAAATTCATTTGTGTACATTCAAACGGTGTTTAAATAAAACGATCATACCGGAAATATTACCATAAATAGAAACAAAAAAGATTTTGCTGTGTTATAGAAAATTAGAACATTCAAAAATGAAGCTGTTTATTTATAAAACTTAAATAGAAATAAGAAAAGAATTTTATCAATATTTAGAGCGAGATTGCGGATATAGTACGGGAAATCAAATTATCAAGGGCCTTAATTATATAGGAGAAGAAATAGAAGACCACATTTTAAAGTACTGAATTGTGTTATGTGTAAAAAAAATAATTTTCTAATAGAAATAGAATGAACAAAGCAAAAAAAGAGAAAAATATAAATCATATTCTGAACACAAAAGAATAATATTTATAGAGAAAATAAATAAAACTTAAAAAAGAAATTATTATAAAATAAAAAAAATGTTGCTGAAAAAGATTTAGTTACTCTCTATAATCAAAACTGAAATTAATTTTATATAAAATATTTTTTCCATTTACAAGTTAAATTGTATATCATAGAAAGAATTGTATTTATTTTTAGCTAATATTTGTGTACATTAACAGTATATCTATGTAAGAAAAGTAGGTAAAAATGTATTTAGAATTTATTTAATAAATATTTTCTAGACAAATTATATATATATATATATATATATATAAAACTCAATTTATTATATAATTAAACACTGTTTTACTAAAAATAAATTTAATGTAAAATCAACCTTGAAAGATATATATTTACTAAAAAAAATTCTTATACTCCAAATTATTATCAGAAAGTATATCAAATATATAAATCAGATTCATTGTGTGATCATAGGAAGTGGAACTCATAAAACAGTTAAAATGATTATAGATTTCAAAACGTCGTTAAACCATCAGAAATAATGGATGAGATAGACAGTCTATTTTGTAATTAAAAAGAAAAAAAAAACTAAATTAGTAAAAATACTGGCACAAAACCTATTTTAACTAACTGCTATATTTTTAGGAAACGTTGTCCTCGACAAGCATTTATATAGACTTG
Source organism: Acanthacorydalis orientalis (assembly GCA_034766995.1). NCBI lineage: Eukaryota > Metazoa > Arthropoda > Insecta > Megaloptera > Corydalidae > Acanthacorydalis > Acanthacorydalis orientalis. Next base: position 15,129,166 of record CM068318.1, on the reverse strand, counting down.
GGAAATGTTTTATTTGTAACTGTCAGAATGATCAACTATAAAAAAAACATGTTTTTTTTTGACAGTAAAGAAATCGAAAATAGATTCTGAATACATTTATGCACAATTTAAGAGTAAAGTGTACTGACTTTTGAGGAAGTTATCAGTCAGACTATTTTAAAATAACTCATTAATCTGTGATTTTATTATTTTTAGAAACCTAAATTGACTACGTTAGAAAGCATGTTTTCTAGACGATAAAAACATAAGCACAAAAATCATTTAATATAAATAGATATAGAATATACTTTTTCCTGAATATTCTAAAATATTCCTGGAATATATTTGTACAATTACGGTTAATATAACGTTTTATTGTTCATAAAATTTTAAGAAGTGTCTCTATTAGATATATTTATCTTTTATATGTTCTAATAAATTGTATTAACGACATTAATATTTAATTAAACTATATTCGATATAATACTTATAACAGCGTCATGGCGTCATAGATTATGAAAAAAGGCATTTATTGAAATAACGGATAGTCATCAGGCTACAATTTATATATATATTTTTTAAATATAAATTACTAAATACATGAAATACATATTACATGTTAGAAATCAATGAATGTACTCATGAAAACTGTAAAATGTATCTCTTTTATATCCCTTTAGGATGGTTTTTCAAAAAAGTGAACAGAAATAGATTTAACCGATTGATGGTTTCTAAATTATACCATATTATTATTTCATAATTAATAAAATTTATAAAAAAATTGTCATACTTTAAACATATACAAGATATAACTCTAGTAATCTTTAAAATGCTTTGAGATAAAAACATTATATTTCGTGGTAACTTAAAAACCAATTTTAAATTTTATTGTTTAATTTTATAATTATTCTTTACTTTAAAAATATTTAAATTCACAGATTATTTGAATTAAATTGAGATAGTATTTTGAAATATATTAATAATCACATAATTACTTTTTAGGTCAGTTACAAAGTACTTCAATATACATTCTGGAGCTTTGATGGTATTTCGGCACAAAAAAAGACACCATGTTTTTATAAAAATTCTCGTTCCACGTGGCTATCAGATAATTTTTAAAAAGCGTGTTATGAGCCGTTGTACTCGACACTCTTATTTGGGGTGAGTAAGGGTGATCAGTATACATAACAAGAACGGGCGAATTATAATTTTTTCTACAACACTTCAGAAATTAATCAGAAAAGAATTTAAATTATTTTAATAATGATTTTTGTGTATACAAGTCCTATAATACATGCGGCGCTGTTTCAAGACAATCATATTATTTGCACGTGTTCACTTTGTTGACAATGAACTTAACATTAGAAACATCTAGTGAAATTTCTAATCCAAATGACATGACATTTCAAATGATAATTGAAAATGTAAGAACATGAATTATTGATAATAAGAAAATACTAACTCGTTAACAAAAAAATCAATGAACAACTTTTCAAGATCTATTCTATTATTCAATTAAAATTAAATACGGAAATATTGATTTCATACCTATTTTAAATGAACGACATTAGTCGCAAATTACCTATTTTGTAATTACTTAGGTATTAATCTTTCTCTGGAGAAACAATATATTTTAAAGTAGACAATAATATTTGCCAGACTATTATTTTTATATAGTTAGTAAGGGATACTTCATTCAGATTGAACTATCAAAATTTTAAAAATATTTTGGTTTATTTGATTGAGAAAGTATGAAGATTAATACGAAAAAAATTTAAACTATTTGATTTTTCTACATTATTATTACTAAAATCGGAAAATAATATAAAAAGTATTTTAAAAAAATCATTAAATATTCATTTAAAATGTTCATACTTCACAATTTTTTTATTGCCTTTATGACAAACATTTTTTTTGAAATATTTTTTTTAAAAATAAATTTTACGTTCATTCTGTCAATTAATTATGACACATATTAATTTTATATCAAACAATAAAATCATTATTGTCCATTAGCGTCCATCTTTATAATATATATATATATATATATATATATATATATATATATATATGTATGTATGCATGTGTGTGTGATAGGCCTAAAAACATAAAATACATTTTTTATTTGTATCTAAATATATATATATATATATATATATATATATACTTCATATTTTATTAAAACTGATATGTGATTATAAAATTTAATTCCTATTATAAATGAGCAGGACAACAATTTTGTTTTAAGATTTGAAATTAAAACATTTCTTTAAGTATTCAATTTGTTCAATTTACAGTACACGTTGTTTTTGGGTCAAGGTGATCGGTAAATTAACAAAATGAAATACGATGTTTGTTTTTCAATAGAATCAATTAAAATCATATTACATAAAGAAAATACTTATTTCGTGAATAAACTACTAACGAAACCACGTAGTACTTTTTGAAAAAAGATATTCTGTTGCAATCCTTGAAGAATAAATTAATAAATTAAATTATAAGCGCCTGAAATATTAATCATTAGAACACGAAACTTGAAAAAAGGTAAAAATACACACCTTTTAGAGTGGATACCACACTTACATACGTTGTTAGATGTAGAGTTGCCTAAGAACAGATATATTAGCAAATTTTACTCATGAAATTGAAAATTTGCCGAAAATCTATAGAGAAAATTATGATAAAAATACCTATAAAATTTATAATGCCATTTTTTATGAAACCGTTTATAACGAATTTTAAAATTCTGTACGTTTTAGTGATATCAGTTTTTTAAAAGGATTTATATAGTTCTTAAATATTAGTAAAAATTAATTATATATTAACAATTTTTTTCGCTTGTCATTTGAAAATCTATAACAACCTCTAAGTCACACTAAAAACGCACAAAGTATTTCCTCTTCAGTAAAATTTTATTTAATTTAAAATATCTATTAAATTACTATATCAATTAAAATTTAAGATGTCAGATTGAAAAGCTACTCTAAAATCGAAAATAGGACAAAATTAGAAAAAAAATAGGATATTTTCAATTTTAAAAACGAAGTTGACACAGAAATAATTTTAAAATAGCTTTTATTACTAACAAGTTGCAATACATATTTATTGCAGTTACTAATCTCTTTCGGTACATTTGGATTATAAAATAAGTAATGTTTTTCTATCAATTTTCATACTGTAAGAGACGAAAAAATATATTATTCACAGCACTTATTTCCGTTTTATTTGTAGTTATTTCCAATAAATTAAAATATACACTTTAACTTCAAATTAAAGGAAAAAAATAGATAAAAAGAGAAATTCTGTATATATAATGAGAAATATCGATTAGGAATTTAATTTTTAATGAAGTAGTTGTTACAAAAATTAGAAAAAAATGGGTGTAAATTTATATAATTAGCACAGAAATCCCAACTGTAAAGAGAGAGAGAGAGTCAAATTAAAATGACAAACCTAGACCCACTGAACACACTTTGTTATGGTTTTTTCTAAGTTAAAATAAAACGTTTAGTTAAAAAGAAAAAAAATAGTATGAACATCTCAATAGATATAGTAACTTAAAAGGATTAAAATTGAACAAAATAATACTCACAGAGGAATAAAAATTCGCAAGTATTTGAATGGATACAAGGATTAAAGGATTAAATAATAAAAATAATAATTAATTATAAATTTTCAATTATAAAAAGGGTGATATTGGTGAAAAAATTAAAGTTTACATTTATAATTGTTATCAAAATTATATATTTCATTCGCTGATTTCTTTTTTCTATTCACAATGTAATCTATTTTCTGCATTTCGAAAACATTTCATACATATATAAATAATATAATAGATTGTAATACTGAATTGTACAATATACTACGTAATATAATACCAAATTTCATTCATTACTCAAACTTTGGTCAGATTCGAATATATAGAGAAAATAAAACAAACTAAAATAATACATAAAATATTTAACTAAACTTAAAGTTTGTTATTTTAATTTTTTTACAGATTTTTGATTATTTCAGAAGTATTTAAATTATGATAATTCAATTTAATGAAGATTAAAAATATGTGAATATATATTTATAAATAAAATAATAATTATGTTTTTATGAATCAAATCACACGTCAATTAAAATAACTTAAAAATATAGGAACTTTCATTATAAGCCTACAAATATAAATAAATATATTTTAAATTTATTTAAAACAGTAAAAAAATGTATTTATAACAGTCTAGGAATATTATCCGATCATGAAATAATATATATATATATATATATATATATATATATATATATATATATATATATATTATACCAATTAAATAAAATAAAAATCAAATAAAATAGATTACGTTCATTTCAATAATACATTTATATTACTGAAAATGTTTGAATAATAAATGAATGTATTTATATAGACATTTTTTAATTATCACTTTAAGCTCTTGTTGGATATTAATTAGTAATATATATAATTCCTATAGATAGATAAATAATTATATTAAGATAAATAACTGTGATTATCGTACGTGTAGGAGGAATGTCGTTGAGTATGTTGAAACCGAAATTTTAACTGGAGATTCTCATTACTTATATTGCTTCAAATTTCAATACTGTACGAGTAGCATTCCACAAAGGAGTCGGCAAAACAACCTTTGCATTTATTATTATCGCATGTTAGTCCTTCTGCACATTGTCCATGAATATTCTGGTATCCTCCGCATGATTGTCCAGGTCCCTAAAAATACAAACAACAGATTTATTCTCGTCTTCATTTTCCATTTAAAATGCCTTGTTCGTATAATGTTTTATTTAATTACAATATTACTTTTTTGTAAAAAATATCATTTAATTGTTCAGATCACTTCGATTCAATTTATCACATTTCATATTTGTTATAACTTCAAAAACTGACATTTCAAATATAATAAAATCAAATTTGTCTATTGAAATTATATTTACCTTGTAACATTCATCCCAACCGCAGAAATTACTTGTTACGCCGTAACGACAATCTAAATTCCTTTTACATTCATTTCCAATACATTGTTTACAAGGCGTCCATCTTGCTTGCGTTCTAAAAATTATTAATATTTATATATATATATATATATACATATATATATGCACTGAAATTAATATTGTAGTAAAATACTTTGTATTATTCATTTATAGTGAATTAAATAATGAAAATAAGTGCGCCTTTTGATTTTTTTGCATTTACTTCAGTGTCAACAATTTAAAACCGTATTTTGTTTTGAAAAAAGAATTACTTGGTACTTTATTTCTTAAACTTTTTTAAGCAAAACAACATAAAAGAATGCTATTTTGTTTGTATCAGAGATATATGTTTAGAAATTTATTTTTGACAAACATTTATTCACATATAAATCTAAAACGTATTCTAGTAAAATCTAATTATAAAGCCCGACAATTTTCATGTATATTGACCAGGAAGAAAATCTCATCGCACGTGTAGTACAGCTATCAGTTTTTTTATAGTATATAATATTTATCAAAACACTTACACGTCCACGAAAACAGTTAATGAGATCAAAAGAATGGTCAACAGTAAAGCAGAAATGGAATTTGAAATAACCATGATGAGATTATTGTAAAGGCGTGAGTGACGATGGTGTGGATAGTCGTTGATCTGTAATAAAAAATATACATCAAGTAAAAACGAAATGAAATCATTCTATACATATAGGGTGGAGTTTAGGCTATCGACTTTGGGTCAAGCTTCAATTTACAGCTATTAAAAAAATAAAATCTATAAATATTAATGTTTATGAGTTGGTCTAATTACGATATCAAATTTTGATCTATTATAATAGATTGGTGTCTATAATTTGTATAAGTACCCGTAATTCGGAGCTTGGCCGGAAATTTGAATCTCTACCTTATTTAGTTCTCTATGAAAATTATTTGTTTTTGAACAACTAGTATTAAATCAAGTTATATCTAACAGTAATCATTTTAAATATTTTTCTTGAAAATATTGTGAAAAATATTATAATTTTAAAAACAGCGTTAACATAGTATAAATAATTAACATCACATTATGAATGGTTATTAGCCAATTCATGATTTTTAAAGATTTTTTAACAATTAAATAAAAAACATCTATAATAATACACACACACACATATATATATATATATATATATATATATATATATATATATATATATAATAAGACAAAAATTCTGTCAAAAAATAATTTATAATAAACATGTAATTGAATAAAGACTAGTAATTTTAGACCCTCATTCTAGTTCTTTTTCGATTTTCTTATATTAAATACATATTTTTAAGATATATATATATATATATATATATATATATATATATATATATAATAACAAAATTGAAAAGAATCGTTTTTTTGTGTATATATATATATATATATATATATATATATATATATATTGGATTTTTATAATATATGACATTTTCTTGTAATATTTGTATTTACATAAGCTAATTTTTTCAATATTGTATAACATATGTTTTTAAGAAACATTTATATGCTCTACGACAGTGTTTCTAAACGTTCAATAACCACCTACCATTTTAGTATTATCAGTGAACCCCTCTGTTATGAAGATATTTTTAATAACACCGTTTTATGTAATTTGCGCCAAATATGTATGATGATTTATATATATATATATATATACATATATATATATATATATATATATATTCAAAAAATTGTTAAGGAAGTAATTAAAATAAAAAAATATACAAGTATTCCTTCAGAACATCCTGTACTTGAATATAAGTACATAAATAGTTACACCATTTTTAACATTTTCGCTCCGACAACTTAAAATATTTCTTTATTTATAATAATGAAAAATATTTTTAAACACATTATTTCTTCATATCCATCTATTAAACATCTATATATATATATATATATATATATATATATATATATATATAAATGTAAAAAATAATAAATAACTTCAAAACTTAAACATAACTCAACAATTTCTTCAATTAAAAATGTATGTGATTAAAATTAAATTACATATGTATATATGTACAACTATATATATATATATATATATCGAGATAGATAGATAGATAGATAGTTAAATACAAGGAGTGAGAGAGATTCAGGGAAAGGCTTATAAATAGTTGTATTAAACACATCAGAAAATGTAATCAGTTTTAAAATTGTAAAATTTTGTAACAAACATATATTTAGCAGGCACATTAATTACCCAAGGTGAGGTATATTTTTCTTATTTACATATAATATAAACAAAATAAACATTATAATTACTCAGTAACAAATGTATAGAACACGTAAAAGTATTATATATAATAAACGTTTACAATAATTTGCAATATAAATAAAAATATTTATTTATTTAGTTCTTAACATTAATTTAACACAAAATTAAATTTCAAAAACGAAATTTTACATATATAACTAGTATATTAAACTTGATTTTATGACGAATGTATTTAATAGTTGATACAGTTTATATTATTAATTATTTACCAATTATTTGTATTTTGTTTACTTCAAATGTAATACATATAGAGATATGCTTCATACAGATTAATGGGTTAAGGATTTAATAAAAGCTTATTTTCTAAATAGTAGTTCTTTGGCATCTTTAATGAATGTATCTTGTTTTTAAATTACTACTCGATCAAATTCCAAATGATAAATTGAAAGTATGTATTTAAGTAAATAACAAATATTCACATAAACATACAACACAAATAAACATATGTACATACATACATACATACAAATAAACATATATACATGCATATATATATATATAATTCCATCTACAAAAATTAAAAACGTGTACTTTTAAAATAAATCAGATTAACCAACAATTCCCTATAATATAAACACATACGATTTTATAAGGACTCCAAACCATAAAAATATGTTTCTAGAATTGAAAAAGTATGTATTTAATTGACCAAAAATGTGTTCAAAAAATATTTAATAACTTCAAATCTTCAAAAATCTTAAACTAAATTCAAGGAAAGAAATAATACAATGAATGTTTTTTAGTTACTATTAGAAATAAACTAAACTTTCTTTATAAAAAGGAAAAAATCGTTATTATTTTAGTAACGTTTAAAAAAACAAAAGTAGTCAAGAAATAAAAAATGATCGTTTAACCTATTTTTTTTCCTTTCTCTCAAAAAAAGATGCCAGTGTATAAACAACTTCATAACTATCATTATGTTATGTAATAATTACCAAGTTTCAATCTGTATTGACAACATGTGGGGTCATTTTTTTCAAATAATCTGTTCTATTTGATACATCAAATAAAAGAATGGCCTTCAGATTTTATTTATACACATGCACACACACACACGCACATATATATATATATATATATATATATATATATATATATATATATATATATATATATATGTATATATGTATATTAAAATAGAATGTAATTTCTAAATAAATATTCATTAATTAAAAAAATTATTATTTCAGGAAGAAATGAAACTATTAATTCAACTATTCCTTTTATTAGGTATTTTTCAGTTCTCAAATTGGAATATCTACATCAAATTTACTAGAATTTATAGCGTTTTTAGTAAATTGTTGAAATAACAAAGCTAAATAAAGAAAAACAGATAAATAACTGGTTCTACACAACATTAATTTCAAATATATTTTTTTCTAATATTTACAAATTCTATGAGTTACGCAATCCTATTCCCTTTTTTTTTAAAAAATATATATATTTAAGAATCAAAATATTCCCTAATTATATATTTCTGAATAAACTTAAAACACATTTTTTTCTGGAATTCTGATTAAAATATGTTTTTAGGAAGTTCTTTTACTAAGTTAACAATGAGATCAAATATCTGAACTTGTAGTTGAAAAATTAAAATTAATTGAAGCACACAAGCATTGAAAAAATTTTGAGAAAAGTGCAATTTCCATTTATTTTCTTAATTTTTGATACTTATTTTTATTTTCTACTCATTTAAGAAATGTAAAAATACAAAGAGTTTAAGTTTTACATTTTAACTAAACTATATATATATATATACTTATATATATATATATATATATATATATATATATATATATACTTATATGTATATATATATACATAAGTGATAAATGAATCTTATAAAAATCGACTGGTTTTTCTATGTTTATTACGAATACAGAATGTATTGATATTTATAATTCTTTCCTATATTATGACTCATATTTTTTTTTTTGAGGACTGCCATAGTAACAATAACATTTTAAATATTTATTTATTCATGCCAGTGTTACTTAACAAATCAAAAGTCCGTCAGATAGTGTATTTTTATCAGCGTTCTGTTACTATACGGAAATTAAATATTATTTCGATTCCACAGATTCTATAAAGAAATAGTTTTATGTAAAAAAAATATCTTGTTATTCTTATATAAAATCTCTTTTCAAAAGTCAATACTGAATTTAACAATTCATCAGACCTATAGCAAAAAATATGCCTTTATTAAAAAATATGTGAAAATTTCATAATCGTAAGTATTTTTCAACAATACTTGCTATTATTATCATATTTTTAGTTTCTGGTACTATGAATGAAGTAATTTAAAAAAATAAATTTTAACTTCAACACGCCACAAAATAAATACTATTTTGATCAGAAAAAAGTCAAGTCTAGGGAAAGTGAACATTTAATTGTGAAATTGTAAATGATTTTTTCAAAAGAAGAAAACTAGTTTCATTTTTTAGAAAATTTAGGTCGTATAAAAAATTAGATTTTATATGAAATAATTAAAATTTTAATAAACTGAATATAATACAAAATTAACAAGTAGAAAGTTATAAAATGCATAAAGATATACAGAATTTATTTTACTTTTAAAATGTTATTTCAATAGTTAAAAGTTTTTAATAATAATATGTAACTATATTCTAAATACATATGTATATATATATATATATATATGAATGGATGGATAAATTGTACATATATGTGTACAATTTACTCGAAATTTACGGGCATGAATAAATCAATTTTAGTTTAGGGATGAGTATTCATAAAATCTGTTAATAACTTACTACCATATTATGTTCTCAAATTTTTATATAACAATGAAAAAATAAATAAATTATACTTTTAAAAAAAGAATAGAGTGTTATATTAAATATCACATCAAAAAGATGAGAAAGTATGAAACCCTTATAATCAAATTTCAAGAAAAATTTCATTTCAAAGATTTGAAATAGTTATTATTCTAAGGCAGCAAAATATAATTCTACAGAAATACACAATGTTTTGTGACTAATCATCAAATATATTTTAAATAAAGGTATAAAATTAACGATTAATTCCATTAATTAGTATATATATATATATATATATATATATATATATATATATATATATATATATATTTATATATGAATAAGAAATAATAGAGATTAAAGTAAAAAAACTGACTATAATGAAATTATTGACTAAGATTTTTATCATTTTTTATTAATAATCGATTTTTCACTTCATATCATTGCAAATGTACATTTTAAATAATTTTTATTAAGAGAATCTATTTTGAAAATGCTTTTTAATTCGTTGTTTGACACAAGCCACATTTTCTCTGTTTTAATTAAATTAATTCCATTTTTAATTAGAATTGATTTTTTTGGTCGTTGTGTAAATACTATATTTACATTTACAAGTTTAATAAAATTCTTAAAAAGCCAAAAGTCTACTTAAACCGTTCTAAAGTGTAAATTGTTTAATACAACAATTATTATTTTCAAATTAATATACCTGGATTTTTTAATAACTCTCGAAATTTTCTTCGCAATATAACCATCAAATATTTTCTTTGAATTACACTGTCGTCCACGTCAATCTCGCATTTACAGAAAATATTATTTGACATTGGCTTCTTTATATCAAAAGCAAAAATATTCAAACACTCAAAGTCAACCAAATTAAAAATGGATAAAAAAATAGTATATATAATTCAATCAAAGTATACACTTAACACAAACAGAAATAAACACTCTACACATTTATTAGAGAATTTTAATGTTTGGATCTGAGCTCGTACTCCTTGATGAACAAGATGCAGTGGATAGTGCATGTGAACAGACAGTGCGTGTGTCCACTGCACTGGTCATCAAGCGAGTCATCAAAACAATTCTCAGTTAGACTAAACTGTTTTTATCTCGAGTCTTGTCTTCATATCGTCTACGAACAATTCACTCCCTTTGAAAAACTATTAACTATTAATGTTCTATATGTTACTCGTTCAGTAAAAATTCTTTTTACAATTTGAAAACGTATGCTTTTCATTACAGTTATTATAGAATACTGAAATGAAAATAGTCCCTACTCTCTTAATTATAAACATGTTAATAACAAAAATTTTATCTCAACGAACACACAAAATATACGTTTGTTTATGTAATAATGATAAAAACTAAAAAAAAATGATCAAATAATCTAAAAAAAATAATATATATATATATATATATATATATATATATATATATGTCTGAAAATGCCACTTAGCATATTTACAGATAATTTTTGAAACAAAAACAATTCAAAAAATACCGTTACAATAATTACAAGTAAGTAAATTTTCACATAGATTTTATCATATTTTCATACAAATATTCACTTTTATAACGCGCTCATTTAATGAATACATCTATCAAATTTGGTTCTCTCTAAGAACTTTATTCTTTGCCTGACTGGCGATAAGGCCTATTTTATCACAAAAAGTGGATAAACCCTACTTTCATTAACAAATAATACTGTTTATTAGTGAAATGAATTAATGTTTTTATTATTTTAAATAATAGAAATATGATATATTTTTTTGGGGTTTCTATTTACATTATTCTTACTATTTTAATTAAATATTTTGTAATATATTTTTGTATTTAAAATAAAGCTATGTATATAATTAAATCACCATATATGTTATGATGAGGTATATTAATTAATAATAAATGTGTATATGTATATATATATATATATATATATAATATTGTTATTTAGTGCCTTTTATACTATTAAACATAACTTAGGATCATATTATTGAATTAGATAAAGAAATGGTTAAATAGAGATATATAAATATAGAAGAAAACGCTAATATCAGGTAAAATTTATCCTTCACTAATATTATTAGTAACGGTTGTAACGGGAAAATAAGCGATTATGTGTTCATTATAACTATATATATATATATATATATATATATATATATATATTTATATATATATATATATATATATATATATATATATATATATACGTATAATTGTATATATGTACATTAGATAAAAATGTCGGACACACAAACAATCTTTATAAGAAAACTATACTCTTGTTGACCCATTATTTAGTAATGTATTTATTACAGATAAAAAAAAAGATAGAGAAAAATTATTTTTATTAAAACTGAAAGTAGGGTCCTAAATATTAAATATTTTAACAACTTCTAATAGTACAGAGCAAAAAGGAAAATTATATGTTAGAAATAACGTAAAGAGATAGATGAAGAATAGAACAGATACGAAAACAAATTGAAATCTTAAACCAATTAAGAATAATACAGATATTAAAATAAAAATGCATAGGATATATTGTAAAACGAAATAGTAATAATAATATAACAAGAGACAGTATTTATTAGAAGCTAGCAAAGATAAAAAGTGGAAGAAAGGGGTCTGTATATATTGTAGATAAAGCAGGGATAATAGAAATTAAATGAAATTATTGAAAATGGTGAGCTGACTTGTTCAAATTAATTAAAATTTAGATAGAAGAGGTATTTTTCCAGCAATGGATCGTCAAAGGTTATATGTGATAAAAATTATATATATATATATATACATACATATATATATATATATATATATATATATATATATATATGTACACATAAATATATGTGTGTATATATATATTATTTAAAGTATACATTTTAAGAGAGTAATTAAATATAACATTGTATAAAATTTCAGTCTTACTTTCATCAGAAGTTTTTACTTATTTATTCAAATAATTTATTTATTGACATCAATTACCAAATAGTAAATAAATCGAATTATCTATATCGTTATATTAAATGTAATATATTCTTCACATTAAGGTTCAATATGTCTTTATTAAGTCATTTAAGGCCCTTTAAATAAATGAACTGACACTTTCAAAGTAATCTGTCACAATTGTTGTCATCTTTCATTAAAAACGCCCTTTAAACATTACGATTACAGTATATTCTCTTAAATACACTGCTGCTTGCTTAAAAATATATTTTCTCTCTTTTTATTTCAGTTACACACACACACACAACATATATATATATATATATATATATATATATATATACATATATATATATATATATATATATATATATATATATATAATATTCAGTATACTCTAATACAATCTATAGTACTTTGTATTAATTTATATTTTTACATGGTTAATATTGTAACATATTTCAATCATATAATTGTATTCTTTTACTAGTGTATATTATATATTTATATATGTTTTCACAGTTCCTTAAAAGATTATTTCTTTACAATTTTTTATAATTGGATTCTAATCTTAAATCGACAATCAATTACTTTGACTTTATTTTGATACATAAAATAATAATTCTAATAATGATAATAATTCTTTTGATAACACTAAATTTCTAAAAATACAAGATACTTTGTCGTAATTAAAAGGTTAAATATGATTTTAAAAAATTATAACTAAAATACATTTTAATAAATTGCGAGACCCTAAAATATTATTATTAAATGATTGCAGTTAAGCAAAGACTCATATTCCGAAGGAAATAATTTCTTCAAGTCTTTTAAATAATAATAGAACCTAAAATAACTGAATAGGTAGTTGACATGAATACTGATATTCTTTGGTGAACAATAGATTATTTTATTTATCTCAGTTATTCAAATAAGTTGTATAAAGGAATCCAAACACAATAATAAATAAATCAAATTATTCTAATAAATTTGAATAAAATTCTCATAAACTAGACAAGATAAATTTAATAGTTCAAAGGACTTTTTGGACTATTATATACATTGACGTATTTTTAAATTAATATGTTTATCGCTTCATAATGCATTCTTGACGAATGATAAGATTATTTCAACATAGTAACAAAAATGTATTACTATTTATTTGTATAAATCATATTCAAAATTTTCTTAGTTTATTTGTGTTTAAATATATTTAGTGTACCAAATCTATAAATCGAAAATTTATATTTTATTCTTTTGTTTAAATTGAAATAAAAAAAATCATTTTTCATTTGTTTTCACATTCATTCGAAATAAAATAAAGTATATAATATGTGTATCAATATATAATTTTTTTATTCAATAATAAATTTAAAAAAACAGCTATATATTAGTCATGTTTACTTGACATATTCGACTTTTAAACAGTAAGCAACAGTTTAATGTTTTTAGAAAAAAACAATAAATTTAACCAAACAAGAGGAACAAAACAAAAAACAAACAACTGATAAGAAGTAATTTACATACTTATGTTAGTAAAAAATATTAAAATAAAAATAACTAAAATATGACCTAATGACCTAATTAAACTGCAGAACGACTTAAAGTATAACTTTTTATAAATAAAATATTTACAATGTTTTATCATATTGATTCGTTTAAACATAATGAATAATTATATTTCCCATCACGTGCAGTAAGAATGATATAAGAAAAATATGTTGATATGTACTTATAAACAAAAGTATTAATTAATTTATCATTGATATATGTGCGAAAATAAGCAGTCTGCAAAAACTTTATGTAAAAATGTATTCCAAAAAGAAAAAAATATTGAAAATAATTTTATTGTTATAATAAATTTTTCATCGGTGTCACTTTTCTTATAAAAATATAAATTTTGTTTATATATTCATTTAAAATACAAAAACATTAAAGTATGTTTTTATAAATTAACAATTTATATCACGATGCTCTCAAATTTAATTAAATTAAATTTATGTATTTTAAATTTTTCATTTTATTTTTTTAATCTGGCTGTAATAAAAATGTTTACTGTATTTTATTTCAAACTTGATATCTCATTTTATATTTTCTTCGTCGAGTTAAATCATATACATCTTCTAAATATGTGTTTGCAAAGAACAATTTATTATCACAATTTTTTTTATGAAAATATTGATTTAAATTACATAAAATAATATTAAACAATGAAAAATTTTTGAACAAAAAATAATAGTTTACATATATTATGAAAAGTATATAATAAATAAAACCTAAAATTTGATGAAAAATCGAACAGTTATTTACTGAAACCGTTTCAATATATTTAGAAAATTTATATTACTTTTATTTGATTTTTACATACTGGCAAGTAGTGCACGCATGGCTGAAAAATATTTATAAAAATAGTAATTTGGATCAAACTCTAGAAATATTATGAAATCTAAAAATATATAACATACTTTTAAAAATAAAAATAAGAAACATGTCTGACATGATTGAAACTTTAAACATGTATATTTTTTATATAAGACTAAGATTATAAAAATAATTTCATTCGTTATTAGATATATATTTTAAAATATATTCATTATATATATATATAGTTTAAAATATAATTTTGAATCAAATTTCTGAAAAATAATAATTTTTGAAAAAAAAGTGTTTGATTATTTATTTTTGTACTAACTAATTTAGTAGCAATTTTATTCACTTATTTAATGGAATTTTATTTAGAAGACATGAATGTATTTCACTACATTAAATTGTCGTCAAAATCATATTTATAAATTATAATATTTCTATTTACTAATATATATATATATATATATATATATATGTGTGTGTGTGTGTGTGTGTGTGTGTGTGTGTATCATGATTTTCATTTCCAAAAAAATATCTCATGATTCTTTCACAAACTTCTATTTCATTCATCTCCCCAATAAAAAAAAATCGAATTAAAAATATTCAATAAATGATTACTAATAATCATAGAAATATTATATATATATATATATATATATCAATATAGTAACCTGAGAAATGTTTGTGGTTTGTTTGATGAATGAAAAATTCACTTCTGAAACTGGATTTAGCCAGTGTCAACACTTTGTTATGATTACCTCGTGTTATTAAGTTTTGTATCTCCTTGATCATAAATGAAACAAAATTCAAACACAGTAGAAGAATTAAAAATATATAACTAAAAACCAATTACATTACTTTACATTGGTATGAGCGGTTCACACTGATACTTACATTCACAGTTATATCTTTAATATCAAAGAAAGTTGTTATGAAGGAATGAATTAATTGAATAAAAAGTTCAAAAGATAAAAAATACAAAGTATAAATTGGATAAACGATTGCCTTGCTTTATTATAAAAAATGTAACTAGTACATTCTAGAAAGCTGAATCAGTTATCTAATATCGTAAATTATGCTAAAATTACATTTAACTTACACTAATATATTGAAAATGCGATCATTGATATTATAATTAAGAAGCAATTTCTTTCTAGACATATTTACTAGAAAATAATGATTATGCCGATTATAAATAAATAAATATGTTTATCATTTCGCAGTGAATGTATTCATGTAACAGAATTTATCACCTTAGACCTTATTGAATGCATATATATATATATATATATATATATATATATATATATATATATATATATATATATATATATACATTCAATTATTGATAAGAAAAGAATAACTTTAATTAATCAAGAATGTTGAAATGAATTGCAGTGTAAAGCCGAAACTCAGTTCCGGGACTCCGTTATCTAGCAGCAGGGGCAACACGGAATGACATATGTTAAGTTATAGTAAACACGACCATGCATGGTCAACGTGTGCATTTATCCGCTGTTAGAAACTACGTGTGCTGTTTCATTCACAAGAGGAAATAGTGGGCGAAAAAGATACAAAACGCATTCTTCGAAAATACTCCATTCGCTACTAAAAATAGATCACTTACAAATTGCACGTGCGAAAGTAGAATTTACTACTATTTGTTCAAACGTGACGTATATATTTGCCGTCATTAAAAATCATATTATTAATATATTAAATCGCCAGAAATCATGAATGATTTCGTCGGAAATGTGACGAAAATAAATAGTTTCACTGTTATATACAAAAACGAACATTTATATATTTGAGATGCGTGATCGTTAATATTTTTAGTTTATTATTCAAATTTTATTACGGCTTAATCATAGTTTCTCCATGCCTACACATTTTACCATTCATAGTGATATATATTCAAACAATATTCCATATATATATATATATATATATATGTATATATATATATATATATATATGTATATATATATATATATATATATATATATAGGGAAAAAGAGATTTTAATATAAATAAATCAAAGAATGAAAATTATACAAAATATTATTAATACAAATAACCTATTTTTTCAAAAATCATGTCTTAAAATTTTATTTTTCACACAGAATATTCAAATTAATTTACGCATTAGTACATTATGTATAAAATTTCTGTATATATATATACATGTGTGTGTGTGTGTTTCGTGTGTATGTATGGGTATGAATGTGTTAATAATTTGTTAATAAAATATACGTACAAATAATTCTTCATTTATCAAGAAAATATCACAAAATGCAAATAAATAAATCTCACAATTTTATGTATGTATGTATATATATATATATATTCTTTTTGTTTGTATTTATATTAAAGAGAGATTATGATTATTATTATTAAAAAAATGTTTAATTAGAATGAATCATCCAAAAAATACGTGATTAAGTATATATATATACATACATATATTTATATATATATATATATATATATATATATATATATATATATATATGTATATAATATTAAAGGGTTATATCTTTGTTTTTAATATTTTCTTTTTCAAGTATTGAAAATATTTTTTTCCTCTTCCAAAATCATAACCAGAAATTTTGATTTTATTTCAATTTCATGTAGTTAAATTATGATTTTTGAAATCATTTCATTAAATGAAGTAAAAAATGTATAATAAACAATTATATGTTTTAGATAATTAAATTCGTTGGCTTTTTAATTGACAATAAATAATATTTTTTCATATATTTAAGAGCGTATAAATTTTATTATAAATAAGGAAATACAAGAATATCGATTTCCTTCCAAAAAATATTATTGTTACATTTATAATATCCATATCTAAAAAAAGTAGATGAAATAAGTGAAAGGATGATTCATTTTTAATATGAAAACATTTTTCACTTGATTAAATAAAATATTAGTCAGTAAGAAAAGTATGATTTCAGAAATTCTTATTTCTACTTAAAAGCATAAATGAAATGCTTCATAGAATCAACTTTGTACCATATAATTTAATTATTACGAGAATTAAACCAAACACATCTATTTTCAGTAATTTTTAATAGTCTGAATGTTTGCGTAGTAAATAAAGAATTCATCCCAGTGTACTCAGTTATTCTCATTCTAATTATATTGAGTCCGTTTCGATGATTACTCAGACATTAGACAAAACAAAAGCTCATCACTAAAAATACCTAAAATTGTTCTGTCGATAACAAAAAGTACAACGAGATAGTGAATCGAAACGTCGAGTGCAACGTACTAAGCATCGTGCGTTATACTTGTGTGATGAACCTACGACCTTAACGCCGACATTCACTACTACATCGACAATAAATAAATCCATAAAACGAGCGGCTTGTGTTCATGTGCATAGAAAATGTGGGTAGAATTTAAACGTAGACTTTGTTTTAGATATACGTGCAAATCGACACACTGGCGAAACTATTTTTTTTTTGGCAGGTCGAAATGTTTTGCAGTATGTTTGGCACAGGGGTGTAGTTGCGTTAGTTCAACAGGTGCTATGTGATATTTAGTCATTTGTCAAAAAGAAAATTTTAACATTTACCCATTCACTTTCATTTGGTTTATAATTTATTTTAGCATCATTTTACTAGCAATCGATAAATAGGATTTTTTTAATATTTTACCTGTATAAATGTGGACAAAATATTATCACAGTTATCTTAATTCTAATAAATCACATAAGTAGTTATCTACCACATTACATTTTAGATCTAGTCTTACTCATCTTCAGATTGCTTTTATATATATATATATATATATATATATATATATATATATATATATATCAATAAGCTACCTGAACCGAAACTAATTCTTGCAAATAACTACTAAAGTGATTCATGTTGATCAATACTACCACGATAATACACCAAAAAGAACACTGGTATAAAAACAGATAATTGTAATATGCAAAATATTGTAATAATAATGTCATTATAGGAAATAAAAATACATTACTTAATGTTATATCATCTGTAATTAACTGAACAGAATCACACACAAATCAAATATTTATAATGAAAGAGATATAAGTAATTATAATGAAAATGAAAACACAACACATCAAACTATAAAAAACAAAAGATTTAGTTCATAGATTAATTTCTTAGTGTAAGTAAGAAGTCTTTTTAAAACGACGTAAGTTTTCAAAACAATTATTAAAACGATTAGAAAAAGTTTACAGAAATTAATATCGCATAAAGACAATTTAAGAAAAATAAACAATATATGAACATCTCCACCTGCGAACTGAAAAAATTAATTAGTACGGAGCATTTCTAATAGTTAATTTATCAATTAAAATGAAAAGAAGCATGAATATAAGTAGCTAAAAAAATAATTTAAATAACAATGTGTACATAATACATGTTGAAAAAAGTCGTACTAAATGTAACTCGAACGATGAAATAACCCCATACTAGTACAACGATATCAACTATAAAATCCATATAGATAATTTTACTTAATAGACAAAAATAAATAAATAAATAACATTTCAAAACCCTTTATTAATTGAAAATAAGTCAATAAGTAAATGTATATTTCATTTTATGCACAATAGCATATAAATAAAGATCTTTCTTCGTTCTAATAATTTAATCATAATTATACATATACACTTTTTTCCTAGCAACTCTAGAATTACAAAATATAGTAGAACTATAAAAATTTAATATATATATATATATATATATATATATATATATATATAAACTTATGTAAAATAAACATATAGAATATATTCCTGAAATATTCCTAAATAGTAATAATTATTGTTATTTGTTAAATACAATATTGACCATGGAATATGTTTTTATTTAGTTAGAATTTCAAAATTAAACAGAATAATAAATGATAATATACATAAACAAAGAACCTCATAGTATTAATAAAGTTAAAAAATAACCTATAGACAGTTAAATCCAAAATTTTTAAAAATGTCTTCTTGGATGAAGATTTTTATGTCTGTTTTAGCAAAGAAAAATTTATCTAAAGAAAAATAAAAAAGGAAGATATGAACAAGAAAATGGCTTTTGTGAGTTACTGCATAGTATGATTATGTGCAATGTGCGTGTGTGTCCAAATATTGTAGGTGTCAATTATTTTATAGTGATTTTTATAGATATTCAACGAATGCCGGTTCTGCAAAAAGAGGCGTTTGCCAAATGCGCGCGAGTCAGGAGACCCATCCTCTGACGCACATGCCACATCAACAACATTAGAGGTACACGTAGCTTTCATTCAAAAAGCCAAACCAAAGATTCTGATTCGTGTTTTCTTATTCTGCATCAACCGCATTCTGACTTGTGCTTGTTCAATAATATGTTGCCGTCGTAAATATTTACGTTCTTTCGAGACAAAAGCAACTCATAATTTCTTTTTGTGTCATCGCAATATATTAAGCAAACTTTATTCTATATTTTAATCATTCTGAAGTGAGAGTGCCTGCAATAATCAGTCTTTTCCACCTACACAACGTTTGTTGAAATACGTTCTAAAAATATTTAACGTTATCTAATAGTTAAAGGTAACGAATATTGTTTTCATTAGTGGTTGTGTTGCATCAAAATGGGAATGATAACGAGAGTTAGGGGTCGATTACGATCGATTTCTAAACTAAATCCACAGTATCAAGAAGAGAAAATCGCTCAAAGTGGTAAGTACAATTTGTTTTTAAACGGTTTCTTAGTTAACTGATATGATAAGAATATTATTTTTCTTTTCTGTTGCTTTTCGATATTTATGTGATGTACATTCTTTTTCCTTTTCATATTATATTTAAGAATATTCTAAATATTTTCAAAAGTATACATAAATAAAATAAATGAGTAACTTAATCATAGTTAATAAAATACAATTCACTCATTGTCTATTATTATTCTACTCTATCAACAGCACTAGCTACTACTAAAATATCAAAAATAGACATTTATGATCATTACATATTTCACAAGGCAGTATTTATTTGTTTATTTTGAATTTATTTTCTTTGTTTCATACCCATTATAAAATTAACATCGCAATAGAAATATTCTTAAACCGACAAAGAATTACTCTTTTTAACACTGTTTGTTCCTATAATCTATTTGTTTTAAATATTTATATTTAATATAAGGAGTCTTCTTCTTTAATTTTTATTTTATATATGTTTATTCATTATCTTTTCATATGCATATTGAAATTATTAATAATAATATAAAATCGTTCTATATATTTTTACTAATAACAAAAGTACCGAGGTAATATTAGGAGTCATGGCTTTTTTACTATATTTTGATTAAAATATATTATTTATGATGTTATTTCTATTTAAATCTAATTTTTATTGGACAATACGTAATTTATAGTAATTCCGTATAAACAGAAGCAGCATAGCTAATATTATAATGAATATATATATATATATATATATATATATATATACATATATATATATATATATATATATATATATATACATATATATATATATATATATATATATATATATATATATATATATATATATATATATAGACGAATATTTATAAAATAAAGTTTAATTTAAAATTATATGAATTTAGCATCTTTTTGAAATTAGTTTTATTTTAAAGTAATATTAATGTGAACATTGAATAAAAACAATAAGTAATATAAAAATTACAGACCTTTTAAGAAATTCACGATTATGAATAGATAATATAAACCTAACTTTTATAATTATTTAACATAAATACTGAATGGAAGACAAACGAGATTTATCTAAAATAATTATTGCTAGTAAATAACGAAAGATATAAATTAAAGTGGTGTAATTAGATGTCATATATCAGTGAAGTTTAATTCAAAATAATTAAATGTTAATAATGTTCTAAGTAATATAAAAATCATCATATATGCAAAATACTAATAGTATTTAGTAATTTTAGTTCGGTTCAATAATTTATCACTATTATTTCTAATTGATAAATGAAGAATTCTAAATATATTACAGTAAAATAGATAACTTTTATTAATAAAATACAATATTAAAAGTTAAATATAGAGTAAACGCTGACACTGACATACAAGGAACCTTGAACCTATGTGCAATATATGTATATATACATGTGTATATATATATATATATATATATAGCGTTGTCTTATTCTTATGCATATACATTTTTAAATATTATTAAAAATAAAAAAAATAATAATAAACCATTCATAAAATACATAACTTCGGTCACATTTCGGCCAGGTTTATGTTTACTATTTATATTTTTTTATATTAAACGAAAAAATAAAAAGGAACTTACTTTTTATTTTGATTAGTACGCATTTTTTTATTTTTATTTACTATATTTAAAATATTAGTTTAAAATCTTTATCTGAACTTTTACATATTTCATTAATAAACATAAATATTTTTAATTAATTAACCCAAAATAAA
Organism: Acanthacorydalis orientalis; assembly: GCA_034766995.1. Taxonomy (NCBI): domain Eukaryota; kingdom Metazoa; phylum Arthropoda; class Insecta; order Megaloptera; family Corydalidae; genus Acanthacorydalis; species Acanthacorydalis orientalis. The sequence goes on along the minus strand of CM068318.1, from coordinate 15,106,332 downwards.
TTATTATTAATTTAGTATGAAACAGTTTTTGAATATTTATTCTAAAGCAATATTGTTTAAATTTCCTTTAATAATGGAAATATATTTTAAGTTACTGTATTATTATTCAACAATGTATATTTTCTATATTATTATTTTTTAACTATAAAATGTCTGTACGCACAGTTAATTGCTGTACTAATGATTTTTCAATTATTTTATATTTAAAAACATTTATAATGCAATTAAAGAATCACAATAATCACACTGAATAAATAATTTATAGAAATACTTTTATGTTGAATTAAATTAAGTTGAAGTTTTAGTCATTAATTTGCTATTTTTAAAATTATTTTTTTTATTCCTCTGTACAACAAATCAACAGAATATATTAATAGTTTAAAACATTATTTATTACTATTACATTATTTATTCAATGAAAGTGTAAGTATATTTTTTTGAATAAAATATCTTTTAATCAATATATATATATATATATATATATATATATATATATATATATATATATATCATATAAAAATATAATTATTAAAATATCTTTTAATCATCTATAGTGATATAATTAATATCTTTAATTATATCTATAATATAATGATATAATTAAATATCTTTTAATCACTATATCTTTAAAAAAGTCACAGTTTTACATAATAAAATATATTTTATGATTATTTTACACTTTAAGGATAATTTCATAACATTTTTTTGAATATATAAAAAATATATAAAATGAAACTAGAATTCCTGTGATAGTTGTAAAATTTCTACTTTACATGTGAAACTTTTGTAGTTAGGGATAGGTTACTCGTTAAAGTGAACTACAAATTAACAAACTAGATAAATCATATATATATATATATATATATATATATATATATATATATATATATATATATATATAATTTCATTATGTAATAAAAATAGTTTGTGTTATCGCATTTGTAGCAAATTCACGAGAGAATTTTTTTCGTCTACGAATCAGCTTGACACTCTTATCAATCATTACCAATGGTCTTTTATCAGTCTATTAACGTGTCATTTAAATATATCTCGGATACATTTTTTTCTTACTGATGTTTTTAAATAGTGTTCAATGAATATATGCCTATTTTAAATGTTAAATTATGTTTTTTTTTACAATAGACTATTTTTTATATTTTTGTTTTCTATATAGAACTTTTCATTCTCGTTTAAAAGACATTGATTAAAAATTAAATCAATTTCGCATTTTATATTAGTTGATCACTTAGTTTGCTATTATTTTTTTGAATTCGGTTTGATATATCACTTCTTAATAAAAAAATTACAGCTTGTATTCTTACATACATACATACATGCATATATATATATATATATATATATATATATATATATATATATACACATACATACATAAATAAACATAAATAACATTTGCTTTAAAATAAGATTTAAAAAATTAAATCTAGACTTTTATTCATAGTATGCATTCACAATATTACAATGCATATTTTGAAATTATATATATCTTTTTTAATTTATCAATTGAATAAGTATGAATTACAAATAAATTGATTTTATATTAATAAATATTTTTAAAACTATTAATTTTTATTTTTTTTCTTTTCTCCTAATAATAAATTACTGCATGAATGCTTCTTGCACAATTTAGATAAATAAAATACTTGAATGAAACTTAATTCTAATAAAAATAAAAACAATTTAAATTTATAACATCAGTAAAGTTATTAATTGCTATATTCTATTTTTAAATGATTATTTTCATGAATAAATAATTTAAGTAGACATTATTACTAATCAAATGTAAGACAATGTCGTTACAGTTCATTTATCACAACAAGCAATACCATTACATAAATTGTATAAATGTTATTATTTTTTTTAAAAAGAAAAACAATATTATTATAAAGAAATAATTAGATTTATAGACCTTATATAAATTCTAAAAAGAATCGAAAATAAAATTAAGTATGTATACATTTTGTTCTAGTTTGTTTTTAGGGTTATCTACAATTGAAATTAAAGAAATAAAAACATTACACAAACGTGTATAGTTACTAGGTTAACAAATTAAATAGTTTCAACTATTAAATAAAACTCTAAATAAAGTTACAAATAAAACTCTAAATAATTCTAAATTTATAAATTAATTTGGGTAAAAAAATCTCTCTCTCATATATATATATATATATATATATATATATATATATATATATATATTTATATATTTATATATATATATATATATATATATATATATAAATCTTTGCAATCAATTTCAAGATTTAATATTCTATTTTGCTTACATTAAGTCAGGTTTTATATATAAAACAAAGAAGTTGTGCCAATATCACTGAATTACATTAACTCTCGAAAATATGATAAATAATATTTACTTGAATGCACATTCCAAATAATGTGACCAATGAATATATTTTTCACTGCGTTTTGTAAAAAATATGTTTACAAAAGATATACGCTCTAAATTGTATGTTACGAAATTTTATACATCTAAAATAATCTCTATACAAAAACACAATATGCATTTGTTCATCCATATATACATCTCTCTCTCTCTCTATCTCTCTGTATGTATATATATAATCAGAGGGTTCAACCGGTCTACTCAGGCACACTGTTGTGCCGTAAATGGATTAAAACAATGTGGAAGATACTGATAGTTGGATTTTTTTTATAGTAATAGAAAATTGAAAACTATTTTTTACGACAGTTGAAAGTACATATGAACAATGATACAAAGAAAATGAAATGATTTTTTCAACAAACTGTATTTATTGTATTGTTTCATAACAGGTAGTGTTATTTTTTATGGCATGATAAGAAAAATTAAAGCACTGATATAAAAAATGAAACTAAAAAATCCGTCATAATTTAGTAATATAGTATAGTATATTAATAATAACAAATGGACTATTATTACTAATATATTACGAATTTCTGCTGGTTAAACCTATTGTCTTTCTGAATAAATACCTTCAAGCGTAAATTTAAGAGGAAGCTTTTGTTCTTTTTTAGAACCAGTTCTACCAGATTTTTTCTATCCTCAATAAGGTTCTTACAATTATTGTTAATAATAATTATTCCAATTTCATCACATTATTGCCTATTATAAAACATCTATTATTCTCAATAAATCAATAATTTTATATGCAATTCATAAAATACTTTAAACAAAAATTAAGCTTTAAAAAAATATATATTTGGACTGACATAAATACTTAACTGCGTTTAACATTATTTAAAGAAACAGGTCATATTAAAAACCCAAATATTTGATTCATATAGAAATTTTCTACGAATCATACATTCAACTAATTAAAAACATGATAGGTTAAAAAAATATTGCGTCTATCATATATATATATATATATATATATATATATATATATATATATATATATATATTTATATGAATCATATAAAGCGTACGTAATGTTGTTTGTTGACAAGATTTTCAAATTTCTAAATTTAGAACAAATACGACATATATAATACTTTTCATATTTAGTAGCAATATTCAAACAAAGGGTTTATTATTAATCAATATTTAATCTATTTGTTAGACATTACAATAGGCATACACATAGGCATATATATATATATACACACTCATAATTTTGTACACAGATATAGCTAACAAGGCAGATCACTCATACTATTATATACAAATTTACATATGTAACGTATGCAAAATATTTGAATTTCTATTCATATTTTCCATAGACACAAACATTGCAATTTAATATATATATTTTCATCGCAAATAGATTACCCTTTTTAATTTTTATAAAATTATATTTTAAAACCCAAAAGTAACTACATAAGTAACAAAATATTTTCAATATACAATAATACTAAATGAGTACACATTAATGTTTTCGCATATAAACAAACGCCATATAATAATGTTTACAACATTTATTATATTTTAATAAACATTAATTGTAATAAAAGATATCTGTTCGCACAATATTGAAAAATAGAAAATCAATACTTAACCATAGCTGGAATGTGTATATTAGAATAGGTTCAATACATTGAAATTGAAATATATTATAATTAAATTAAAATTTGTCTTAAACACGATATTGTGTATATATATATATATATATATATATATATATATATATATATATATGAAGAGTTACAACTATAACAATAATTAGGAAAAATTATCAATATTACGACAATATTGTAGTAAAAGTATTAAATGTCAGGAAAAAATTATATTTAATATTTTTAATGAAAACTGTAAGTATATGTGAAAAAGTGACATTTTTTCGATTTCATATCTACGAATGAAGTATGTATATATATATATATATATATATATATATATATATATATATATATATATATATATGTATATATATATGTATGTATATAATATCTGTAAAGAAAATATTAAAAAGTAATAAAGTAATCTGTACAGTAAACTATAATTTTCTACATTACACACGTACACAATATTTTATGTAGGCTTCAAAAACTTTAAATACTATTTATGGCATCTTGACAAAAATTCAATAATAACAATTTTAATTTTAGATTAGTATCTGATTAACGTCATTTCTCATTCAGATCAATACAAATAACTTTTTTGAATAGAAAGAAAACATATCTTACAATGCGTCATATACTACCCAAAGTAGTGTAGGTGTTGGGCACAAATCATTTCTATCATTCATAGCATGCGATCACAACACTTAAAGACGCACTAATAATAAAAACAATTTTATCCTTCTATGAATAACCTAATTCATAAATTTTGTAGCTAATAGAGTAGATAAATAAAAGATATTTATAAAATACGTAGTCTCATTTTAAAAGTTTTAGTTGTCGACACACCCCTAAATACCAAATATCAGTATCATCGTCATTTTAATAGTTTTTCAAGGCATTTTTATAATAATAATGCTTGCTGTTCTGTATCATATATTTGTCTAAACTTTTTAATAAATATTTAACAAAATGACAAATCGAGTATCAGTACCCTTGGTGACCCAGTACAAGAAATTATCATTTTAACAGAAAAACGTAAATATAAACCTGACAAATTATAAACAATTAAAAAAATTTAACGCGTAATTATGCTTTTTATTAATTTACATCACATTATGAGATTTTTATTAAACACACACACACACACACACACATATATATATATATATATATATATATATATATATATATATATATATATATATATATATATATATATATATATATATATATATATATATATATATATATATATATATATATATATATATATATATATAATGCTAAAATTAAATTGTTCTGTATGGCAAGAAAAGAAATTAGAGAATAGTCTGATTTGGCATAGAGAATAATAATCCTCTGTTTTGTGCCATCGACTCGTATTTTCAACATGAATTATTTTATTTAGGAAATTTCAAGCGATTTTCAACTTATATAATCAATAAAAGCCGAACGTGTATTTTCTTTATTACAACGTTTCGATATAATCAAGAAGTAATAAATATATATCATAATTTTATTAAGTACCTACGTGTGTGTATACATATAGAACGTATAAAGCTTAACTACGTGATCTTGGCATCATTTTGAGTAGAAAAGTTCTAATTGACATAGATTATTATACACAAAGTTTTTAAGAAAATGAAAATTATCATTTTATTAAATTTATAAATTATGCAAGTACAAATTAATTTAAATTTATCTCATATAATTATATACACATCAATGTATCAAATATGGCCACCATAATTGTCAAGGCATCGTCGAGACTTTATTGTAAACGAATCAATATCCGTTCATTGTAATGTCCTGATCATTTGCGATACACCACAATCCATTATTTAAATAGTGAATCGATAATTAGGATGGCCATTTGTATTATGATTATGTGACCTAAATCTGAATTGTGCTTATAAAAATTATACATTTAATGAAATGACAATTCTCATTTTATTATAAATTATTGTAGATAAGGTTCCTGTTATTTTCACAAATGAAATATCACTTTCCATAAATCAAAAAATACACATGTCGTTTATAACAGTTGATTTAGTCACAGTACTAATAAATAATAGTTGAATTCCATGTTAATTAAAACTTTCAACTCACAATGATCCGAAATTTATGTTTTTAAACTATATATATATATATATATATATATATATATATATATATATATATATATATATATATATATATATCGTCTAAAATTGAGTACAGAACAGATTAGAGAAGTACAATCAAAATATACATGTCTAATATTTTTAACTTTTTTAAGCATGTAATTCTAGATGTAAATAGTTACATATAGTTATATACTGTTTTATATTACTTATCGAAGAATGAAGAACTACTTTAAAATATACTTTTATTTCTATCTGTTAAAATGTATTATTTTGATTTCAGGCCATTTTTCAAATCTCAGAATGCCATTTGAAAATATATGCTTTTCTAAAAGTTACAAACTATTCAAAATAGGAAAAAGCATATTTTGTTCCAAATATCAGTTTTATTTACCAATAAAACTATTTAACAAAATATGTTTTTCTATTTCAGTTCAACTATTAATATATCTCACTCATTTATCTGTGTATACAAGAAATTAATGTAATTTATAAAGTAAACTAATAAACGTTAAAAATATTTCGGATAAATGACAATAAAAATTCATTGGCAGATGGCATTTTTATTAACTGCAATTTAATAAAGTGAACAGTTTTAAGTCAATGCTCTGGCATGGTATTGGCAAGTATCCAATTAAAAATACAATTTTATATTTACCTATATCTATTTAGAGTATTTCGTACAGAGTAACAGACAAAAATAAATTACCTGTCCAGAATTTTAAGGAATATTTTGCGTCTAGACAAAATCAGTTGAACGAACTACATAAAGATGTTCCATGTCATGTTTCATAAAATAGGTCTTACATTTCGTTCGAATATAATGGGTCACTGATCTATATAGTACTGACATGTATATTTTTAAATTAAAAGCATTTTAAAATAATGTTTTTTTTTGTAATATATTTTGAACACGTTACAAATTTAAAAAATCTACATATAACATTAATAAATAAAAAAAATCATATAATTTTTTTTGATTAATATTATTCACACACACACACACACACATATATATATATATATATACAGTAATTAGCAACAGTTTGATTTATAAATACATCGTATTGTTAAACTAAAGAAAGCTCATAACTAGAAGCATGAAAATGTATTGAGTTTTACACAAAAAACTAATTAAGTTCCAAAGCAAAAAATACACACACAGAAGAAAAAACTATCAATAAGTATCGCTCATTTTTTCGAATATAATCCATACATGTGTTGAGAATAAAATGTTGTTACAATTAATTGCATAGTTTGTTAATTCGAATAAAATTTCGGTGTAATATAAATCTACTGAGCAGTGTTCAAACTACAGAAGGAAAAATCTCGTTAAATTTATCTGAAAGGACGGAATATCTTAAATTAACAAGTGATCAAACTTCATTAACTATATATAAAATGTACAATTAATTATCGAAATCTATTTTAATTATAATTTAACAATAAACTAATCACATAAACACAATTTTTTGGAATAGGTACATACATTTGTACACGTAAGATCCTAAACAATATATATGTTTACCTAGAAAATATTACTTTTTATGTAACTATTTACAGAATGAACTGACCATTCAAGAGTCAATGATATGTAGTTAATATTTTAATATATTTCCTTAAAAGTCTAAATAAATATTTGTTTATAAGTCTATAAGTAACAAAGTAATAAAGATTATTCTTTTGTTAGCATACGGATGTGTCCTGTTGTGACTTAAGTAACAAAAATGTTTAAATATAATATTATAATGATTTTATATTAATACACTGATATAATATATATATATATATATATATATATATGTTAATATGAAATGAAACTAAAAATTTTCTTTTTTTTACAGTATGTCTATTAACTGTTGTGCTCGTCATGCCACATGTTTCCCACAGTACAATGCCTTTGTTATTGGCATTGTTTAGTTGGTTAACTACGTATAGTTGTTTAGCAGCACCATTACTCGTTTCAGCAAAAGGAAAATGTCCCGCTTATGCCAGTGATTTAAATCAACTGATGGAGTTTTTAACACGTAAGTAAATATTAGGTATTTATCTTTTCGCTACATCACAATCGTATAAAATATTTGTATGCATAAACAAAATTTAAGTATATTTCATTTACTTCTATATTTTCATGATAATTATTTATTGATTGATTGTTTAGAATAATTTTAAATTTTTTCACCGCGATTATTTTTTTAAGATTTGTATAAAATGAAAAAAAAACAACTACCCAAACGAAATATATTTAATTGAATCTAAATAAAAAAAATGTTAAAGGAACTAAATCAGAAAAATTATTATAGATCAAAATTATTATAGTTAACTTTTTTTATATTTTCAATCGATTATTTTAATACACAAATAAATAAATTAAGTATATTATATAACGGATTCAAAAAATCGAGGAATTGTAAGAAAATTCATATATTACTTGACAACAAAAACATTAATTTATGAGACAGAAAAATATTAAATAATTCTAATATAATTCTCTTATTGTATTATATTACAAAATTCTCTAAGATATTTTTTCCTCAAAAATAAAATACACATGTATTATATATATATATATATATATATATATATATATATATATATGACACTTAAAAAATAAAAATAATTAAAAAAGACAACATTCAGAAATGAATAATTTTATTATATGAAGTATAATCAACGCTCACCTGATCCAAATCGTACAGTCCAGATTATACTCAATCTGGATTTTTTCCAGAGATGATGTTCCGGATACTGAGGAAGGATGACTACGTCTACTCCAAGAATATTAACCCTTTATATATACATTAATGTGACGTCATAAATTTCACTGTCAATTCTTAATAGACACTTTTAATTACTGTACATAGAGTTTTTTGGAATATATAATTTTGTAATTTATATCTTCATTAACGATTGAATATGATTAAATACTGATTGGCACTAAAGAATATTTTTAATCTATAAAATGACACTGATTTATGCTGGAATAATAACATATTATATATTAGATAAAAAACTGAAAATGAAAAAAATTCTTACCTTCATTTTTTCTAGTCAATATTGAAATTAAAATTTCGAAAATGTGACATAAATTAATAAATCTCCTGAGGATAACTATTTCTTAAATCCATAACACCACGTAATTCATTTTGAATAATCACAAGCACACAAATTAACAAAATCAATAGAAATATATTAAAATGAATGATTGTTAAAATTCTTACCTGAATATAAGTTTAAATATTTATTTTTTGATTGAATATTACCTCTTGTTCTTGTTTTTATCAATTAAAATATTTTTTTAAACAATTATGCTCTTTTATAAATATTTTAAAATTAACCTTTATTTTAAATTTTATAGAATATCGAAACTGTTTTTCTTTTAAAAAAATAAGATGATTAAATATTTGTATGTAATTTTTCACAGAACTTGCTAAAAAATGGGCTGGTCCAGTTACAGAATTTCTCAAAAAAGTATATGCGCCAATGGATAGATCCGAAAAAGCTTTCTTCAAAATGCATAATTTATTTACCTTACTGAATCAGGTAAGCGGTCATCTATCTTCATGTTTATTGCTTAATAAAATATATTAACAATAAACTAAATACACCAATCATAAAAAAAGCAAATAATCTTATATCAATATTTTACATGAATCAATTAAATATTACTCTTTTTCTTTATTAAATATTATATATTGCTGTCAGAAAATGTGTAGCAATTAATTTATTTACAAATTATTATGAATATGAACATTTTGTAACTTACATTTTTAATAATATTTTTTTGATTTTAATGCATATTTATTAAACAAATTACATACATATTTTTTATATATTTTCCTTATATTGAAAAACTGTTAAGTCCATCACATACATTTTCATATAGAATTTGGTAACAAATATATTTTTTTTATATCCAACAACTTAAAAGTCAATTCGTTATAACAATATATAAAATTAATTTTAATTCTCTTATGAACTAACTAAATCCTTAAATTAATTTTAATTATCATCATTTCGTTGCGTTTGGAAGTATTTTTAATATAATTTCTACGCGTTCTTTTGTATGATTAGTTAATTTTCACCGAAACTCTTCTTTTGTATTCAACATTTGATTTATATCTAGATATTATACATAAAAATAATACATAATCTAAATAAAAAGCATCATGCATAAAAATATATTTTAATATATGTTTACAGATTTGATAATAATAAGAAGCAAACGTACAAATTTTCATAACAGCTGTAAAAAATAATTACATTTCGAAAACGATATTCTGAAACGAACAAATTCTAAAAAAATTACCGATATATGTATATGTATATATATATATATATATATATATATATATATATATATATATATTCACTGCTAATATTAACAACAATAACTACTGTTTGATTTATTTTTAATATTTTACATAACTCAGATCATATATCAGAAAATATATTAACTTACATAAACATACAAAAAGGTTAATATATAAATTTTATATTTATTGGCATAACATGTTAATTACTATCTATAATATTTAATTATTGTTAAGAACATTAACTATAATTTATTATCACAAAAAAGAAGCATTATACATTCTTTTAAAAAAGTATTTATCATCAATATTTTTCAATAGTTACATATTTTGTTAAACAATAATCTGATGATAAAAGTATAAACAACAAATATATGTACATTTAAAACAAATTTATATATATATATTAAAAGATTTATTTTCAATAACAAATAATATATATATATATATATATATATATATATATATATATATATATATATATAATTATATAAAAAACACAGTTTATAAGCTCATAAATAAATTGTATTTATATAAAATATAAATAGGTTTGTTTTTACTTTATCAAAATTATACATTTGTAAAAAAGTTTCTTAGTTTCAAACAAAATTAAAAGAATAATACATATTTATATATTTCATAGATAACATTTTTCATCATCTGCGATCGAGTAATCAACACAGATCACAACGCGACAACTACACAAAGTCAAGTTACAAGCCTCTATTCCCTGATGTTCTACAATGTAATATCTTATTGTGTTTGTTACGTTAAAGAACTTATTGAAAAAGAAGATTGGTCGCCCTATGTGCACATTACAGAAACGTCGAATGTTAAACATCTCGCTATGACAGCTACAAAAGTAGTTTTAGAACTAACAAAAGCCATTACATTTATAATTACAGTTATATTTATGTTACTCGTTTTTGGTTTAGAACAAAAATTGGAACATTATCACCCAACAACAATGTATACAGTGATTACGTGGTTTTTTTATATGGCAACTGAAAAAGTATTTGTCGAATTATTCAAATCGTTACTGCTGTATCTCCAACTAGATATATTTGAATCTTTGGAAACTTTATATACTCCCGTATTACTTAATGGTTTTGTTATATTTATATCCTTTCTATTTTCTTTGCCACTTCTTTTATATGGACAATTCAAACTAGTTATCGTCGCATTCTATTTTAATATGTATTTAAAAGGTAAAGATGCGTATCTACATTGTTTCAAAGATTTAGTTGATCAAAGAAACACCCTTGTTCCATTCCGACACGCAACGCAGGAGGAATTAAGCGGCTTCGATGATATTTGTGCGGTGTGTTTAAGTCCTATGAGATTAGCAAGAATAACTCCATGCCATCATTTGTTCCACGCTAACTGTCTTAGACAGTGTTTAAAAACATCTAACAATTGTCCAATTTGTAAACAAGAATACAAAATGTATTAAGAATAAAAGTAAACATATTTGCGCTATTTTTTTATTTATAAACTTTTGTGATAATAAAGCGAAACGTACAATATGGAAATGTATAAATGACTGAAAATGTGTACAGTATTTAAACGATATTTTTGTAAAGTGAGAATAAAAAGATATGGTTAATCGTACATTTTTATTATTTATTTTATTATATATATATATATATATATATGTATATATATATATATATATATATGAACTAAATTATTTGAAACGACTATTAATTCAAAATTAAATCAAAAAACACAAAGTTTTATAAAATAAACTTAAAAATAGTTACACATTTAAGTTCCTATAAATATAAATTAACTAATAAAATTAATAGATAAAACAACAGATTAATTAAAAATACACAAGCATTAAGTAAAATATATAATTTAATGGGCATTTTTAAAAAAATGAAGTAAAAATTACTTTCTACTTAGTTACAATGTATATTTATACGCTATTTCTACTCTATAATAATTAAAATTAATGAAATAAATAATTAAAATGTTTAACTATATATATATATATATATATATATATATATAATTAAAGTAAGTGTTATATGATATATTTTAACTGATGAGATTATTTTCAAAGTAAAATATTTTGCTATGTTAATGAATGTTTAATTTTATAAATTTCATAAAAATGTTTTTAGATCCATTACAAAACAGTAATTTCATGAATATATATGATTAATTCTAACGGGAAAAAATAATATAGTTTTATGTATATGTGAAATAAAATTAATTTGTACTTAAACAATTATTTGCTATGCAAAAATCTTGTATAAAATAAATGTAAGATGCTTAATAATTTTATATTTATTTATAGTTGTGATATTTGTATTTATTACATATACATTTTTCATTATTAAATATAACGATAATTAAACATTTGTATTATTTATACCTAATTAAAGAAATAAATGATAAGTATATATATATATATATATTTCAGCATTAAATAAGCGTTTTTTTAAATAAATTTACACAAAGTAAGTATATACACAGTGATATTGATAAAAACTTATTAAATTGTATAGGCTATACAATGTTTATATAAAAAACACGTGTGTATGTATGCGCATGTATATATATATATATATATATCGAAAATTGTAATAACTTTTATTAAATATATTTTATTTTATTACCTCTTATTTCAAAATTCTTCTATTTACAAAAACATGAACACAACACAGAATCCACAACCATCTTAAATGTAAACATTACTCTCAATTGTTATATCATTCGCTTGTTTATAAATATATTTAAATGATTTAAGGATTAATGGAGCGACATCTATACATACAAAATAAATATTACTCACACCATTTTGATTGTCTATTAAATTTATATATAGAAAATTAACGGCAATATAAAATTGTCATCAAAGAATTTTGTGTAATATGTAAATAATATTGAAAAGAGAGAACCTTAACATGTTTCAACCAATGAATTAATTGATTGAATATTTATTAACAATCATTAATTATTCTTTCCATATTTAGTTTAAACAATATACTATTATTTTTTAACAATATGACATATATATGACAAAAAAATCAATTAGATCGTAAATAAAACTATTCTAATATATATATATTTCTTTGATATAAATTAATTTCAATACAGATAAGAATATTATGTATTTTTATCACTTTCCAGATATTAGGGGCTGTTATTAATTATATTTTCTTACCTTCTCTTTTCGATAACTCTAACCAATTCTAACTATAAAACATATTTATAACTTAATTTCGTTTGTTAAAATACTTCTTTTGTTTTACGCAACTATGCAGATATTGTCCTGACATCTATCAGAAATATACTTGACCTTTATTTATTAAAAAAATTACAGATTTCTATACCTAATATATATATATATATATATATATATATATATATATATATATATATATATATATATATATAAGCACATATATAATTTTTTGAGCCGTAGGTGTTTATATATTAAACACACATATATTTATATATATATATATACATATATATACATATTCATATATATATATATATCTTCTTACATACTCCCTTAACCACAAACTCTTTAAAATGAATACTCTCTATATTACGAGTATAAAAATAGATACCTCTATATTATAAAAATTAATGATAACCAGGTTCGTCATACAATCGTTTCATTCAATATATGAAAAAAATGTATATTATTCATCTACAATATACAAACAATAATTATATATTAAATATTAAGATTAACTGAAATGAAGTATACGTATTTTCATTTGAATAAAAAACATTAAAAAGAATATAAAAATTTTAGTACTTTACTTTAAAGTATATAAGTACATTTTATTACAATAAATAACTACAAATTAATTCCATTTTTTCGATATATTAATATAGTCTCCATCAGGGCTTTCATAATTTTTTATGGGTGGAGTTGCAACAGGACCTTTGATTGTATATGGAAGCAATGAGAGATCAATCTGAAAGAAGATTTAATTAAAAAACTAGATTGTATAAATTTGATTATTATATAATACTTGAATTGCTTCCTGATATAATTCTTCAGACTCATTTCTTAATTCATCTAATGCTTTTTGCTGTGACTGAATAATTCGATCTATGTTTTGTATATCTGCTAAATGTTGTTTTCTTTTGTAACGAGACCATTCTTTTTCTAACAATGAATATTCTTCTAGAACTTGTGTAGACAGTGGAGGTAAATTTCGACTATATTGCCTAAAAAAATTAATATCGAACAAATAACATTAATGATAGTAAATAATATATATATATATATATATATTATTAATAATACTTTTTATTATCTATTAAATGCATTGGTACTTCAAGTTCATCGATTGGTTTCAATTGTTGAGCATTTTTTTCTAATCTACGAATCTGTTTCTCAATTTTCTTTTTCTTTCGTTCCTCTCTTTGTTTAATAACTTGGGGATCAATTTTCTTTTTCTTTTTTAAAGGTTCAGCACTAAAATAAAATACAAAATGATTGAAATATTTAGTTCATAACTGAATTTACATTAATAAAATAAATTATAATTAATTCACTTCAAGTACTACTTAAACATTTAATCACTAGAATGTTTCATTAAGTATAAATCATACTTAAATTGTTTGAAAAAGAATGATATTCTTTATAGTAGTTCTCTTTTATTTTGAAAATATAAATACAATATACGTTCATTATAAAAAGAACTTACAAAAGCTGTGCTGAAATTTGAAAAAGTAAAGGAGAAGAATTTGTTGTAATTGATCTACACGAACTTATATTTGCTCCAAATGATGTTAAATTAAACCTGTAACATATTACTTTTTATATCATTCTAACCTTAAAATAACATAATTTAAAATACCTTGAAAATAATGATAGTAAAGAAATGTACGCCATATTCAATTTATGAATGATAAACGCTGAATACAATTTAAATATAAATTCTTTCTTTAATAGAATTGATATTACATTTTATTTTAGAACCATAATTATTACTATTATGTATTTATACTTATTTGAACTATGACTAAAGTACAGCAAAAACTAAACATCATAAACAAACTACAATATAGCATTTAATTACCATTAACCACACAATTTCATAAATTTTTCTGCATTAACCCGTAGATAAGAATATAGATAAATATTCTGATGAAAATAAGTACTATAAATAAAATATAATAATAATGTAATGTGTATGATAAAATGAATTTCTGAATTATAATTGATTATATGGTTAAGAAAGTATATGTTATGAAATGAAAATCGTATAACTAACTTCATTATTTTTTGGCGTTAAATGGAGAAAATAAATAAATAATAGTACATTAAGGTTATATCGAAAATTGTGTACAAATAAAATGTTTTCCATTTGCAAACAAACTCATCCTGCAACAGGAGTTGAACATGCATTGAGTTGCCACTTTTTTAATAGATCTGAAAAAAGTTTAATTGTTGCTAGCACAAATATTATAAAAGTGTTTCGCCTCATTCCTGATATTGATGTTAAAAATCGAAATGAACATTATTCTGGTACGATACTCATTATAATTTAATTAGTATGTGTATCACATGTTATATATTTTTTTGTAGAAAGTAGACTTCCTAAAATGAAACTTGAATGTTTAACACAATATACATTAAATGGTAATATAATGTCTATGCAATGTGTGAATTTAGCAAATTCATCAAGAGATGCATTATTACTCAGTTTTCGTGATGCAAAATTATCTGTTGTTGAATATGATCCAGACAATCATGACTTGAAAACTCTATCTTTACATTATTTTGAAGAAGAAGAAATGAAAGTATGTATACAAATTGCAAAATAAATTTTATTATCCATTTTTATATATTTCATATGATTTAGGATGGTTGGACACATCATCATCAAATACCAATGGTGCGTACTGATCCAGAAAATCGTTGTTCTGTTATGACCGTATACGGAACAAAAATAGTGGTATTACCATTTCGAAAAGAAAATAACCTTGATGAAACGGATTTGCTTGATGTAAAACCATTAAGTAATCCATCAGGATCAAATAAGTCACCAATTTTGTCATCTTATATGATTGTTTTAAAGGATTTAGATGAAAAAATTGATAATATCGTTGATATTCAATTTTTATTTGGATATTATGAACCTACTTTATTAATTCTGTATGAACCAGTACAGACTTTTTCAGGGTATGTTATGCATTATTATTGTTATTTTAATAAATAATGTAAATTTTATATGCAGACGTGTCGCAGTTCGTTCTGACACATGTTGTATGGTTGCAATATCTTTAAATATTGCACAACGTGTTCATCCAATTATTTGGAGTGTAGCAAATCTACCTTTTGATTGTGTTCGAGCCGTACCTGTACGACGACCACTTGGTGGTACATTAATAATTGCAGTGAATGCTCTTATTTATTTGAATCAAAGTGTACCACCTTATGGTGTAGCATTAAATAGTATTGCAGAAACATGTACTACTTTTCCTTTAAGTAAGTAAATTACATATTTAGTTATTTACAACTTAAGTTTCACATACACAGATTTATTTATATAATTATGCATTTATATTTACTATGTTCCAGAACCACAAGAAAATTTGAAAATTAGTTTAGATTGTTCTCAAGTAACATTTATTAGTGATGATCAACTTGTGATTTCTTTAAAAGGTGGTGAATTATATGTCTTAACTATGTTTGCTGATAGTATGAGATCAGTTCGTAGTTTTCACTTTGAAAAAGCCGCTGCTAGTGTTCTTACTACTTGTATTTGTGTTTGCGAAGATAATTATATGTTCTTGGGATCACGATTAGGAAATTCTCTGCTTTTAAAATTTACTGAGAAAGAAAACTATCAAGTAATTACAATCGATGAAAAAAATCTTGAAGAATCTGATAATTCTATACGTAGTAGTAAGAGAGCAAAATTAGATTCAATAAGTGAGTTAATGCCTAGCGATGTGTTAGACATTCGAGATCCAGAGGAATTAGAAGTGTACGGTAATGAAAAACAAACATCTGTACAAATTACAAGTTATATTTTTGAGGTATATTTGGAAAACACTATTTTCTCAATTTTTGTTATATAATAAATTAATGTTTACATATTTGTCTGAAAAATTCTATTTAAGACTTGTAACTTTTAATTAAAATAATAATTGCAGGTGTGTGATAGTTTATTGAATATTGGCCCATGTGGAGAAATAACAATGGGAGAAACAGCATTTTTAAGTGAAGAATATTCAAACAATGTTGAACATGATATTGAATTAGTGACAACTAGTGGATATGGAAAAAATGGTGCTTTATGTATATTGCAACGTTCAATACGACCACAAGTAGTAACTACTTTTGAATTACCTGGGTCAATTAATATGTGGACTGTTGTTGGAAATCATGATGAAACAATGCATGCCTTTCTTATTCTGACACAAGAAGATTCTACAATGGTATATTATAAAAAGAAATTTTAATGTACCAAATTATAAATGTTTATAATAATTGTTTTTGAAGGTTTTACAAACTGGACAAGAAATAAATGAAATAGAAAATTCAGGATTTTGTACATCAGTTCCAACAGTATATGCATGTAATTTAGGAAAAAATAAATACATAGCACAAGTAACAACTTCAGGAGTACGATTACTTTCTGGAGCTAAACAATTGCAACACATTCCACTTGATTTTGGCTCTCCTATTGTTCATGCATCAAGTTCTGATCCTTACTTGGCTGTAATGTCATCTGATGGTCAAGTAGTTATTCTGTCATTAAGAGAAAGTCGAGGTTCTACAAAATTAGTTGTCAGTAAATCATCAATAGTTAATGTGAGTAATGTACATATACATGTGTGTGTGTATGTCTCATATATATATATATATATATATATATATATATATATATATATATATATATATATATATATGTATATATATATATATAAATGTATATATATATAAATTTATATATATGTATATATATATAATAATGACAACATATATATTTAAATAACACTTGTTTTTTTAAAAAAAGTAAATCGGTATGAGAAAAAGTATATAGTTTCACTATATAATTAGTAGATTTAATTACTAGATGATGTATAGTTATTATTAATGATCTAGTATTAACTGTATACAAATAATTGTATTTTTCAGAATCCACCAATATCAACATTATGTTTGTATAGAGATTTAAGTGGATTATTTTCAAGTGTAATTTTAGAAGATTTGCCTGAACAGTATAATGATACAACTATTCCTGAAGAAATTTTAACTAAACCTAATATAGAAAATGAAGATGATTTATTATATGGTGATGATTCAGCTTTTCAAATGCCTACAGTTACATTTACATCAGCAAATTTACAGAAACGAAAATCGATTTGGTGGAAAAAACATCTATCAGAACATAAACCAACTTATTGGTTATGTGTATTGCGAGAAAATTTAAATCTAGAGATATATTCTATACCAGAATTTAAACTTTCTTATTTAATACAAAATATTGCTCATGGAAGTAAAGTACTAATTGATAGTTTGGAGTCTGTGCCTTCTTGGATGAATGTATCCAATATTACTGGTAGTGGAGATGGAAATAAGTGTAATCAAGTTAAAGAAATACAAATGGTTGCACTCGGAAATCATGGATCACGGCCATTGCTATTAATTAGACTTGAGAACGAGTTATTAATTTATGAAGTCTTTAGATTTAGTCGTGGAAACTTGAAAATAAGATTTAAGAAATACCATCATGGTATTATATATTCACAAGATATCGAAGGTCGTATCGATACAGAAAATGTTGATTTTTATCAACTACAGGAACGGGTTTGTAAATTGAGATATTTTTCTAATATTGCAGGTAATTCTCTAGTTTCTTTTTTAAAATATTGAATTTAAAAAATATTTTTAATTTTTTGATTTCAAATTTTGTAAATTTATTATTTCTTTTAGGATACAATGGAATGTTTATATGTGGTGCACGACCATATTGGCTGTTTTTAACATACAGAGGTGAATTACGTACCCATCCTATGTGGATAGATGGTGAAGTAACCTGCTTTGCATCATTCAATAATATTAATTGTCCACAAGGATTTTTGTATTTTAATAAAAAAGGGGAACTGAGGATTTGTGCTTTAGCACAACATGTAAGTTATGATGCTCCATGGCCTGTAAGAAAAGTACCATTGCGACATTCTGTACTTCATGTTGCATATCATATTGAGTCAAGAACTTATGCAGTTGCCAGTGCTACTGCAGAACCATCAACTAAGTATTATAGATTTAATGGTGAAGATAAGGAATTAACTGAAGAAGATCGTGGAGATAGGCAAGTAATTTTGTTTCTGTGATATATATTTTATATAGAATTTTTATTGTATTTTTAAAAATATTTAAATTTCATATTATTTATATTTTGTAAAATAAGTAGTTTACATTTATTGTGTTTGTGCTATTTACATATTTTAATTTTTCAATTTATAATTTATTCATATTAATATTCATAATATTTCAAATTAAAAGATAATTCTTTAGTGTTCAATAAAAAGTTTAAATCAAACTTTCTCATTTGATTTGTTAAAACAATGAATATGTTTTCATTATCTTTCAAACCGTACAATAGAGTTCTTGTATCGGTTATAAAATGAACTTATAATTTCACATTGTTTAAAATAAGAATATTTGTAAGAGTTCAGATTGTATTCTTTGTCGCATTAGTGTTATTTTTTATTATTAGATATTTATATTAAAATAAAGTTATTTAAATAAAAATTATATTTTTAGATTTCCATATCCTCTTCAGCAACAATTTCAAATATATCTATTTTCACCTGTTTCATGGCAACAAATACCTAATACTCGAATTGAGTTGGATGAATGGGAACATGTTACATGTTTAAAGAATGTCTCTTTAGCATATGAAGGAACTAGATCAGGTTTAAAAGGATATATAGCTGTTGGAACTAATTATAATTATGGTGAAGATATAACATCAAGAGGCAGAGTAAGTTAATCTTTATTTTTATGTGTTTATTTATTATTCAGATTTATATTTTAGATTCTTATATACGATATTATTGAAGTTGTACCTGAACCTGGTCAGCCACTAACAAAAAACAGATTTAAAACAATATATGCGAAAGATCAAAAAGGTCCAGTCACAGCTATTTCACAAGTATTAGGGTTTCTTGTATCTGCTGTGGGACAAAAAGTAAATTATTTTTTTTTATAAATTTGCTCTGAATATTTTAAACATAGATTTTAAATTCATAATTATTTATTTATGTGTTGTTTCATAGATATACATTTGGCAATTAAAAGACAATGATTTAGTAGGTGTTGCGTTCATTGATACACAAATTTATATTCATCAGGTTCTTAGTATCAAGAGTTTAATTTTAGTAGCAGATGTATACAAATCAATATCTTTATTACGTTTCCAAGATGAATATAGAACACTTTCTCTTGTTAGTCGGGTATGTAAAAAAAATCATAAAATAGAGAGTAAATTTAATTGATTATTCATATTTTTAGGATTATCGTCAGTGTGAAGTATTCACTTTAGAATATTTAATAGATAATTCAAATTTAAGTTTTTTAATTTCGGACAGTGAACGAAATATTGTTTTATATATGTATCAACCTGAAGCAAGAGAATCCTGTGGCGGTAACTAATTTATTTTTAAAATTCATGTGTTGAAAATAGTATAATTTACTATGTTGTTTTTTTTATAAAAATACTTATTGTTCACATTTTTAATTAATTTAGAATTTTGATTTAGGTCAACGTCTTTTACGAAAAGCTGATTTTCATTTGGGACAATTAGTTAATTCTATGTTCAGAATTAGATGCAAAAGTACCTCATTAAATGAACAAAAGCACTTCATTGGAGCTGATAGAAAACATGTTACTATGTTTGGTAAATCATAAAATAATTTATCAGTTTTAATTTTTATAATAAAACATCTTTTTTATAGCTACTTTGGATGGTGGACTTGGACATATTTTACCACTAAATGAAAAAACATATCGACGACTTTTAATGTTACAAAACGTTTTAGTGCTCCAAGGAAAACATACTGCAGGATTGAATCCAAAATCTTTTAGGTAATAATAATTCTTTGTTAGTACATCATATTACTTACTAGATATGTTTTTACTCCATAATTGAGAACAACATTAATATAAACAAAAATTGAAGTAATATGTGAAATTGTAGTTTTGAGAATGTAATAGCTTATTCTGTAAACTTATACAATAAAACATAAATAACAAGGCAATAAATAGTAAAAAAATATAGTAAATGTATATTTTTAGATCAAATGAAAATTAAAATGTAGTGTTTTACAAATTGTTTATAATCATTATAGTAGGAAAAAAAATTTAATGTGTAAAATAAATGTTGATTTAATTTCTATATTAAACATAGACAATACTGTTCTTTAGTTAATAAAAAAAGGTTGTAATGTTAAAAATTCAAATCTAAGCATATTTATTTTTTGTTTAAAACATTCTTTTTAACATAACTTCAAAAAATAATAATTGTTATATCATAATAATATTAAAGTGTAATTATGCACATTGTTTCATTAAATAATCATAATTTTAAGAAATTTCTTTAGATACATTTCACGCCAATTAAGATATTAGTAATGTATTTTTTTTTCAGAACATATAAAAGTCGAAGAAAACTTTTAGCAAATCCATCTCGGAGCATCATAGATGGTGATTTAGTATGGCAATTTTTATACTTGTCTTCATCAGAAAAATTAGAAGCAAGTATTATTTGTAATTAAATGCAAGAAAATTAAAACGATTTTATTACATTTTATAATTATTTTTAATTGATCTTGTCATTTTTAGATTTCAAAAAAGATTGGAACCAAGATTGAAGAAATACTAGATGACATAGCAGAAATTGATGAACTTACATCTCATTTTTAAAATAATACTATCTGTGTATTTTTAATGTCATTTTTTTTTAAAAAAAGAGCAACAATAAATAAAAGAAGACACTCTATGAAGTCTTTTTATTAAAATTTACATGTCGAAGCATATAAAGCTTCTACAAAATATACATTCGCTTTG
Organism: Acanthacorydalis orientalis; assembly: GCA_034766995.1. Classification (NCBI taxonomy): domain Eukaryota; kingdom Metazoa; phylum Arthropoda; class Insecta; order Megaloptera; family Corydalidae; genus Acanthacorydalis; species Acanthacorydalis orientalis. The sequence continues at coordinate 15,083,808 of CM068318.1, read as the reverse complement.
TAAACACCTTTTCTCAGGTTTAATATCAATCATCATTTGATTATTCGATCTTCAATTATTGCATTTGAAACATCTTAATATACTTTTAAATATACAAATATAAAGTACATTTTGATATTGATATAAATTAGGCAATTTTTGATTTTAAAATAATATAAGTTATTATATCTTGAGTATTTTATACAAATATATTTATATATAGGTATAATTATTTACATATTATACAAATTATTTTCATAGGTGTTATAAATTAAAAGACCATAAAAAAATAGTCTTAATTTATTTATCTTTTTGGCAATGTGTTTTTGTCATTAAAATTAATATATTGAAAAAGCATAAGATCTTTTAGGAAGGAATATATATGAAGGTAGTATTATGAAAACCTCAAAAAGTGAAGATAATAAGCAGACCCTGTAAACATGTATATTACTTAATACTTTTCAGAAAATTTCTCGAACATACAATATAAAACTGGAGTGTTTTAATTCTTTTATTTAAATCTTAATAGCTTACGATATGACATGTATCTTTTTGCCCAAAAATATTTGAAAATAATCACTTCTATACGTACCTACACTTAAAGATTTTGATAATGCTATCTCCAATATATTTGCTACTTTTAGCATAACATATTAACTAGAAGCACAATACTCAAAAAAAAAAATTATTTAAAAAAATCAGATCCAGTTATGTAAAGCCACAATTTTTTATTAAAATAATTAAGTTCCTGAGGTAAAATATGATATATCTAATTGTACTGTATACTAAAAAATAATATCAGAATACTGTTTCCTTCAAACATTGTTTAACAAATATAATTCAGCTACTTATACCAGTCTTACGAATTTTTCGTGGCAAATTCGTGCAAGATATCTCCTGCCATATCAATGTTGTTTCTAGTGATTCCCAAAGCTCGAATGACAACATCTTTCGAGTATCCTTCCGAAACAAGTTTTTTAATATAATCTATATTTAAGTTAGCATATGCTACTGTACTAACTTCATTCAAAGGATTTACCAAATATTTACTGGCCTCAATTTTCTTTGGTGGCAATTCAATCCGAATATTTTCATATGGTGGTTCTTCGATTATATTACTCAACTCATTATCAGGCGAACCCTGAAAACTCGGAGTCGTGTTAGATTTGACTGGAGCATTATAGACGCTTCCAGCCGATATTGTTGGACACGAGCGGTGTCTTGTGTGTACTTGCGGAGGAGATACGATATCATTTTTCATTATACATTTTGGAACATCATACCTAGTATCGATAATTCCGTAAATGGTTTCCGGAGAACTCAATTCAATCTTATTACTTGTACTAGGTTGATTATTTTGAATTTTAATGTTGCTAGGAACTTGTTTTATTTCATCATTACTTTTTGCATTTGATATATTCACGCTATTAGATTCAGACATTGAATTATCAGTACTACTACTGTTTGAATGAGACGTTGATTGTGTTGTTGAAGAGATTCGATGTTTATGAGTTTGCATTGAAGCATATGTATTATCAGATAAAGTTGAACTTGTTGGTTTATGAACACCATTGTTATGAGAGTGAGTGCTCACGACACTACGATGTACACTGTTCACAGAACTTCCTTGTTCTGTAGTTGGAGAACTTTTACGTGGTGGTAAAGGTGGAGGGCCTGATACTGTGGGAGTCACACTACGGCGAGTTGGACGAGGACTCGCTCTTGGTGATATCATCGGACTTGGAACGGTCTGAAATAATTTATAAAATAAACCTAATATTCCACTCCTCTTTATCAGAAACGCTTACCGATAATTCTGACCGAGGTGAAAGTGCAAGAGCTTGCAAGCTACTGGCAGCACAATTCCATACCTCCCCATTATCCTGAAAGGATCATTGAATTTCATTCTTAAAATAATAGCTATCTCTTACGAAAGAGAACTTAATTCTTTTGAATTTTTTATTCAGTATAAATTTTAACAACATATACTTACCTATATAGTTGCAGAAACTAAGAAATTCATGCAATATTCATATGGTATCTACAGTAATTAAATTTATCAATAATTATACTATTTTTGAAAAACTAGTCTATCATTGAATTTTGTTAATATAAAATTTAATAAAATGTCATGGCAAAAAATTCTATAAAATGAACCTTAAAAAGCATTTAATAGAAAAATATATGATACTAATATTGAGAATATATAATACTCCAAAACATGGCATATAAAATACTCATATCTTGGACAACAATAAAATTATTGAATACGGTCAGTAAGTCTTGGATTGATCAAAATCAAACAAGCTATTTAGTACAGAAATATATTACAGAAAAAGGATATATTCCTTTTTTTATCAGAGAAACAAAGTTTGAAAAATAAATATAATAAACTGTGATTCTGAAAATGTGTATAATGAAGCTTTAATAATAATTTTTAAAATTAATTATTAAAAAAATACACATTTGTAGTCAATTAAGCACACTTATACATATAACACTGAATCCATATTACATGCAAAAACATGCATTTTTTAAATTCAAAATAAGAAAATTGTAAAAAAAAAGTAATGAAAATAATATTAACTGTCAACATAAGCGTTAAATTGCAACAATTGTATCCACATGTATTATTTTCCATTAACACTTAAATTAATATACATTTTTTATAAATTTAAAAGTTAAAATTAATTTGTAATTTAACTACGGGTAATAAGATTTTTTAAAATATTTTAACAAAAGACCTAAAAAATTATATTTATAAGGCATGCATTTCAAATCAATTCAAAAGAATGTTTTATATTTAAATTTTTATTTTTAAAAATATTTTTTTTTAAATATAAAAATACTTTTATCACATTTGTGATGTTTATTACAAAATAATTAATACTACATTTTGTAATACATTTATGAAAGTATGGTGGATAGCAGCTGATTTTATGTCCAATTACAAAATTGTTTCTTTAATAATATTCATAAATCAAACTATGTAAATATTTTATGAAAGAATTAATCAGAATATATAAAAACAAACACACTCATTAATACTTGATATATTTTAAAATTATTTTGAACTTATAGAAATAATTATTGTTTAAAATGTACTGTTTATTAACAAATTAATACAAAATGAAACCATTAAATCAATATGTTTAATATCATAAACTTGAAACACATACTGTGTACACTCGCATAAATGTGCGTACAGAAACATTCATATATATATATATATACATACATACACATATATATATATATACATACATACATATATATATATATATAAATATATATATATACACATACATATATATATATATATATAAATATATATATACACACACACATACATACACATACAAATTCATTCATATATATATATATATATATATATATATATATATATATATATATATATATATATATATATATATATAAACTACTAATGATCATTTACAAAAAAAATACAGCAAACTAAGCCATCCACCAAACTTTGACTGTTTTATTGAATTAAACACAAAACAGCATTTAAAAAAAATAGCAATACTATTAACAAATCACTGGAATGATAAAATTAAACACAATTCCATAAATCATTAACATAATTTGATAACTATAAATAAACTATCATCATAAATAAAATATTTTTGTGAGAATTTTCTTTATAACACAGTATTAAATAATGTTTATATATTCTATCTTAAAAACTTATGAAATTAAACTGTATTTGAAATGACGAGTATATAACCTTAATAAATATTTTTAGATTATATTAAAGTAATTTTCAGTACATATTATAACATTACAGTATAATATTTTATATAATTCTTTTATTCAATTTTATTTATTAAAAAAAATAGCATGCAACAACTGTAGAAGACACTGTAACCTCTTCGTTGCACATGATTTTTTAACAAAAATTTAATGTATTTGTATGATTTTTAATTTTTTCTTTCAAAATATTTAACTTTCGTCACAGTGAGACTTTAATATATGCAATATACAAATATAATATTCAATACAGAAATTTAACTTCTGACTTATTTAGTAAAATAATGGAAAATGTTTATGGCCTAAAATTTTTATTGTTTATATTTTTTTGAGGTATGTAGGGAGATTTAATTTCCTTGAATATGCAACTAAATATAATAATATATGTAATCTAAAGTAAAAAAAAAAAAAAAATACTTTATGATTTTACAATATTCACCTGAGACATAAATAATCTTGACAAGTGTGCAATAAACTGAGATTAAGATAAATCTATCTAACTTGTATTTTACTTAATGTCAATAAAGTAAGTATAAACATCTGTTGATTGTGTTGCAAGTTTTGTAAGTAAACTTTTCTTTTTATACTTTTTAAGTATTTTTGCATAAGAAAAACAAACCCACTACAAAAACAATTTCATGTTTAATGTCTTTCAATCCCATAAAAAACATTCACACTGTATATAACCACTACATTTTATAATTGCACTCTATGAATTTTCATCAAACATTGTAATAAAACCTATAATAATTCTTAAAAACGCCAAGCATGCTTAGCCATCGCAAACATTTTTAAAATAATGATTACAAAAATCAAATACTTATTGCAAAAAATAAATTAAGCATGTGAAATCACACGAAAGCAAGACAACACATTCGCATAATGTAACGCTTGCTACACATCAGCCCCAGTGCTTGACGATACCTCTAGGTCCAGATCATCATCATCGACTCCTGTTATACCACTGCCTGGACCAGTACCTCCACCAGGTAACTTGGATCTATTAATAGACCGCTTTGGATCAAATGGATCCACTACAATTTGTTCAGTACCTTTAATTTCAGCACGACAGAATGGGCATCCCTGTCCTTCTGAATCCTACATATAAGTTTTACTATTAATAAGAATATTTGTTTTCAAACAAAAAAAATAAAACAAATAACTTTATTTTTCACACAGGCAAATAATTTGTAAAGAAATTTTTGATGTCAATATGTATGTTTCTTCATAATTTTACTTACTATTTGCCATGAAGTAAGACATGGTGTACAAAGTAAATGTCCACATGGTTCAATTCTTATGTCTTTATCATTTTCGGCACAAATTTTACAAAGTTGAAAAGTACTACCCATTTCACAATAGAGCTCATACTGCTCTTGTGTTACTGAGATATGATCTTCTGGGCTTGGTTGAACAGCCCAAGATAAATCAGGATTTAATGCTCGTCCGTCTGGATATAGATAACTAAGACAAAATATATTTATCCATTAAACAAATAAACAAGCAAAAGAGAATGTCACACTTACAATCCTTCTCTATATCCATCTAAAAGAGCTTGACATAAGCTTTTGTTCTGAGGTATGGTTTGTAAAATTTCTCCGTCTGCAGTCACATAACCAATAGCCCATTGCCCGAGACGTGTGCATGAAAGTCTGAACACGTAACTACCAGCTTTATTAATATATTTTTGTAACCTTGCCTTCACTTCATCATATGTTAAAAAAGCAACATAGCCAGGATGAGTAACTGCTAATATTTGCCAATTTCTCAGTAAAGTTCCCCAAGGTTGAAATAATCTGAGAAATAAATTACATAAAAATATTCACATGTACACACTTTGAATTTAATTCAAAATTTACCTAGTAAACACATCAAACTCAAAGTTTGATATATAATCATTACAGGTTAGATCGATGGTAGATTTCAAAGCCATTGCTTCAAGACCTGAACTAATAGAGTGAACAATATTTAGTTGTTGCCTAAATAACTTCCAAGGAACCAGAGTGCTATTGAAAAAAATATAATAATTAAAAGGACTTCGATACCTCAATTTTAATTATTTGACATTTACAATACACATGAAATATAATTTACTCAGTTCAAAATAGTACCAAAACTACTTTCCTTACATCCTGGATGTGAGGCGTCGATTACGATCATACTTCCGGTATCGTGACGTCATAATACAATCAACCAAATAAATATTGAATGTTAACTTTTCATTGATATGTAAATGTCAAATTAATATAAATATTGAAGAAAAACATAACTAACAGTAATATTGTACGTATTACGCAATAAAAATAAATGTAAATTTGATTCAATCAATCTGACTTTCATTACCTGTTTCCAAAGTTGTTTTTCCAAAATTCGGCAGCATCGGATTTTGTGATTCTAAATTGGTCTCCAGTAAATACTCCATTAGGAAAAATTGCTTTTAATTCACTTAGCATGTGACTAAACACTAAACTCAATTTTGTTAAATTTCTTCTATAATGTGAGTTTTCGTCGAACATTTTTTCTTTCCCCTCTTTAAACAATTTTATCGCTTGTTTACACTTTCTCATTAAATTTATGATAAATATATTAAAATGTTCATTGGAGTGTAACACGATCATTTTATCTTCGTATTTAGAATAAATTAAGCGCAACCTTTGATAAGTGTCAGGTAAAATATCTAATATAAATGGAGGTGAATTTTTTAAATTCATTTTTTGATGTTGACATAATTTTACAACTTTATCCATTAATTTCCACGTTTTATCTAATGTTCTTTTGTCTGTGGTATATTTAGGTGGTGCCATTGCTTCAGAAAAAGCACCTTGTAATTTAGAAAATATTGTTGTAAAATGTTTATGTTGTACTGGACGACTGCGATTGGCTGCCATTATTTCCGCAGATATTTCTGATCAATTTTATTCATTAAGTATAAGATTTAAACATCACTATCAACACTATAAATATACACCATCACTAAATACTCACATTCACTTGTATTAGTATTAAAAAAAATATTATTAAATTTATCTTTTGACGATACATAGCGTCGCACTTGACATCACAACCACAGTCCTTTAATTCGGTTTTCATAGAGATTAATTTATATTATTTGAGAATAACTTCGACTAGTTAACGATCTGTTATTTTTGTTCCATTTTTAAATTATATCGTTTCAAAATGATTACATTCAAACATATTGTAATTTTTTTATCGATTTCAAACACCTGCTAAGAAACCCTTAAATTTCTGATAAATTTTACACTTTATTCTACAAATGAAATAATTACAAATTATGTTGGCAGTAATGTTAAAATTTTATTTTGTTCTAATGACATTTTGACAATTTCAGTTATAGACGTTCGACAGAGATAATAATTTGAAAGTTGCTAGCATCAATGAATTAATAATAAATATGCTGATTCAATTTGTCAACCTATCTCTCTCAATAAGATTCCCACATTTTAACACCTGAGATTATTTTTACACGTAGTAAATTTTGCAATAGTTATGCAATTCCGGTTCAAGGAGGTTAATTCGCAAGAAAAGGTAAATTGAACGTAAGTTTCATTCAGACTTTAAAATAAAATAGTTTTATTAAAATATAATTATTCAAAATATTTAATCTATAATTGTTAACTTGTACGATAAAATGTCAGTTATCTTTCTTTTCATATCTTGATTTAGATTATTTTAAAGTATTTATTCTGTTATCTTATCGAAATAAATATTGTATCATTTTTACGTGTATTAAAATAATCTGAAAAAATGATGAAATATATAAAATAATCATTCATAATTAATGATGTTTTTTTTAAATCAAAGTTCAGTTTTCTGAACTTTGATTAAAATGATTTATTTGTATATTTCATTATTTCCAGAAAAACTGCTAAATGATAAGAAAAGCATTTACATATCACTTTTTTTTATTAAAATTGTAAACGTTTGTATTTCAATGTAGGTAATTTGAAAAATTATGGATAGATAGAATTTTAAAAAGTTTTTAAATTATATATATATGTATATATATATATATATATATATATATATATATATATATGTATATTATATATCATACACATATACATACATAGGTACACACTTGTAATGAAAGAATCTTAATTGCAATTTCAAAGGTCAACTAATATCAGTTTTGTAATATTTATGACAAATTAAATTACGTTTTAATTAATAATTAATTTGCACAGTAACAATGCCAGAACCTGTATTTTCACCGAGAGAACAAAAAGAATCATTAATTGGTGTAATAGATGCAGGAACTAAAACTATTCAGTTTGTGGTGAGTTAAATATTTATTGATAAAAAAAGAATTATATATTATTTATTAAACAAATAATATATACTAATAAAATTTATTTAAAGATATTTAAAAGTGAAGAAACATTAGAACTGACTAGTCATCAAACTGACATAGAGCAAAAAATTCCACAAGAAGGTTGGCTTGAACAGGACCCAAAGGAAATTTTATCTGCTATACAATATTGTGTAAAAAATGTTCAGGAAAAGTTAACTCTTTTAGGTATTTTTTTAAAAATTTATGGCACATTTGAAATAAATTTGATTAATTTTTGTAAATGACATATTTTTGTAATGTATTTTAGGATATGATATTTCTGATATTGTTACTTTGGGAATAACGAATCAGAGAGAAACAACAATAGTTTGGGATAAAACTACAGGAGAACCACTTTATAATGCAATAGGTAAGATTAAATTTTTGAATTTTAAAATTTTTATTTCTTATAAAAAAATATTACATTTATTTAAAGTTTGGAATGATATAAGAACTGATAAAACCGTTGATACAATATTAGCAAAATTACCAGAAAATAACAAAAATTATTTAAAACCTCTATGTGGGTTACCAGTTTCACCATACTTTAGTGCATTGAAGATTCGATGGTTGAAAGACAATGTCTCAGCTATAAGAAGAAGTATAAGAGACAAAAAATGTTTATTTGGTACAGTTGATACATGGATAGTTTGGGTAAATTAATATGGATTTATAGTATGTAGTTTTTAGTTATCCTTTTTTTAAATTATTTGTAGAATTTGACTGGTGGTGTCAATGGTGGTGAGCATGTAACAGATGTTACGAATGCATCTCGAACACTGTTAATGAATATTGATACTTTAAACTGGGATCCAATTTTATGTAAAACATTTGGTATTCGGTCCGATATATTACCAGAAATAAAAAGCAGTTCAGAAATATATGGTTGTGTTAAAAATTGGCCAATTTTAGAAGGAATAAAAATTTCTGGCGTATGTTTAAAAAAATACTTCTTTTTAAATTTATAAACTACTTTCATATATATATATATATATATATATATATATATATATATATATATATATATATATATATATATTGTGTGTGATTATCTTAACCATTGTGTTGTGAATAAAAAAAATAACATTTTATCTTTATTAACATTTTATTTTGGTATGTTCTAAGCATATAAATAAATTAGATTTAAAAATAAAAGTGTAATTGATTCTTTTTAATAAAATATTTAATAAGTTATAGAGTTCATTTAAAATTAAAATAATCTGTACAGATACTTGGTAATCAACAGTCAGCTCTTGTAGGACAACGATGTTTAAAGCAAGGACAAGCAAAAAATACATATAGAAGTGGCTGTTTTTTACTGTACAACACAGGAACTACAGTAAGCATAATTATGAATAATTAAATTTATAGTTGTGTATGTATGTTTGTATGTATGTATGTGTGTGTGTATATATATATATATATATATATATATATATATATATATATATATATATATATATATATATATATATATTCATACAATGCATACTTTTTTCAATTTAAAGACATACTTAATAAAATTTTACTAGAAATTATTCAGATTATTTTTAAAAACATGAATTTTATCAGAAAGTGCAGTCATCACATGGATTAGTAACTACAGTTGCATATAAAATGGGAAAAAATTCTCCTCCTATATATGCATTAGAAGGTACAATACAGTGAAGATTTTAAATTTTACATTTTTATCTATAATTTTTTATTTAGGATCTGTTGCTGTTGCTGGTGCAGCTATGAAATGGCTTCGAGATAATTTAGGTCTAATTTCTGATGTGAGTAAAGATACTGAAGCTTTAGCTCAAGAAGTTTTTTCTACTGGAGATGTTTATTTTGTTCCTGCTTTTAAAGGTCTTTATGCACCTTATTGGAGAAAAGATGCTAGAGGGTAAGTTCTTATGATTAAGTCAAACATTTATTAGTAGTTTGTAAAGTATTTAAGATTTTTTTCATAATTAGAGAAATTTTATAAATTTATTTATATTTATTTTACTTTCAGAATAATTTGTGGTCTTACAGCATTCACTACAAAAGGTCATATAATTAGGGCAGCATTAGAAAGTGTTTGTTTTCAAACACGAGACATCATGGAAGCTATGAATAAAGATTGTGGTTTTCCGCTTACTAAGTTGCACGTTGATGGAAAAATGACAGAAAATAATTTATTAATGCAACTTCAAGCAGACATTAGTGGAGTACCAGTGTGTAAGAGAATAAACACTGAATAAAATTTAAAATTTTTTTTTAGAATTTCATGAAATAATTTTTAGTTCGAGCACAAACGCCAGATATCACTGCATTAGGTGTTGCAATGGCAGCAGGACAAGCAGAAGGTATAAAAATTTGGAATATAAGAGAACATCGACTTTCTTCCATTCCTAGTGATACATTCCTACCCACAACGACTGATGAAGGTATATATAAAAAGAACAGATGTGTAATCTGTTTAAAATGTTATTAATTATAAAGGATGCTTTTAGAACGTGATACAAGATATACCAAATGGAAAATGGCTGTACAGAGATCATTAGGCTGGGCAACTACAAAAAAATCTGTTGCAATGACAGGTAAATATATATATATATATATATATATATACATATACATATATATACATATTTTAATATACATATATATACATATTTTAATATACAGATAATTTCTTATTTGATACTTATATTTCCCTGCAGATGAACGTTATAGACTGCTAGCCAGTATTCCAGCAAGTATCTTTTTGATTTCAAGTTTTGGAATGCTTGTTTTATCGCAATTATTAGACTAATATTATGGCAAACACATAATATGAAATAAATTAGAACAATTTTTATTCTAATGTTGTTATCCAATCAATTTTATTATTATAGATGTATGGAATGAATTTCGGAGTTTTTATATATATATGTACTTAATTTTTGTTATATTTTAAATGAAATTTATTATTAAACCTTATATTCATAAATATATTTAATCATATGTTAATTTATTTTTCAAGCAATGTTACATACTTGTATACACATATACATATATATATATATATATATGCATATCTCAAGTGTGTGTATAAACCTTAACCAATTGATTTCTGTATGAATCGTGTACGATTCACAGTTGTAAACTACTAGTGTGAATCATATTTAATACATATGTAGGTTTTAATATACAAGAAGTGGTCTGGATGCTAAAATTTTTACTATTATTGTAGTCAATGTAATATAAGTTTTTATCTTCAAAACTATATTGAAAGTAATTAATAATTTAAAAAAAACAAGTTAAAACGAATGATTATATAAAATAAATACTGTTTTTGAATATCTATCACAATGCTTTAAAACAAAGTATTTACATAAAAATAAGCACTTTTTTGAAAAATGTATATAGTTTTTTAATATAAGTAGATTAAACAACTTAAAAGTGGATACAAACATTTAATGAAGTTTTATACATTATGTAAATGAACAATATGAATTACAGCCATATATATATATATATGCATATGTATGTATTATTAATCGTATGTTTATATTCATAGATAAAGAATCTATACTACTTTATCTATGCTCTGTATACATTTATTAAGTTGGTAAGCATAGATAAAAGACTTGGTAAGTGAGTAAGAAACAAATATATTATGATTATGTAAGTAAAATAATGATTGAAAATAAAATCTGTATTAATAATATTTTACATTTTAAGTAATAATATACTTTATACATGAAGGATCCTTGTAAACCGTTTGCTTGTAAAATTCAGAAGTGTTTGATAGGTATACTTGAATATTATAACCTTTTAAATTCAATAATGATTATTAAATTTTTGTTGAATTATTGTTTTTGTTTATGTATAGTATTTTCCTTACTGGATAAATGTAAATATTGTTATGATAATTATTAATTTTTAATTATAATTTAAAAAATTTCAGAAAAAAATTTTCAAGAAGGTTCATGTTTGTTTGAAATAGAGCAGCTCCGGTTATGCTGTATTAAGTGGGCAAGCTCGTCTAGTATTTCTTGTTCAGGTATTAAAATCAATAATTTAGAAATCGCAGAAAAACAAAAAAAAGATATAAAATCATCAGTGACGAAATAAAAAGATGTCTAATAGAGTACATCCGGTTATGATAAAACGATCTTGGGCTCGAAGAAATCCAAAATTATTTTCTGCAATTTTTGTGTCAACAAGTTTACTAATATTTTGGTCACGGCCTATATATGATATATTCTTCCGCCCTGCAAATGAAATGGCACCACCTAGAAAATTAAAATTTGATTAAAGGTGAATAATAGTTATCTTTGACTTTTCTTTAATTCATATATTTGAATATAGATAAATATCTTAATATGTAATATTGATAATTTCAGTTGTAGTTGTAAGCATGGAGTCAGTTAAAAAAGCAAGAGTCCGTTTCAGAAAATATCCTGTTTTCTTAGCTGAATGTAAAGGTCCGGCTGCTATATACGCTAATTGTGTTTTAAACAAAGATTCGGTTCGAAGAGATGATTGCAAACAAGAATTTGAAAAATTTAAGTCTTGTATGGTACAAGCAGCAAAAAAATTTAACACAAAACTTTAGTAATTAGTGATACTATTCTTAAATAAAAACTTAACATTATTAAAGTGCACTTGATCTAAATATGTATGTAAATACTGTCGTTAATACAGTGTTGGCTTTATCATGTAAACATCATCTTGTAATAGCTTTTTGTGTGCGATTAATATTAATAATTTATAGTGAATATCATGATAGAGTTTCAGAAGTGCCCTATACAGATATAGATTATAAAGTATTTACGGATGCTGCAAGACATGTGTGCTCATATAATTCACCATATGACAGACATACATATCGTTATACTCCAATTATAGCCTTTTTATTAATTCCAAATGTAATTTTTCAATTTAGCTTTGGGAAAATTTTATTCTCGCTTGTGGATATTTTAGTGGGAATATTAATTTACAAAATTGTTAAAGAAAACTTTACAAATTATTGTTACATAACTACCAACAAAGAAGTTGAAAATGAAAAATATAGGATAGAGCAATGTAATATTGCAAATCAAGCTATGTTATTTTGGTTATATAATCCATTTTCTATAATTATTTCTACAAGAGGTAATGCAGATAGCATAGGTTCTCTTTTTGTATTATTAACTTTGTATTATCTACAAAAAAACAAGTTTTTTACTGCAGGCTTATTACATGGATTAGCTATACATATTCGATTGTATCCAATAATGTTTAGTTTAGCTTTGTTCATGCATTTAAGTGATTTAAGTACTGATTCATTAAATTATGCAACTCCAAGTAAAATTTATTCTGATCTAATTTGTTTACCCGATAACAAAGAAATAGCCAATGAAAATCAGCTAAGTGTAATTAAACCAGAAAAGAGAACGATATTTAAAAAGAAATATTTATTTTATTTAGTGCCAAACAGTTCTCAGATATGTTTAATTGTAGGTACATTAATTTCATTAGTACTCTTGACAATTGTATTTTATTTAATGTATGATTATACATTTCTTTATGAAACATATATTTATCATCTTGTACGTAAAGATAGTAGACATAATTTTTCAGTGTTCTTTTATATTATGTATTTGACAGCTGATATTAAAAATATTGGAATCTGGCAAAAGGTTCTTACTGTTTTGCCAAATATTGTATTATTGTTAGTTGCTTCAATAAGGTATGGATTGAATAAACAGTCATTATTTTTTGCATTGTTCATTGAGGCATTTCTAATGGTTACTTATAATACAGTCATGACTTCACAGTACTTTATATGGTTTATTTCAATTTTACCATTGATACTCTGGCAACTAAATCTTTCATTTTATAACTGGATGAAATTGTTTATAATATGGGGTGTAGCTCAACTTGCTTGGTTGCTATCTGCATACATGTTAGAATTTCAAGGAAAGAACACATATTTGATGATTTGGTTGCAGAGTGTTGCTTTCTTTAGTGCAAATACATTAATACTAGGAAGGTTAATAAAACATTTTTCAGCTAATCCAGATGCAAAATTTTTATACTTATTTTGTAAAGCAGACTGAAAAGTGTATACAGTTGTATATAACTATGTTTATAAAAGTATGTGCATCTATTTTATTTAGTAATAAAAGATTAAGTGGGCTGTAAATAGATTTATATTATATTTGCATATATTGTTATAAAAATAGATGTAATCATAACATATATGTAGAATAATTTTTAGTTAAATATGATATTAAAAAATTGTTAAATTTAGCTTTTTTGAATGAAGTAATTTGTATTTAAACAAACAAATCTATGAACTAAAAAAGATGTGTTTCATACCTGCTGTCAAAATTTGTAATTAGTATATTCTTCAAAATTCTTATCAGAAATTTTAAAAATAAATAATTTTTAGAAACATTGTATCTGTAGATGTATGTGAAAGTGGGAAAAGTAGAAGTAAATTGGTTTGTTTATTATGCACTTAATCATATTTATTGTAAAAATAATTAGTGTTAAATGAAGAAAAGTAATTAATGAAATAATTTACATATTACAAATGTTTGTTATAATAGAAATGTTTTAAATAAATTAAATATATGATTGTACATGGAAAATGTGTTTCAAGTGTATAAATTACTTAATAAATCAAGTATGCTCAGTTATGTATTTTTGTCCCTCATTGAGGAATTTTGTTTAGTGCAGTCTACAAAGGAAATACTTTTATTCATTGATGTCTTTATAAAAAATTATTTTTCAATATTTAACGAAATAAATATAAATTAATTGCAGAAGATATTTTGTAATAGTTTATTTTTATAAAAATATAGTCTCCTCCATTTATAATATTTAAAACTTATCATTACTTCTAAATGAAAATACTGAAAAGCTGTTTCAAATACATTCATATTTGATTACAAAAATATTATATTGTATTAACAAATGTGTTTAATGCTGAAAATGAAGTAAAAATTACAGTAATAAAATATTTTCTTATTTTTTGCTACTACTTTTTTTTTTATATTCTCCAGGTTTTTCAACATTACAATTGATCACAGTTGGAAAGTTTTTCCAACTTGATACAGTTTTTGTAGTGTTTTTCTTAATTTTTGCTGGTGAAACTTCATCACTTGAAGTTTTCAAAGTGCGTTTTGAAGCAAGTTTTGAGTTTAAGTTAAGCATTTCTGGTGAACTGTAACTGTCACTGTAATTTACTACTTTTCGAGTTCGTACTGTTCTCTTAACAGATGTTTTCTCATTCTCTTTTTCAACTGATACTGTTTTTTTACTGGTTAATTTTGTTTTAAGAACATGACCTACTTTATTAGTAGAAATTACTTTTTTTATCTTTTTCAGTTTTTTTGGTGGAGAAGGAGTTTTTGGTATTACATTTGGTGAAGAATTTGAAATACTATTTTCATTTTTGTAATTTTTACTGATATTACGCCTTGCTGAATTAGTTTTTGTAACTTTGGTTTCTTCTTCATCGGAAGCACTCATTTCTCTTTCATCAATTTCACTTGATGAAAAACTTTCTTCAAATCGTTTTGTAGATAATTTAGAAGCTTTTGGAGTAACTTTTTTCTGAACCGGAGTCTTTTTATTTTTAGTTAAGAAATTTAAATTACTGTTTAATGATCCACCGGAATTTTTAATGCCATTTAGAAAAAGAGTGCGACATTTTTTATAGTCTGGTTCAGTGTCATGTTTTAATGTAATAATATATTGAAAGAACTTTACAAGTGAATCTGAAACAAAAAATAATTTTTATTTTATAACTTTTAAAATAATTTATTGTTCATTGTATATGAATGGAAATTTTAATTTTTATTTTTTACATTACCAGGCACGTTAGAAAATTTATTTTTTAAGACTTGTGGAATATCAGACATAAATTTTTCTTTTTCTTGCTGTACTATTTTCACATCAGTTAATTTTTCCCAAGGTAAATTATTACCTAACCAATGTAACATGTTATAGGCTAGTATTTCTAAATCACCCCTTCTAGTTGGAACTAAAAGTTTAAATTACAAATCGTTTAATTTACAGCAGACATTTTAATGTTTTTAAAGGATTTTAAAACTTTTAAATAACATATACCTCCGTTATGGGCATCTCGGCTAGTGTATTCTATAGTGCCATTATGAGCTTTCTTTGGATCATTTACAAACAATTCCTTTGTAGAAAAGCGCGAAGCTAGACCAAAATCAACTAAAAACACATTTGAATCCGAATTAAGTAATATATTTGCACCTTTAATATCAGCATGTACATATCCTTTACTATGAATATATTCAAGTACGTTTAACTGTAAAAAAATAAACGATGTACTGGCAACTAAAATGACAATTATATGTTTCTTACAATTTGATAAGCAATTTGAAATACAGTTAATTCAGGAAAAGATCGTCCACTTTCTAAAAATATATTCCAAATATCACGACCAAATCTTTCCATAACTAAAAACCTATATTTAAGACCATTGCATTCATGTGTGCCTGATCCTATATACTTTGGCATCCCCAATGATTTGATTTTATTTAATTTCATCCAATTTGAAACTAAAATTTTAATGAAATAGTTATATTAAAATATATACATCCATAATAAATAAAAATTCTTACTGTCTTCTTTTTTAGCATTCCGCATGTAAAAATTATTTTCAACAAATAAAGGTCCATTTTCACGTGGTTCCTGATAAAAATATTTTTTTTTAAAAAAAATTAATAATTTAAATTAGAAAATATAATGTTATTTACAATTTTAATAACATATTCATAATTTTTAGGTTTTTTGCTCTCATATTCAGCTGCAGAATAAATTTCACCAAAACCACCAACACCAATGGAGGGTCCTATGATCCACTTATTTTTTCCTAAATCAGTAATAATTTCTCCCAAAGGAATACGTTCTGGCATTTTATAACCATTAGCACGTTTTCTTGGCGCTTTTTTTTTGACAGCTTTTGACATTTTTAGTAAATTGATTCAATACTAACAAAAATTAAGACAACTATATGTATATATCAATTAAAATTCTATAAAAAAAATTAAACTAATAATATTTATACTTTTACGTAAATATATTTATATTTATACAACTTTTACATACTCCTATTTAATTAGTATTAACGTTTGAATACACAAAAGTTTAAATTCTCAGTGAAGAAACTAATCAGAATGCCAACTTAAAAATTTATGTAATTACTTTTTGAAAACTTGACAATAATGTAGTTGATAAGACAGATTTCTAGATTTTATTTATTTACTTTTTACTCTAGTTTAATATTAAAATAACAGATGACACATTTGGTATTAAATTATGACAACAATTTGTACTGTATTACAAAGCTGAACATTGTCTACTATTTCTGTCAGGAATTGATATAATTTGTAATTATTACTTTACTTTTTCTTTAATAAAATGCATAAAAAGTAAATCTTATTTTATTAAAATATATTAATATTTCAATTATTTCACTGGATGAGATTATAAAATTTTACAAAATTTATAAATAGAATGTATATTACGAATGTTTTATAATTTTTAATATGTAGTGAAAAAATATATCACAGTAATCGAGATGGTGAAATCAGGCTTATTATATTCTTTTCTATAAAAAACTCATTTTTAAAATTATAATTACTGTATGAATATAAATAAAAATTCGCGAATCTTGAAAAAGATTAGATTATTCGAATGAAATTTGAATGAAATGAAATGAAATCTTGAAAAATTTAAACGTTTGGTAAAATTAAAATGGTACATGGCAATTAAAACAAAGTTGTATGCTACTGAATTGCTTAAGCCTTGTTAAGCAACATTCACCCAATTGACAATTCTAAAAAAGTATTTCAGTTTCTTTATAAAATAAAAAATATTTTGTTAATTTATATTTGTTAATTATTTTTTTATAAAAAGAAAAATTCTCGAATACTTTAAATGAAACATCTAATTATTGTTAAATAACAAGTTCAATGAAACGAATCAATTAATAATCTTTTTATAATAGTTACCTAGTTGTACAAAGTTTTAACTATATCCTGAAAGAGACATTTATATTTTGCTTACGCATAGTGCCAAAGGAAGTTTGAACAGTTTCGTGCAGAACGTTAATACCGACAAAGCCTGACAAAGTCCTGACTACAAACCGATATAAGTAATAGATTATCAGGATTACAGTTTGGCCATTCGATCGTTAAAATGACATTTACTGAATGTTTTGTGTCAATTGTAATTGGAATTGACTCTATTGTTATTTTAAAAAATAATTATATATATATATATATATATATATATATATATATATATATATACAGTTTTGAAAGGATAAAACAATTTTGTTAAACTTTCAATAAAATAAATGTCAACGTATTTGAGATTTTATACTTATTATTTCCTTTAACAAAATTAATAAATATATATATATATATATATATATATATATATATATATATATATATATATATATATATATATATATATTTGTATAAAGTCAAGATAATTTAGGAAATTTAATCGTTTTAAAATGTTCGCATAAAAAGAAAAAAATCCGTTTATAGCATAATATAGATTGCTTATGAAAACGGTTTGTGGATAAGGTATAATAAATTGACTCCTGTAAATTAACGTATTATAATAAACAGAATGGGGGTTAAACATAAACAAAAAGGAAATCGGCATGTAGTTTTAAATATTACCCACAGATGGCTGTATATTTGAGTTTGACGAAGATGTTTGAAAACAATTGCGTATCGACGAGATAAATCCAAAAGTATCGTTTTATAGATGAAGAATTTATGTATTTTTTGAGTACATTGTATTCTTGAAGACAGATAGGAGACACGGTATTTAAAAAAACAGTGATAAATGTTTCTTTTTTCAAAAATGATGGAAAACAAAGTATCAATTTAAATATTTTTCAAGAAAATTAAGAGAAAATAATATGCTATTGACAAATTTCATCAGTGACTGACATTTTAAAAATGTATTTACGATTTTTTAGAAGGTTACATCAACTTGCATTATCATTTACTGGTTGTAAGTTTGTTGTTTTTTTTTAATTTAACTTATTATTTTAAACTTGCTTATTATTATCTATGAGTTTTACTTTATTTACAAATATCTAAGTTTGAACTGTATACCTGATTTATGCCATTTTAATGAAATATTTTATTTGTATAATTTCCAAATTTAGTAGATATTTTTGTATGTTTATACTTATTTAGTTTACTAATTTCATGTATTTTTTAATAAAGATTGAAATAATTATAAATACATATACTTAAAATTTTTACTTTCTTATTTTGATTTTATAACACTAAAGATCTTGTTCCTTAAATTAAAACAATAGCTGTTGTTCATAAATAAATATTTTAAAACCAGGAAGATTTACTTTGTGGTTGATTTGATATGACTTGCAGATTAAATTTACTGCTACAAAATTGTAACATTTTTGCTGTCATTCTATTAAAGCATGTACGTTTATTTCTTTTTGGATAACTACTTAAAAAAAAACTCAGTTCATCTTATGATCTACTTGGTGATTGAAAATAAATGGATCATTTAATTTATTGCTTATTTTTTTACTTAGATCAATGTAATTCAAAAATAAAAAAGAGATTTTTATGGTGCTTGTTGTGTATCGAATCACATTCAAGTCGTGCTCTTCGTGTCTCGTGTCTTATGTTTTTCTATTCGTATTTAAACAAAAAACTGAAATCGATTTGTACTGGAATAACTGACATATTCGTGTCGAGCAAGTTTTGTGACAGAAAAAAAACTTAATTACTTCCTAGATTGCTTTAAACACAGACCCATGTAGTTAATTTGCGTGTAAATTGAAAAAAGTAAAGCACGTTCCATTTTTTCACGTTTACCAGTTTTGTATAGCAATTGATTTTTATATTATAAACGACTTCTATTTACTATAAATCATAGAAGAATATATCATCTATGACTTATTACAATCAAGATTATCGATTTATTTAATAAAATCATAATATTTTGTAAGAAAATTCTGAAATTATATACAAATCTTAGTGGATTTGCATATTCAAAATTCAATTTTCGTTGTGAATACATATGTCACATTAAATTAATACGACTATGGGCAAATGATGATAACTTGTTCACAATAAAAATATTTAATTATAGTTTAAAGTGCAGATTGATGTATATTCAGATGATTTTATTTTCAACATTTAAAATTTTATGGTAAATTTTGTGGCGGTATTCATGAAATAGAATTTTTATTTGAAAATTTACGAGTTTAGTATTTGTTCCCAGTTTGAAAATTTAATAGCTTTTTTATGTATGGTTTTAAAGCATTACAAAAACTTATATTGAATACGATTTAAAATTTGAAGAAGAACAATGAACAAGTTTTATTAGATCCGTGTCAATAGATCATTTTTAAATAATTTAATTTCATTAAGAATTTC
This sequence comes from Acanthacorydalis orientalis, assembly GCA_034766995.1. Lineage (NCBI taxonomy): Eukaryota > Metazoa > Arthropoda > Insecta > Megaloptera > Corydalidae > Acanthacorydalis > Acanthacorydalis orientalis. Next base: position 15,063,288 of record CM068318.1, on the reverse strand, counting down.
ATAACAGAATGTAATAAATGTTTTTGTTTGATTGTGGTTTGACATTTAATGGAATTTTTGTCAGCATTCAATATATTTCATGCTAAAATATTATATATTTTTTTAGTTATGCTTAAATTCATTCATTTATATATATATATATATATATATATATACTCGTATATATATATTCATAACATTTTGAAAAATTATCTATCTATATTTTTAACTATATATTAACTCTATATTTTTAACTATATATATATATATATATATATATATATATATATATATATATATATATATATATACTCGTATATATATATTCATAACATTTTGAAAAATTATCTATCTATATTTTTAACTATATATTAACTCTGCTCTATAACATTTGTCTAGATCAATATAAAAAAAGATTAATATGAATAAATAATAGTTACGACTTAAAATCCTGTCTGTACATATTGGGAAACTCTAATACTATATAAATAAAATGTATAGTTCTTTAAAAATTATCATCCAGAGAAGTAAATCAACATTTAGCTATCACTATAATAAGTTGTATTTATCAACGATCATTTAATATCATTGATATATAACTATTTTTATCAGGATAATGAGATTTTTTACTTAATACTGTAAATATTTTTGTTTATAAATTGTTTTTAATAATTTGGTGTAGAGTAATAAATTATAAATCTATTTTTGTTTTGTATAAAACTGTAACAGGTATTTTAGTATATTTTATAATTTACTTTTTAAAGCAAATCTATATAAGCTATTTTAATATTTACCCTATTGAATTTAATAGGAAAAAATCTGAGATATACACTTAATTCATATTTAGAGAGCAATGGGTTAATTATAATTATACAATTACATTTTTCCATGTGGTACTTTGTTTTTTTTAATGAAAACTATTCATTTCTTAAATATTTTATTCTGATTTTATGATATCTATAAACGAAATACTATGTACTTAATACAAACTTTTTTAAAATAAATTCATTTTCGTTGTGATTGAGTCATAAAATATATGTTTTAAACAGAGCGTGTTTATTTATAAGTTTTATTGTTTATATGGACCAGGGGATCTGCCTCTTACTCGCTATGTTCGCTAATCTCCCTGTCCGGAGGGAAGGAGGGGGAAGTTGTTGCTCTCCCTTAACAAATAACAGAAATTAACAAATTATATGCACAAATAATTTGTGTAAAATGTAAGTCGTAAATTTTTTACTGGAAATGTTTATAAAATTAACAACAAATACAATGATAGTGTGTAATTTGTTTTTACTTCAAAGCTTCGGTGAATACAATATTTTGAATAAATTTCGTATCAGTTTTACACTAAAATCATATACCCTGTTTCGTTGTACACAGTGAGAGAGCTACATATTTATGACTGATGTTAACTAATTGGAACAGAGACCACGCGATATCCATCAACTAATCATTGATAATCGGGAATGGAAATGATTAACGTGCTACTTATAGAGTGTAGCGGGGAAAGCGGTGTTGCGAGGAGGTGGTCCACACGAAAAAAATTGTTTTATGGAAATTTTACAATGGAATTATTTTGTATATATAGAAAGATAATTTATCAAAAAAATTATATTTACATGGGTATTTATACGTGTAATAAATATTAATTGTTAATTTAAAACATTGTGAATGATGAAACAACTTTTTATAATAGAGGATTTTTTAGATACATCACAGTCAAGAGATTTTTCTCGAGATGCAGCATTTCATTCGCTCTGAGTGATAGCTACGGAGCTGTTTTCAGAAATGTGTCAGGTAAGTTTTTAAATTTTAAGCATGCCATTGATTTTATTAATTTTAAATTTTTAAAACAATTTAGTTATCTTTTGTAAACTTAATCTTTTTAAATTATTTTTCTCTTTTTAAATAATTATCCATAGAAAATATATTTTTTTTATTTCACTGATTTTTAAATAATAACCATAACATATTAAAAAAGTATAGTTCTAAACAATGGTTTTAAATATTGTTAACTTTTAAAGTAAATAATTTATCGTTTTCACATTGAAGTATCTAGTTCTAGTTTTGTACGATTCAAAAAATAAGCTTTACTAATTAGTAATTAAGACTTTTTCAAGTGAGTGATTAAATATGTAATTATAAAATATAAAGTAGTCATTAAAAATTCAAAATATGTTATTAAAATTCAATTATTGTTTTTTATTACAAAAAAGAATGATAAAAATTCAGTGACTTGCATTTTAATATTTTATGAATGAAATATCTGTTAGTATTAAAATTAATTAATATTTATAAACTGTGTATGTTGTTTAACATTTTCGTATTTGATTTTGAACCGTTAAAATATTTATGTTTTTAACTTAAACATATTAAGTTGGTAGAAAAATAATTGCGGTTTATGATCTTCAAATTCATAACAAAAAGCGCAATTATCATCCTATCGACCTAATATCTAGAAGTGAACAATTTATAGTTTTCTAAAAAAAATGATTAGAATATGTCAAGAATACTGTTTATTACATGAACATATATGGTTGCACATATTAATTTAAGAACATCTGTACAATAGTTTACATCAGGTCATATGTGTAATATCCATTTCTTTAAAAATCACTATTTATATAACACATATATATATATATATATATATATATATATATATATATATATATATATATATATATATATATATATATATATATATATATATATATGTAATTTAAATGGAACCTTACCCAATTTATTGTGAAAAAATCCTTCTTTATTACATATTATCATATAAATAGACTGAATTGAAAATGAACTTCATCTGATTTCCTGCTGATCATTACAAACTAATTGATTTTAATTATGATCCCAATCACTGTATGATAGGCCTATTCTAATTTTGATTTTTACTACTTTTTGTTATTGGTATTGACATTTTCATTTACATGTCCGAATATGTATATATATATATATATATATAATATTTGAATACATCTGATCCCCAAGCAGTAAATATACATAAATATTTACATACTACCAGAAATTTAATATCAATCAAAATCCTGTTTGTGTTCAATCACGTTAATATTTTTTGCCATTGTTGATAATTGGAGCGAAGCTCGATTGTTTGTTTATTTTTATTATTCATGTGTTTTTTTACTGGCACGTGTAATTGCTTAAGTTAATTTAAATGGAGTTATCAGTAGAAAGCAGATATTTAATTTACAAAAAGAGACGGGATTTGATTTTAATGTGAATATAAATAGGAGTGTTAGTAAATAATATATTTTATGGTATTATGTTGTTTACATATTTATGAAATTTTTACTTATATATATATATATATATAAATATATGTATGTATGTATGTATATATGTATGTATATTTTGTAATTAAATGTCTAAATGTTTGTAACACATTTAGAACATTTTAAATTAAGTTTAATAATAAAGCACTTTTTCAAAAAAGTATTTCGAAATTATTTTGTTTCCTATTATTTCCTATCTGTCAAATTAATTAAGTATATAAATGCAAAAATTTTATTTTACTTTTGAAAATATTTCGTTATTTTTTCCAATTTGGATTATTTAATAATTAATAAATAGTGTATTTTTAATATTTTAAGTCAGAGAAACAGATGAAATCACTAGAAATTATAAAATATTAGTGTGTGTATATATATATATATATATATATATATATATATATATATGTATATAAATTCATATTTAAACATTTAATAAAATATATAAAATAGCAGCTCAAGAAAAACGTAAATTTATTTAAATTAATACTTAAAATACAAAAAAATGTCAATTTTAGTTATGATATATGATTATTTTGTCATTAATAAAAATATATCAGGTCATAATTTTGAATTTAATATATTACTCCATATCCTGTTAAAAGTTTTGTTACTGTACTTAAAATATCTATCAATGATCACTGAAATGTTAATTTAAATTATCTGTAATTATTTCATTTATAATTCAGACAATGAATTTAAATACATAATACATAACTTTTTACAATAAGTAGTTGAATTTATATCTTATATTGATTAAAAACATATTTTTATATTTACCATCAGTCTATAATTATTCAATACACAGCTATTTTGTATTTATTTTAAAGGTTTTACATTGTAAACGTTCGTGTAATCTTTATGAAATTCGTTGAATTATCCATATGGTACAGTACTGTATATAAATCAAGAAAAATATGTAAACTGTGTACAGTATCTTATTCAGAAAGCAGATTTTCATTTAAATATTTATACATGTATATATTGATATACTTTTAGTAACGTTCTTGTAGCATAGATGGCACTACGATGTTTGTTTGATGTTAATTTTGATTTTAAAATGTGGAACCATTCGTATATTTATGAATGCTTTTTATTTCAAATAATATACTTTTCTAAATATATAATGAAATATAATCCAGAATAATATATGCATATATGTATATATATATATATATATATATATATATATATATATGAATTATTTTATTTAGTCCTATTGCTATTACTATTAGGTAAAAATATTTTTTATTTTATTGATTCTAATTATATATTTAAGAAATGTTGAAATAAAATGTTTTTCCAATTCTACATCATGGTAATATTATCAGATAATGTTTTTTCAATTCTCTTGTACATACATGTTGATATTTGGAAAATAATTTCTTATCTATTTTTTTAATTTTTTAGATAATATTTCATGCATGTAAATATAATATATAATGACTTTTTTACTACTATTTATGTTTATTTGCCTGGGAAACAGTTAAATGTTTGCATTTTCTGCATTTTATTTTTAGTTAGACATATTGTGTGAATAAATATTAGCTGTTAATATTTTATGTAGAAAAATTAATATATTCTTCGGAAGACTGGAATAGTGAAACTTGGAATTGATTTTAACACACACATGCACACGCACACACACAAACACATACACAAACACAAACACACACACAAACACACACACACACACATGTATATATATATATATATATATATATATATATTTAGTGAATAAAATATAATAATTTCAACACTAATATCATTTTTAAAATTATATTCAAATGAAACGATGTGTGATAAAATAATTATAAAATGTATTATGATAACTTTGCAAATTTTATTGACTATAATTTTTTTTATAAAAAAGCACATAATATACACCCACATACTTCAAACATATATTACACACATACATACACAGACGGTTGCCTCAAACTGAACAACAATATCAGCCAATGGTCATTGTTTAAAAACAATATAAACGCTGTTGCCCCGAAGGTCCAGCACGCTACACGCAGGCCGCGATCGCGTTCAGCTGTACGATTTTCCGTGCATCGTCGCACCTCCCTCGTCGCCCTACTTTTACCAACAAATTGATCGCCAGTCCTTACATTTCATGCTTGGCGGCACAAAAATTTCATATTAGTTGTGAGACCGACCGACGTTAAGATTGTATTAAAAGAGCGATGCTTACACTGACTGAATGCTTCCTTGTGTACGTGCTTCTCTGCGAGCATGGGCAGCCCGCCGGGGTAGCTTTTGATCTAGTCTGTGAAATATCTTTTCATTCTTAGCACCATGTAAAATCTGTTTCGAATCAAGGGTATAACAAAATTCGATCTTTCAAAATGAACATTTTTTTTATACTTAACACAATTTAATTGGATTTAATGATTTAACAAAATATTGTTCTATAAATAGTTTTTAGATTAGATAGTCTGAAGTAATCTTTACAATAACAATAAATATTTTGAAATAATATATATATATATATATACATCTCTCTCTCTTTTATATATATATATATATATATATATATATATATATTGTAATAATATATTTGAATAAATGAAGTTACTTTTTATTCTTATAATTTCAGCTAATTTGGCTATAATTATTCGTAATTATAGTTAGTTAACTCGTCTTTTTTAGATACATTAAGTTCTTTATGTAAATATAATATTTTGTAACTATTTTTTCTTTATTTTCAGTTGCTTAAAATATATAGTTCTTAAAAACGCCTGAAAATAACAAATTATTTTTGCAATTTTATTTTATACAAATTGATTTCGATTAATAATGTATTTATAATCTTTGATACTTCAACTATTTTGAGATTTTGAAGCGTTTTAATCTTAGTGAGACTTTTTACAATGTATGAGTTTCGGTGGGGAACAGGCATTTCTAATAAAGTGAAAAACATTTGCAACGTATTTGGAGAGAGCGCTGTGTCTATTTCAATCTGTGAGACAGTACATAAAATTTAAACAGAGTGATTTTGACCTCGAAGACCAGCAGTGCTCAGGTCGGCTTTTTGGCGTAAATTTCAGCATTGTATGCGATTTACTGTATACTAATTTACGAAATTCAACACAAGAGGTTACTGAAAGGTTAAATATAGATAAATCGACCACATTTCGGCATTTAAAAAAACTTGAAAACAACTTAATGTTCGATGTCTAGATGACCCATGATCTGACTGAAAAGAACAAAGTAGACCGAGCCTCTACGGCTGATTTCTTACTTGGTCGAATAAAAACCGATCATTTTCTATTAGTGACTAGAGATAAAAAATGTATCCAATACGATAATGTGGAACGGAAACGGACTTGGAGAGAGAAGAACCAACTCGATTAGTTTATGTCAAAAGACGGGTTGCATCCTTGGAAATTTATGCTTTCTGTATAATGGAATTTCAAAAGTGTGATATTTTATGAGTTACGCCTTATTGGACAAACAATCAATTCTGAGAAATATTGTAAACAATTATAAGCAATTGAGAAAAAATGTCCGGTTTTGCCTAATCAGACGGGAATTGTCTTCCATCACAATAAAGTTAATCTTCACACTTCGATGCAAACGCAGATAAATCTCAAAGAGCTAAACTGGAATCTCCTGTTGCAACTATCGTATTATCCTAACATAGTTTTGGTTGTTACAAAACAATTTGAACGGGAAAAAATTCGTTTCCGTTCACGACCTAAAACAATGTGTTTCTTTGTTTTAACGACGAACCAGCCATTTTTATGATAAATACATACGAATGCTGCCAGAACGCTGACGAAAGATTGAAGAAAACAATAACAATTACTTAGTAAAATGAATAAATTTATTTTACTAAATTACTTAGTTCCCTTTTCTATCACGAAACCCATCAAAACTTTTGTACTCACTCAGTATACATACATACATACATATATATATATATATATGTATATATAGAGAGAGAGAGAAAGAGATTCAATATAGTCTTCCACATAAAAATATTAAAAAAAACCCTAAAAATTGAAAAAATCATGTTATTTTTAATTTTTGCGTTTTTTTAATACCTTTATGTGGAAGCCTAAATCAAATCACCCTATATATATATATATATATATATATATATATATATATATATATATATATATATATAAGGTAACAAATATACACCATTAATAAATATATTATCTCTTTAATGGGGTCAAAGATGAGCTTAAAATATTTTTCAAAAATTTATTGACATTTGATATATTTTTTTAATTTATATATTTATATTTGTATACATATATATATATATATATATATATATATATATATATATATATATATATATATATATATATATATATATATATATATATATAAACTGGAAGAGATAAAAATAAAATATAAGTGTGTTTCTGTTGTGAATTATTGATTATTACGTTTGAAACCGTATAGTAATGTTACTTTTCTATCATTCGATGATATATTGCTAACAAATGTATTATATTTTTTCACGTACCGAACATTTCCAAACAGCTCACAGTAAAACGGCGCACGAATTGTCGAAGAAGTGAACGAAACAAACAAACACATACACATATGTATATTCATTTGTGTATATGTACATTACATATATATATATATATATATATATATATATATATATACATATATTTATGATCTGTATAATATTATATGTGTGAAGTATTCGCGCACGTCTGGTAGGGCGAAAACTCTGTACGAGCGTGGCGCCAAAGGGATCGTCAGCGCGAATCAATCATCGTGAGGTCTGACGCGCTTTTGACAGTCCAGGTAGCTCACTTCAAGTCGACACCGCCACAAAACGCTTCGCACCGACACCACATAGCTTTCACTGTGCAGCTATATAGCTACCGCGCTGCAACCGCCTCACATTTTGCCGATAAATATGTAATTTAATGCGATTTGAGTCCCCAGCGATGCCGAAAGTTTTTGACTCCGGAGGGAAGATTACGTATCCGGAATGTGTGTCAGCTGTGCCGGTATATATCGGTTTTGTTGATAGTGGGCGTATTAGTGGATATTCTTTTTTTATCTTATCCAGATTTATACGAAGCGGCATTGTGTATATTTTAAAGTTGCCGGCTCCTGCGAAAAAATCTGCTCCTCATACAATATATGTATGTTTGAACGTTTACGATGTGAGTGTACTTGTTCGGAGGGAAAGTTTTTATTACATATTTATAAATATATACACAAACATATATATACATATATATATATATATATATATATATATATATATATATATATAGCATTTTGACTTCTATTTTTATAGTTATTTTAGAAACATGTTCAGATTAAACTCTGGAAGTTTTAAAAGTAATATTTTTTTCTGTCACATTACAGTTCTTCACTGTTGCTAGATTCACATTGACAAATAAGCTTTTTTATCACACGAACCACAAAGAATTTTCTGATCATAAACATCCAATCATTGATTATTGATTATTTTTGATTGTTTTTTATCCGTATTTCGATAATAATTCCAGTCTCTTCAGAGTGCTATGATACAGAAAAATCTGATTGAATCTAAATATTTTTTTCTGTGCTTGCCGTTTTGATAGAATCGTCATCAAAATGTACACAAACAAGAATCAAAAATATTCAATAATCAACATCTGAACATGTTTTTTATCAAATATTTTCTTTGTAGTTAATAAGGCGAAAAAATTATTCATTTATATAATGATTTTTTTAGCTACAAAAGCTACTCAAATTTAAACTTAAGAGATTTTTTTTAGATAAAATCACTGAAAAAGGATGAAACAAAATCAATTAACTTTACAATAGTTTTTTCTATTAATTTTTTAATATAATTATTAGTGTAATCATTTTTTTTGACGAATCAACCCTTACAAATTTTAATAGGTCAACTTTTTATCAGGATCACATTTTATTAAAATTTGAATTTAATATTATAAACTCGACTCAATATTTAATTCAAAATCAATATTACAATCAAAATTTATTTGTTATTCATCTGTTGTCGACCTTTATCTTTTATTGCTGATAATTTTATTTATTTTTGTCATTCTAGAAATCTTTCAAACATAAAAAATGTATAATTTATTAAAAAATATGAAGCTGAATTTAAAAACAGTGTGAGACTAATGTCTTCTCTATAAAAGCCAAATGTGCAATGCTCGTATTTTTATTGATATTAGCGGTGAAAAGTTTGTGAAAAACTAACAAGTCTACCTAAGTTCTCTTTTTTTTGTAAGACTCTTTTTACAGAAATGGTTTTTGATTGGTAACAAGATGTTAGTATTCACTGTTTTATATGTCATCTAATAGTAATTCAAATCAGTTGGTGCTTTTATATATTTTCGGTGACAAACATTAAATTTAGTTTCATAATCTTGTATATATATATATATATATATATATATATATATATGTGTGTGTGTGTGTGTGTGTATGTGTGTATGAGTGTAATATTTTTATTACATGCATTATGATAATGAAGTATTGTGTATAATTTGACTGTAACTTGAATTCGAAATAAATTGACTTGATGTTTTATTTCTGAAATAACAAATATTCGAGTATTATTTTTAGTTAAAACTTGTATTATATATGTATATGTATATATATATATATATATATATATATATATATATAAAATAAAAATTACACTATCTTTATGTAAAACCATTGTATCTTCTGACAATGTAACTGATTATGTAGGACACATGTATTCTACGCTTTTCGTTCAGTTTTAGTTTTAGTATGCAGTACTACTAAAACTGTAGTGTTTCGTTGCGAAGCGTTGTTTGAAACTTTTACATCGTCCTGTTTCCTACTATAAATATTTTCCAATGTTTGGAAAACATTTCGTGTAACGAGAATATCAACACAGTGTTTTCATATTTTTTGTTGTTGTTGTGTTTATCAGTTGACAGACTCAGATGGTGAAAACTTTGGTATGAAGTTAATAGTTCGTAATGAAAGTTGCATACTATAATAAGAGCATGGTTTATTATTGTTTTTTGTTCCATTGAAGTTTGTTCAATTCATATATATATATATATATATATATACATTATTTGTTGATGTAATATAAAATAGAAACATATAACTTTCCCTATTTATATTTCAGATTTAATATATAGATAATTTATTGTATTAGTGCGTTTACAATAGTAAAAAAGAATAGCTTCACTCAAAAATATTTTTGCTTATAAAGAATTTTTAGAAACTATGAACTCAAAAAATACAGAAAAGTAGTTTATTAGATATTAGTTAGTACTAATAATTTCAAATAATTATTTTTTTAATAGTAGTTGTTTAAAAACGATAAAATTTCGAACCTAAAAGTATAGTTATTAAACAATTATAATTCCAATTATAAATTTAAGAAAAATGTTTGTTATTTTAAAATGACATAGAAATCATCCATAGATATGTAATTTGTAAGCGAATTGCTGACTAATTTGTTATATATTTTTTTTTATTAAAAGGTTATTCTGAAAAGTGTATCGTATTTGTATCTTTATTCAATTATATAAAAATATTATTTTTAAACAAACTTATACATAAACCAACTTACTAATTGTGTTTCGATATAGAAATATTTTGAATTTGGAAATAAATTAATCAAATTAATTTTTATTGTATTTGTGTGTATATTATTAATAATTACATAAAAAATATCTTATATTATTTTTTGTATATATATTAATAATTTAAAAATATTTATATTCTTTTACGTATTCTGGTTTTCTAGTTATGAATTAAAAATGAAAACTTGTCTCTCACCTCTGGATATCATTTGAAATATGCTAAAAATAAAATAAATTTTAAGGATGTAAATTGAAGTAAAACACTTAAAAACGAGTAACTATTTCGAATCGTAATTAAATACAATAAGTTAATAACATGAAATACGCAATAGAAGAGTGGTAATTTTCTTAAATTAAATGATTTTAATAATTGTACAATGTAGATTATTGAATTTTTAAGCCTTTTTCGCAGCAAATACAAAATTTAAAGCATTTTTTGAGTTTATTAATAGCATTCGTAATACTTCTTTATAAAATTTATTCGAATGAACACTGTTTTATTTAATTGTGTAATATTATTAATAAAAGATCTAAATTTCTCTTCCTGTAGTCAACATGCGTGTGACATTTTCTTAATATACACACATACATGCATATATATATATATATATATATGTACAAAGTTATATTTGTTTATATAATGATAAATGTGTTGTGTGTATGCTAAGACTGAGCTAAATTAAGTCAATCATTTCAATCGAATTATTGTTTATATCTCTTTAACGGCGACCGATGTTCATTCGAAACACTCATGAAAATTAATAGATCTATATGAATTGGAAATTTGCTGATATCAGCCGTAACGTAGCTCTTATTATCACCAAACTTATCAGTTGGTAATAGCTCAAATCTCTCGTAAACTGATTGTCTGTCTTGTCTGTTCGAAATGAATGAATGACTAGCTCAGTTATTGGGCAACGCCGCGACAGATTTGGATTGCTCAGATGTGGAGGATAATAATAGACGGGTGTTTCGTCGTGTATAGGGTATTCGTGAAACGTGGACGTGATGAAAAAAGATGGTGTGAGTGTTATATGGGGACGTCATGGTGCGCACCAATTAGCTAATGGAGCAGTAAATTGGAGCAATGTCGCTGTACGAGTGAGCCGGCGGCTGTGACTGTTTGGCGTTATCGAAAATCTCTCCGTTGTGACAGCTCGCCTATTGGAAATGGGAAAATATTGTTGCTGTTCAATGTGTATATATATATATATATATATATATATATATATGTATATATATATATATATATATATATGTATTTATATGTATGTGTGTGTGTAGTATCGTGTACATAAAAGTGAATGTCTGTAGGATTTTTTGTGTATTATACGCTAGCTGGTTTCGTTCCCTTTAATTTTTTTCCACTGTGATAGTAAAAGATTCAATTGTTAATTTCTTTTATGTTTTTTGATAATCATATTTTCACGGGTAAATTTAGTTTCAAAACGTATTTAAAGTATCGCTTTAGGAATTATTAAATAGATTATTAACCGAATTTTATTATTTTTGAAAATATACACACACACACACACACACACATATATATATATATATTATAATGAAAATATTTATTATACAATATCAATATTTTTAATTGTACTTAATACCAATGCACGGATGTATACTTAATACCAATGCACGTATGTATATTCATATTTGAAATCTTTTTAATAGCAAGATTAAAAATTTAATGAAACGTATGTTCCATATAATAAATTAAAAATTTAATTTAGAAATTTTTAATTTAGTTTTATTGTTATTAAATAACAAACAGTTGTAATTATTGGTCGTTTACGTACGATAAACTGTAATCTTTGGTAATGAGTTTTAAACGTTTGTAAACAAAATTCTATTCGTGTTTATTTCTATGATCTAATACGAAATCTTTTTACATATTCCTAATTATATTTATTTTTAAACAAATGTGTATATTTATTAAATAGATCTTTGAAGTGTTTTTACATAATCCTTTTCAAGTATTGCAAAGTTCAGGTTATGTTGTTATCATTACTTTTTTTATAAACATTTAACAGAATGTAATTATTCTGCCATTTCTTTGTAATACTACTACTCTTCCATGTTTAGTACTTGAGTAAATCGAATAACAATTATAATTTTTGATTTCATAAGTTTAACATATTGCTATTAGGGCTAAATGTTTGCAGGTTGATATTAAATAATTTAGCGTTTTCAATATTTTATCCAATTGGTATTTATTTATTAACATTAATTTATTTTTTTAATGAGTAGAATATTTTTTTTAATAAGTGTGAATCATTAAATGCTTACATGTGGCACTGAACATTTGTTTCATTTGTAGATTATTTTATTATTTTTTTATTGTGTGTATTTTAATCAATGCGATTATTTTTCAAATAGAAACATAATTAAAAATATACATTTGTTGATTGGTTCATTAATGACAAATGTTAAATATTTGGTATAAAATAATGTAATTAATTTTTTGAATAACAAATAAATATTTGTAGTATTTCATCACGTTCATTTATTTATTTGTATACACATGAATACATATATATATATGTATATATAAGAATATCAATTAAATTACTTTTTTAATAACATCAAAAAAAATACGAATCATTGAAACAGTTTGTTTATAAAACAAAATTCAACGAACAGAACAACGAAAACAAAAAAATAAAAAAACACACGAACCAATATCCCCAAACTCCACAAAGAAAAAACATCCGTTTACTACAATATTTATCTGGCATTTTATTCGCTACAACAGATTATTTATGGGCACAGATCGAACAATGCCTTGCGGGGCCCAGCCGTCGATGGTAATAGGTAGAAAGAATGGTGTTAGATGGTGTGGTTGGTTCCAGATGCTCCATGTCGCTGGATCTCCTGTTTCCGTGTCGCGAAATTCAATTTATTTTTTTACGTTGTCGTCATCCTATTCTTTTCACTCTACCACACTTCTACCAAACACAGCCATTTCATTCACTGACGAGATTGTCGCATTTATAACATTAGTGGTCGAAGGAAGAGACGACGACCAAATGTGCAGATAACATTTTCTCGTGATTGTAGGCATGTATAGACTGAACTTTCAAAGTTGTTTGTGATTTGTTTAGGACTTTTTTTACATATATACGGACGCTTATATTTGTCTAATAAAAAGGCTATTTCATTGAAAATGGTCATGTTTTAGCTTTTCATTTTATTTTAAATTTTGAATATAATTTGGTTATGAGATAAAATTGTAGTTTTTATTATCTACTCTCCTCTAGTATGTTCGAGGAAATAAAATAAACTTTCATTAAAAAGTAAGTACGTATAACTGTTAATTAATTATTAATTTGGTATTTAGTTTTTAGATAATTTTTAACTTAAATATGTACTTATTTGAACTCAGTTAATGTTTTTTTTTTTACTTTTTTTATATCGCAGTCTCGTAAAATACTAAGTACATTTTCGTGATATTTATCTTTTTTGTAAATAAAAATAATTTGCTTAAAAGTATGCGAGAAATAAATATTTTAACCGATTTTGATAGCTTTATTGAAAATGTACAAAGAGCATATACATTTTGCAATATTATTACAAAGTATGAGCTTGTTCACTCAAGAAGCTTGTTCACTCTGCATAATTCAAGAAACCTAGTTCGTATAGTTGAGATAATATATTTTTTCTTTTTTAGTTCCACATTCATTTCTGATAGATCTATTTTTTTTTATAATACAAACTCTGAAAACTCTGTTTTACACAAATATGTTGCAAACGAGGTAAATGTGTTCATATGCTTATCACTTATTTCCATGTACTCATATACTGATCCATAATTCATCAAAAGATGTTCTTGAAAATTATATTTTTAATGCACTATTGAGATTGTAATTCATATTGATACTAAAATTAATGGATATTACATTTTTTGTGAATAGGTAAAGGAATTTGTCTTGTGATTTTGTTAGTAGAACGAATATTAATAATCTTATAGATTTAACGTTCTATTGTTATGCACGAAAATTATTTTTTATAGATTTATTTACTTTTTATTTGTTAAAATTCAACCACATCTAACAGACTCCCCTTTCCAGACTCTCATTTACATGTTACTTCTCTTTACGACTCCCAGGGGATACTGACTAACAGTTTTCGTTGCTGTTTCTTTTGAATTTTCACCCTTACTTGCATAATATAAATTATGGGATTGTTTCTATTTCCTGACAATACTTTTATACGTATTATGTTTATATGTAAACATACAAATTATTAATAATTTTAACTGTATATAAATTTAAAATAAACTATTTATTTTCGTATAATTACCTATTTACAAAAAATGCAATATCCATTGATTTTACTATCGATATGGATTTTAATTCCAATAGCGCATTAAAGATATAATTCCAGAGAATATCACTTGATGAATTATTGATAAGTATATAAAATAAGTACACAGAAATAAGTGATAAGCATATAAACACATTTACTTCGTTTGCAACATATTTGTGTAAGTCAGAATTTTTAACAGTTTCTATTATAAAAAACAAATATCTATCAAAAATTAATGTGTAACTAAAAAAGAAAAATTAATATCTCAACTATACGATAAATCTTTCATCTTCTAAAAGCTGAAGATTATTTATTACCAACATTATCAGGTAACCGTGTTGAAGTTTGTATTTTTTTTATTTATTTACATAACCATATATATATATATATATATATTATATTATATTCATGTACTTTTTGTATATGCTGTAAATTTATTTAGTTTAAAAATTGAATTCATAAAATGATAAGAGAAGAGAAGACTTAATCTTAAAGCTGAGTGCAAGTTATGACTAAAATTGTTACTTCTCTGATAGTACATAAATAAGAAAGTTATATCAAGTACATTTAAATCACAACATAGTTAATAAAAGACTATGAAGGCGGTAACTTTTGAATTACGTTTATGCCGTCCATTATATTCAAGCAGTTTTTGGTTCTTCTCCCTAAGCCGGCACAGTGTGTTGATTCACGACATACTTTTGCATGGAATGGAAACCGTGTAAATAGACACAGTAGCGTTACGATGTGCGCGAAACGATACAGCCCCTATAACCAGTAACCGTTGTCACCACACTCACCACGCCCGTTTGCCCGTTTCTATAAATATTAATTTTAATTTAATGTATTTTTTTCTGTGTGATGTTTTCTTTTATTTTCTTGTGACAGACTATACATCCAATGTAGACCTACTACTTTGCATATCTTTTTTCTGTTTATTCACATTTAGACTGTAATGAATAGAAAATAAACGAACGAATCGCGTGCTTTACGTGGATTTTGTAATATTTAATTAAGGTTCTCATATTTTTATTTGTAATGGGTTAATGAATTATAAACGAATTTCGAAAAGATATATGGCGACATATTTTCCTTATCTATTTTTTTTTAATATTATAAAAATAACATTTTGAAGATTGTTCATTTCGTTTAAGTAATATTGTGGATAAATAGTTACTTAATCGTTCGAATTCAGTAAATCACTGTAACTGTCGTATATTTATCTTAAAAAGAAATCGAATAGGACAGTGTTAAGTTCTGAATTTAACATTTCACGTTTATTAGAATTTATTTTATACTTCTATATTTTTTCATAAAAATGATTAATAATCATAATAATAATCAATAAACATGATCAATAATCAATTACAGATCTTTTTGGGTCTGTTAGGTAAGTGAAAAACTCATTTGGAAAACTAAATGCGATTAGAACATCATCTTAATCTAACAGCTATTTTCAATGAAAACTATATCTCTTAATAGTAAACAATTTAAATACACATAAATAAATGAAAAATCAGTGGACTTGAAAACAGTTCAGATGCAAATAACATGAAAACTAATTATTGAAATAGATTACCCAGTTGTACAAAAACTGAATTTTTTATTTTATTCTTTACTAATTTCTCACATATTAAATAGCAAGTTAGAACTAATAAAAAGAATGTATATCTATCTGAGTATTTATTTATAAACTTTTATTTTGAATAATTTACACATTTTCTTAAGGGATAAACATATATTTTTTGAAATAAATCTGTTTTTGACTTACACAGATAAGACATGATATAAATACAAGAGGAATCTAAAGAAAATGGTAATTTACTTGTTATTGAATCGAAAGAAATTAAATTGATTTTTACAGCTGTTAGGTATAACAATTTTCATAAAATCAATTATATTCCAAATGGTGATATAATTAATTGCCAATAAAAATTAGTAGAACGTCTTTTGAACAACAAACATACTCATTAATATTTAATGGTCAAATTTACACATCACCTGAAATCTATTGATAACAAAAAAATAATATTTAAATCGAAATAAAATCATTTTTAAAACAAATTTAAAGCAAAAAAATTACATTATGCATTGAACATTCAACATATTATTAAAACAATTATACTATAAAAGTCTTCAAAGTCAATCGTTTAAAATTTTTCAATTTACATTTAATAATTGGTTCGGTACGAAAGCATTTACTTTGTTAGTTTCAATGACAATTCAATATTTTCAATTAATTTACCTGAAGTTTGATGATAAAAAATAATCAATCAGAAATAAATATTCATTTATAAACGTCTTCGTGTAATATTTGCATTTTGATCATAATAAAATCTAAGTACAATAAATATGAATAAAAAAATTCGAATTATCAAATAATGAGCACAGTAGACTATTTCTTTACAAACATATATTAATTTATAGACAAAACTTGATTTGAATAAAAAAATATCAATTTACAAGTTAATTATATCGTATGAGTATTTTAAATCAAAATCTGAAAAAAAGTCCAAATAAAACTATATTGTTTTGACTGCTTACCATTGTAAAGTGCCTTTTGATAGATAGAATGTGCGGTTTTTTGAGATCAATTTGCAATGATTACTACATTTATATACAGTCTATATAATTTCATCACCTTTCAAATATTAATAATAAATATTTTGAACTGTTTGAAATTGCAATTTAATTTAATAAACATTCATTCATCATGTATTGATGTTTTTTCAAGAATCAATTTCCAATTAATAAAATGCAACATACACTATTGCTTACTCAATAATTTACTAGATCATGTACATATGATTGCATATATATTTATATACATAATGATTAGTTATTGTAAGACTGAAATTTAAATTAATTTAAAAAGAATTCTCTGTTTTGAAGGAAGAGAAATACAAACTGAAGGTAAATTGAAATATACATTTTAACTTCAATATTTTTTTTCAAGATTAAGAAAAATCTCTTTTCATAGATTTAAAAAATACATTGATGGTTACACACAAAATATTATATAAGTATTTTATAATGTTCAATTAGTCAATGCTGGATAAAGTCTTCTTATAATTAATTCTAATTTTTTCAATCTCATGTCTCTCTTTTTTATATATTTTCAGTGCAATTTATTTTCACGATGTGTGTGTGTATATATATATATATATATATATATATATATATATATCGAGTCATTGATTTTAAGTACGTGTATTGAATTATGTGGTGACAAAGCGAAAATCATAATATTTTTATTCACTGAATAAATATATATTTTTATTTCGTTTGTTTAGTCAATTCGTCTTGCAATGTGGGTACTTTATATATTACATCGAATTCCTTTTGTCAAGTATCTCAGCTGTCTCGTAACATTACCAGTAATAATATCTAAGAGCAATGAGAACTAACAATATAAATTAAAAACCACATCAGTAGCAAGGCAATACTATAATAGCGAGTGTAATATTTAATCATTGTAAACGGAACCGTAGATAGAAAGGGAGAAGATATTCGTACAGTGAGTACACTTTGTTTACAGTGAATGTTTCGGTGAAGATTAAAAAATAACGTCTCTGAAAATCTAGTCTGAAAATTTCTCACATGTCAGTGAAATTTTATTGCCAGTTTACACATGCTTTTATCTAGTGTAATGAAATTTGTATTTCGTAACATGGTAGCACTTTTTAACACTGTATATATGTTGAACTTTGATGGAATTTTCATGATAAATTTTTACACAATAAGTTTTCTTCTCAATTTGTTCGATTGAAAATAGTTTTATACAAATTAAAATTTTATTATAAGATTTATTAAATATTGTATAAATTTTTATACAAATATATTTAGAACATACTTTTCATTCATACTTTTAATTGTGATTTTATTTTGTTAATTTTGAGAACAATTTCATATATAATAACAAATTTACACATTTTTAATCAAATAATTATATATATGTATATATATATATATATATATATATATATATATATATATATATATTATTTGCCATTTGAAGTTTAATTAATATTTTTTTTATTTTAAGGGGATTTATTTATTCGCTTAGTTCAATATAGCTAGTAATGACACGTAATAATAATTCAAATCCTCTTTTATAGGAGTATTTTTAATTTTATATATTTTCTGTGTTCGGCTTGTTTATAATAATAATTAAAATATAGATGTCTATTATTTAAAAGTAAAAAAATGTATCAAATATAAAAAGCTGTTTGTTTAAAAGTTATGAGAGTCCAATAGATAAATGTGTTTTATAACTACATAGATAAAATATGCGAATGGTGAGTGGTTAATTTTCTGTATAAAGTGTAAAATATAAAAATAATATAAATAAAATATGTTAAATATATTATAACTTGTAAAATATTTAATCGATTTGAATGACATTTGGTGTTAATGAATTTTAAATACATACAATTACATATAATTCCATACAATTTTTTGAATTGTATGTATATAATATTCTGAACCAAATTTATTAAAAACACCCAGACTAAATAATTATATGTCTGTCTACTTGGTTACCTATTATGCGTCTTTACGCTAAAAATGTTTGATTAATTTTACCAATTTTCACATAAGTACTTATATTTTATAAAGATATTAGGATAAAAATATTTAATAGTATCACATAAATAATTTTTGGTATTATATTTGATATTATATAATGACTAATTGAAATGTTTTTTTTTTTTATAAACAGCATAGAAAGATAGATTAGACACAGCAGAGACAAATTGTTTAAAAAATTAAATATTATTGAAATCGATATATGTACTAAATTAAATTCGAGGTATCAATCAACACTTAGTGCTAACTTCTAGTATAAAATAAATAAATATCCATATTTTAATAAATAAAATTAATTGAGTGATAAGAAAAAAAGATTTAGTTTTAGTTTTAAAATATTACATTCGAATAAATATGTTTTTTACTAACATATGATAAATATAATTTAAGCACTATGACTAAAATCATTTTCATAAACTATTTTTTCATTCACTTTACAGACTATAAAAACTTTAATAAAAAATGTTCAATAATTGATTATCGATCGTTTTTTAATTATTCATATTTCGTTAATCGATCGTTTATTATTTATTCATATTTCGATGCCGATGTCATTTCCTTAGATTTGATAAGGCATTGACAATTTTGTGTCTGAAAGCTTTGAGGATGATGAGCTTGTCTCGGAATTTCCATCCTAATAAGCATTGTCAATACACAAAAATGGTCAATAATCAACTACTGATTATTTTTGATCAGACGAAAATTGTTGCTTGTGGGCGAATGAAAATCGTTTGTGAAATATGATAAAGAGATATAAGAAGAATCTAGCATCGAAGGAGGTAAAAGATTGAGAATATCATTTAATTGTTTAAATTAAAAACAAATGTTTAAATAAAAATATTTATAAATTGAAATCATCTGACCAAATTATAAAAATACAAGAATGTTTATTCATTTTAATTAAAAATAGGAATGAATATAAATGTTTTAAATATATATTTTATTCCCCATCCTACTAAACAACAGATGTTTTCTATGTAATTTATTAATTTGACTACAGTGGATTCTTTATAATCAGATTTTTTACCTGAGTAAGAGGTAAACCATCAGAGAACTCTTACAGGTAATATAACCTTTAGAGATTTTTAACGAAATTGAAAATAAATCCCAAACAGTGGATTCAATTCGATTTATTTTTAATAGATTTTTGTTTATTATTAAATTATTTTTATTCTATAAACTTGTTCTATGGATCAATATTTCAAGTTATGTATAAAAGATATATTTGAATAGTGAATTTCTTTTTTAACAAAAGTAATGTTTATTTAGTTCATCAGTTCCGTGTTTAAACGAATGAGTCATATTTTCCCTTTATAAGTAGTTTTCTTGACATACCCATGCATTTTATATATTTTGGAATTTCTTACCAATCTTTACCTTAACATTTAATTCATTACTTATAGGTGGATTAATAAATCCTAATATTAATATAGTTTAATAGTTTCTAACTAACATTCAGCTTAATATTTATTTTATTATGTTTGCATAAATAATAACTCAATATATGTACATATTTTTGAAATGTTTTCTTTTTTACTTGTTTGTATTAACACAAGTAAGATAGTCTTAATATATTTTTGGCTTTTTATTATGTTTAGTATTTTATTACATATTATTAAATTCACTTCAGTTTTAAAATAGCTAACAAAAGAGGTTCTGTAGATATAAGGAACAATACATTATTTTGAAAAATAAAATAAGATACGCCAATTTATCAAGTGAATTCACAAAAGTAACATAAAAAAAATAATTTTGTGTATATGCGTTTCTTAGAAAGTAATAAATATTGTTTGAAAGAAATGAACCAGTGGTTTTTAATCGAAATTGGTACATATTTTCAAGTATCTTTGTAAATAAATTATGAATTTTTATCTAAAAGTGTGATTTATTCCTTGAATTTTATTTTTACATTATTTAATTGATAAGAGAAATGAAAATAGTAGTATATAAAATAAATAAACATTAATGGATAAGAGAGAATTTGTAAAAAAATATTTATAAAATTAACTCGATATTCTGAGGATTTTTATAATTTACACAAAATTGATTAGTAAATTATAATATATATATATATATATATATATATATATATATATTGTTTTATGTAAATCTTGAAAAATATTTAATTTCGAATAAACATAGTAAGCAGTAGCTATTATAAATCGTTTCCTTGTCATGTTAATTTCTATTATATTGAAGTTCTATATTTAAAACATTCAGGAGAAAAGATTAACATTATTCAGTAACTACATATACACATTGTAGAACATCTCACTCGTAACGGTTAGAACCATTTTTATCCGAAATCAGAAAAATCAGAGTTGCGGTTATACACCTGGTATAGTAACATGACCATGAGACAAAGAATGTTCCCGCTTTTAAGAACGTAACAGGTTCTTATTATAACTTGTATAAAACACCTGCCTTCACTTTTTATGCAATAATATTACAACGAGGATAATTCCAAATTATAACGTTATGAAATGTGTAAATCATGTTATGTATTCATTATAATTGTTATGCTGAAAGTAGATGATGAACTAAATGTTACGATGAATTAATAAGTAAAGCGTAAATAATAAATAGTGTAATTATTCGTCGAATTATGGGGATAGTTTAGATTAGGAATTCGTCTGGATTTGATTCGGTTTAATTCACGATATTGATTACTTTACTAAATATGTTTAATTTTTAAGACAGTACTCTATATATTCTCTATTTATAAAATTAAATACTTCAATATATTCAGATGTATAATTTATCATTTTACGTTTCATATGAGAGAAGGTTCGAAATTTTGCACAGACACTCGCAATTTTTCATTTATTTGAGATATCAAAGTGAAATAATAAAAGAAAAAAGCTTAAAATATAATATATACATAAGTAGTGTATTTATTTTCTACAAAATCACGATTTTTATTACATTTCTGTCAACGTGTGATAAGTTTGTTCATTTCAGCTGTGAAGCAATATTATCATTACAATCAGAATGTCTTTCTTTGAGATTACAATTTAGAGTTGAAAATGAGTGGAAATAAAATGGTACCAGATCTGAGTTTCGAAGTGTGTGTGAGAGGACATCAACTTTGTTCCATTTTAGAATTGTAGACATGTGTAGACTTGTATTGTCATAAAGAACCACAATGTAGTTATAGTCAAGTTAAAGCTGCCATATTTCCTGAAGGAAAACATATCAGATTTATTCACTGAAGGAATACATAAAATTATTACACGTTTACAAAAATGTATTGAGAATGATAGTGATTAAGTTGTAAAAATAGAAATGTGATTTAAAAAGCTATATTTTACGATTTATTTCTTTTTTGTTCCATCTCAATGTCGCAAACCATTCAAGAGTTTCGAGTTTCTCGGCAAAATTATAAAGAGGTCCTAAAAACTAGAAACCAGAAATCACTATATATGTGATTTGGAGTATATAATCATGACATAAAGAACATTAACATAGGGTGTAATGATTAATGAGAGTATAATTAATTTGATATATTTAATTTTATTAGAATCATTTCTTTAGTATATTCTTACTTTTCATTTCCTTACTTACTTTTGAAATATAGCTCGTCAGTATGATTACTTTGTCTTTCACGTTTATATATATATATATATATATAAATACATATATATATATACATATATGTATATATATATACATACTTATACATATATAGATACATATATATATATATATATATATATATATACATATATATATATAAGACTCTGTTCTTTATTTTGAATTATAACTGTTCATTCCCGTGTTGCTCTAGTCCCTTATAAAACAGCATTATATCTTCTTCAATTTACTTTTTCTGACATAGTATATGCACATGTCTGTATAGTATTTTTTCTTTTTACATCATCATTTTCATGTAACTACTTTGAACGCGTCGATATTTCCTTTTTGATGAAAAATGTATATTTTTTCGTCTAGTCTGAAAATATATTCAGATACATTTTTGTTTTATTTCAATTTGTTGAACACTAAATTTTTTTCAGTGGTTTCTTCATTTAGTTATTTATACACAATTTTTAAATGTTTTTTGTCTGTTTTTATTTTTGTTTCGATGAAGTTATTATTATGATTATAATATATTGTATTTGCATAGCGTATACATTTTATTATAACGTTATATTGTAATTTATTCTGTTCTCTATTTATTATTATAAGGGATAAATTTCTTAAAATTATTTTCAAGTTAACCCTTTTTGATTTTTTTCAATAACTGATGCTTTTAAAGAAAAAAAAATGTAAACTAATAGTGTATGACAAAGTTATACATACACACACACTCCCATATATATATATATATATATATATATAATGTGAATATATAGAATACAAAATCTATTATTTTCTGTGTAAATTTCCAAAGAAGAATATAAAAATTGAAATAGGTCTCAATAAATGTCAATATATACAATATATTTATTTTTAAAAATGTATTTCTCGACTTGAATTTTTGATATAGTTGTTTATTCAAACCAATTAAAAAGGAAATATTATGATGTTGTAGATGTTAATATTATAATAAAAAACCACATGAGATTTTAATGTGAGATATTATATATTTTGATCACGAATGTCACACACAAAGATATATTAATATATATATATACACGCATATATATATATATATATATATAAATACACACACGCATACTCATACATATATATATATATATATATATGTATGTGAAAATTTAAATATTTAATATTTTATTGAAGAACAATTCTTTTCAAATATGCATTGACACGAAATTGTCTGGTATAAAGTCATACATTCTGGGTAAAAACTACTCGTTTAGAATGTTCTTTAACTTTTTTTATATATTTTTTGTTCAATTTTTTGTTGTAAAACGTCTTGTTCAACTTTGAAAAAAGGATCTTAATAATAACAATGAGTCAACTAAAATGTGCTGTATCATTAAAACATGTCTGTCATTTCCGATTTATTGTTAATAGAAAACGGTCGACCTTAACATATGTTCAATCTAATTAGATTAAGAACGATGTAGTTTATAAATGACAGGTACACTTAAAATTGTATTTCGAGGTTTGTTATCACCGACGTATTAATTATGAATAAATTTAATTATGATTATAATAAAGTTGAGTATTTATAGATTGAATATCTATATCGTTAGGGAACTGATTTATCAAATGTATAAAACATAAAAAAGTGCTTTTTATGTTTCTAATATTTAATTTGAAATATAAGTGTTATATAGGATAATGTAAATCAAATACAATTCAAATTTATATGATAAATCAAGAAATATTTGTAATATTTATATATTTATTTCTTTTACTTCATATCGAAATAATTAATTAATAGATACTTTTTCCTACATACATTTTGTTAAGACATATAATATCACAAATTTATATAGTATTTAATTTAATTATTATTTTCTATAATAAAATATGACAAATGAATATTGGTAAAACTGATTAAAATAGTGCAGTGATTTATTGACAAATTACAAATTATTATTTTTTTATATTATCATCTTCATGTAAATTTAAGATGAGTTCATTCGATTTTATATATAGTTCTAAATATTTTTTTATCTTTTAGTTATTTGAAGATTGTCATTCTCTGTTGTAAATATATATTTTTACCTTCAAAGTTACTACGCAATTGTCTTTTTAATTAATAAGGTTTTTTATTTTTTAAAGCTTTTGTAAGCATTTAATATAATTCAGAATTAAGTAACAATATACTCTGAATAGAACGAAAAAGATTTTGTATTCTATATTGGTTTTTAGTAAAAAATATTAATTCATTACTGTCATTTTAGATAATTATTTCCAATATGTATATATATATATATATATATATATATATATATATATATATATATATAAATGAATTATTTTCTCATACTGAAGATTGTCTGTTTAGTTTCTATTTTTTGAAATGATGTGATAGATAATAAGTAGTCATTGGCATTTACTTAATTACTGAAGATGGTATTTGTTCAAATTCATTATTCTGAACATGCGGGTTGAATAAAAATAAATCATAGACATTAAAATATGTTTGTAATACTGAATTCGATATTGTAAATAAAACAAATATATAAATCTGAGGTTTACACCAATTAAATTCTAGATAACGAACGTTACGAAATACTATTTACTTGCTATAAATTATAAAATAATTATAGAAATATTATAGATTTGTTATATCCTCAAAACTGTAATGGCGGGCTAATAATATATTCTCATATGTCTTAGTGAAGAAAAAAATACCTAATTGGTTCAATTCAGAACTAGTTACTACAAGTAATGTGTACAAAAACATATTTATTATTCTGTTTATTATAACCATAAGGCACTGGTACCTTTAAACATATCATAAACATACAAATTAAGATATATGAGAGAAATAAATACCGACTTAATTGTGAATCTGGGAAGAGAACGAAAGAATCACCTGCGGCAGAATCAAGATTACAAATCAGCAGATATGTACGACATATAAGTTAATTTATCGCCAACTGTCGCAAGAACTGTATCATAATTGTATCAATAATTCAATACAAATTGAATGATTGGAATTCGTAACGCACTACGTCGACAAAGGTATATAATTTGTTTGAAATTTAATTGCTCGGAATATTTTTATTGATAGATTAATATAATGGATTAGCAAATATTATATTGCTTAATAAATTTATCGAAATGTTAATTATTGAATTTATATCAGCGTGGAGTCGAACATCATAAATTATTTCCTTAATTAATTTGTTTTTAGAAGCTTAAGTTTGAATTTAAAATTTCCGAATGAAGTTTAGCGTTTATATATATATATATATATATATATATATATATATATATATATATATATATATATATTAAGAGTACAAATTAATTCTGTGATTTTTTTTTAAAGAAAATGAATGTTTATGAAATACATTTCAATCCTCAAAATAACACCCATTATTTTTTTAACCTTGCTCCATGTGTCGGGTAAATGACGAATTCGATGTCGAAAAAAATGGTGACTTGAAATCGATAAAGTCGTAATGCATTTTTATACATTTCTCTCCATTTTAACACTTTTTTGCATATTGTATGCATCACAACACCTTCTTTCAAAGGTTAGCAAATCATTCCGGCGACTTCGGTAGCATTATTTTCAACTGGAATGTGAAAAGTATGCAATAAGTAATATGTTGATTTTTTGACACCATCGTGTTCAGTACTGTTTTGTGAGGTTATGCCAACTACTTGGCCAATATATATATATAGCGTTTTCAAATGTTAAAAATGACACTTCAAAATACTAAAACGACGAGAAAATATTTTAACTTAAAACAGAGTTAAAATTGAGTCAATGTAAAGGCACTAAATTAATTTTTACACCTAATATATATATATATATATATATATATATATATATATATATATATATAAATTCAACGATTTTTAATTTACAGGAAAGAAATAAAATTATGTTTGTTTTTTGCTCAAATTAGTGATTTTGTAGCTAGAAAACTGGATTGATTACTATACTATATATTTTTTCTATAACACTTGTAATGAATAGATGTATTGAATTTTCTGACAAAAATTATTTTAATACTATAAAATTGATCAAACTGATTAAATTCAAAGATTTTTAAATACAGGCTATTATAAATTAAAAATGAAAACAAACGACTTTTATATGTTTGTATAATAATGAATTTTATTTAAAAAAGAATGTGAAACAATTTTTGCTTGTCATCGAGAAAAGAAAATTGCAACTGGAAATAATCGGTTTCAAATCACTGTTTGCATTGTAAAAAAATCCAACAATAAAAAAGATAATTCAATAAAATAAAGTTCAATAGATTTTGCTGTGTATTATAAATATCATAACATACAAGACTTGGTATTTTATGTTGTGATCATGTTAGATTCAATATATATATATATATATATATATATATATGTGTGTGTGTGTGAGTGTATGGCAAGCATCTTTTTCGGAAATTAATATCATCAAATTAAATATTTTAAACAAAAAAATAAGATAAAGAGTCAATGCTTTTACCCTTTCTATAACTATCCATGGATTCATAAAATTAATAGTTAGTCAGACTTTTTTTATATTTATGTGTATTTTGACATAAACAGTAAGTTAATTCACATAATTTCAGCAATTTGTTTTGTTAGTTTCTTATTGCTTCGGCTTTACACATTTTCGAATAAATTTTTTCATGAGTTTTCTTTATTAATAGAAAATTGTGTATTTTTTATATTTGTGGAAAATCATAATTATATAAAGGACGAGAAAATGTCATAGAAAAACTTATATATTTATTCTTTTTAAATTTAATAAATTTTTATTTCAAATTAATGAACAAAACTAATAAAAATAATAAAGTTGAAGTAAATTTTGAATTTTATTGGGAAACTTAATAAATAAATCATCCATAAAAAATATTAGCCATCTTCTGATCAATAAACCTATTCATTGTGTTTATTTATTGATAATTGGTGAAGAATATTTACAATAATGAAAATATATCTATTTATTCCCCTCTCTCTCTCTCTCTCTCTATATATATATATGTATATGATTTAGATTCGGTATCAGTTCCCTTGCGTGTATACATTTTATATATGAATACATTTTTAAACACGGTATTGTTATATAGAATATTTTAAAAATATATCTTGTCAAAAAGTATTCCGCCTATGAAAATTTAAATTGTTTCTGAAAACTTTAAACGTTCAGGAAAAAAGCATCGGGCATCATAAAACTCCACCTTTCAAATATCACGAATGTATGCAAACGACATGACATTAATACAAGGAATATAAAGAAAGAATAAGGGGATACAGAGAAACAGACAACAACAAATCCCTTTACGACGGCAATCGAGTCCGTTAGTGGTTGAAAACGAAAACGAAGTATCTACAGTGTTAGGTGGAACAAAAAGAACCCACGGCCAACATGAGTCTCTGCAAACCGTTACGAGGTACGTTTCATCCAACAGCTGTGGAAAAAGGAGTCACTTGCTAGATTGTGACGTCTACGATGCGTTACGTAAAACGCATCGTTGAATGTCACGGCACATGAGAGTGACGTGTCGTACACGTAAGAGACGTTCACGGTACAAAAAGCAACGTGTGGTATTGAGTTGAATCATTCATCGTCTAAGAGACGATGTTTTACATTCGATTCGCGATGTTGTCACTTGAAAACAGTACATTCTATGAATATAGAGTTGAATTTTGTATGTCGTTTTCATGAACCGACACACACACACACACACACACATATATATATATATATATATATATATAATCAAAATTATTCACAAAAAATTTTCAAGACTTCGATTTATTTATTTATGACGTCAGTTTTATGGTACCCTAAATATGTTTATCTCATATATAAAACAGCAATGTTGCAAATTATCTGCCATTATAATTATATAGATATGAATGAGTTTTAAATAATATGTTTATTGTTTCATTCGGTTGTATGTACAGGCTTATAATTGACAAGTCGGCGAGCGCAATGAGCCTGGGGGTTGGTGAAGCAGGGGGCGAAGCCCCCTATTATATATATAAAAAGAAAATAATCCAAAAATTTTTATGATGCCGACTTATTTATTTATGACGCCGATGTTTCTATGGTACTCAAACATATTTAACACACTACATATATCTTTCTATATATATATATATATGTATATATATATATATATATATAATCAAAATTATCCACAAAACACTATAAAATAACACGTTGTAAAAAATAATCTAGCTGAAATAATGTTTATATAGACGTACTAACATATACATTTATATATAATGTATATATATATATATATATATATATATATATATATATATATATATATATATATATAAATCTATGACTTCATTTATTTATTTGAGACGTGGCTTCTATGGTATCCAAATATGTTTATTGTTTCATTCGGTAACATGTACATGCTTACAATTGATAATAGAGAGTGCGCAGCGAACCCCAGGGTTGAGGGCAGTGAGCAGGGGGGAAAGCCCCCTAGTGTATATATATATATACATTAAGAAAAAACTTTCGTTATTTTTAGAAGAAATAATCAGCAAACTGAGTGATTTTTATTTTTTAAACTGCCCAGCCAAAAGAAATACTTTTTTTTTATTACAAACTCTCTTTCTTTCTAATATTTAATGACATATACGTGATATGATTTTAATTAAATAGTGTTGAAACTACTAGATGATCTTTTTTTTTCTTTTTCGGTATATGTGTTCTTAAACTATTTAATTTTGCTCACTTACAAAGAAATACATGAATTTGAAGTGAAATAATTCAGAACAGAAAACGAATAGAAGATTGATGTTTGATGTAGATAAAAATTTACAAAAAAAAACATGACTGATGTTACGAATCTTCTTCATTGAAAAGAATTCAGTTATTCGAGATGTTGAATTTGATATCTTTTGTATTATTCTGATCTGAATTCAAAGAGCTTTAGAACAGTTTTAAGTTGCAATGAAAGAAATTTGTTTTCTTATAACAATATTTATACGATATTATCGCTCTTTCAATATTTATGTATTTATTCAGTATTTGTTTATTCAATTTTATATAACACACTTGTAAATTATAAATATACATGTAATATAAACATTTGATTAAAAAGTATAATTTATTTTTTTATAAATTGCTTTTTGTAAGAATATTTTCTTACTTAATAAAAAAAAATATATTTTAACTGAAATTATGATGCCAACTACATTTTTTTGCACTGTGGTTAATTTAATTCCCGGAATAAAATATTCTATATATATATATATATATATTAGATTAATTGATATGAGATTAATAATTGATTATTGTCTATTTCCATTATAGTTTATCCTCGTTTTGAAGAGGATTCCATTATTTCCCTAGTACAAAGTTCATACAAATCTTCAAAAATGCATTCACAACATTGGCATGATCATAATGAAAATGTATATAAGATATGATCAAAATAAACAATAGTTAGTTATTGAATATTTTGATAAAAACTTTGTGTATTATACAGAGAGCGTGATTCATCTGTAAAAGATAGATGAAATATTTATTTCTAAATTTTCCTGTTTATATATTACCTTATCCATGATTCATAAATACATTTTATATATCACTTTAGTATAAACTTAAATTATGAATTATTTTAGTTAATACTAAAGTAATATACTTAAGTTATTATTATTATTAAATATAAAAGGTGAAATTTTCAAAAGAACAAGGTAAAAATAAAATCTAATAAATAGGAATTATTTATATTTTGTTTTAGATATCTATGAACATATTTAGATAGTTTGAAAATTCTTTTATCAAAGTACAGTCAATGAATATTAGAGTTGAAAAATTTTAAAATATAAGTATATATTTCTCATTTAAGTTCTATATTTTTTTTAAGAAAAGGAAGTTTATTTTTTCCACTAATAAATTTTCGTTTCACAAAACTTAAACAAAATACTTTTTTGGCCAAAAAATAAATTTTGAGTAAAAAAAATTAGTTACACTATTAAAATATATATGTATTCTTTTACTGATTGTTGTAATTATAAATAAACTTATTATTTTCCTGTCATATTAATAAAAAAACGTGCTTTACTATTTAATTGTAATAATTTGCGTGGTCGAAATATTTAAATTATTTTTTAAAAAATTGATTATATATATATATACACGTGTGTGTGTATGTGTGTGTTATGTATGTATATGTATTGTAGTTGCGATTTTGTATAATTGTTTTCGATGGACTCTAAAGAAATAAATAATAAACTGTCAATAGTATTAACAATCACTTGTCGAATATATGTAATAGCATTTGAAAAAGAAATGCGTTTGAATTCATCAATTTATATCTTATGCGTTGGTTGATCGACGTTTACATTTATAAATTGAGCAACATTCTTCGCGCGAAAATAGTGTAAATATGTTCAAAAATTTACGACCAAATCCGATACGACGACTGTGACGACTACACACCATTCGTCTTCTGTTATAGACATGTCGTAAGTCACTTTCAGTTAACGACGATGTCGCCGTTACTAGTGTTGCCACACCACCGTTACGGCCGCCACACCAACACTAACGCCGTTACGACATTAACGGCGAACACACAACCGTTCCATAGTGTGTAGGACGTGGTGTTGATAGTTTGCGGTTACGACGTGAACAGATATTTAAACGAACAAATATCATTCTGGATACTTTCTCTGTTTTATCATCTGAATGAAATGTTGACAGTGACATTGAGTCACGTTTTCTTAAATGATTTTATATATATATATATATATATATATATATATATATATATATATATATATATATATATATATATATATATATGTATATAAATCATTGAAAGAAATTAATGATCTTAAAAAGTTTATAGATAAATTTTGTCGCTAAGATATTATCTTAAAATTATAAAATGGTATAATATTGAAAAAAAATTAATCGAAAATCAAAAAATCATATATTTTATCAATTTTATATATTACAAATTGCCTATATTTTTTATTTTTGTAATTGTATCAAAAATTAAAATTTAGATATTACTAAAAAATGAATTTACTAATTATCTATTGAAAGTTAAAGAATGAGTTCTACTAAATTTGTCATTTATTCAAACTATGGGATTTTTTTTAAAAAAATATCTATTAAGATTTAACAAAATATAATATTTTTTTATAATATCGACGGAATGTAAAAATAAAATCTATCAAATGTAAGAAATTTTAATAACATGAAATAAGTTTGTTTAGATAAATGAATAAAATATTTATATAAATATTTATTAACCGAAAAATAAGGGTTAGAATTTAAAAACCTGAAGATCTTACACCTAGAATATGATTTCCACGTACAGAAATTCATAACTCACGAGCGAGTAACTCAGTTTTGTATTTGCGTGGATTGTGTTATATTCGCAAAGATGTAAATTTTTCGTGAAGCTCAGTGGGGCTATTTTGGTAAGTGAAACACTCTAGAGTGCACCTGAAGACACCCTGCCTGCGTGCGAATTGATGGACATAACTGTTGTTAATAACGACATCGTATCAAACACAGAATGAAAGTCGTTTAATTAGAAGTATCTTTAAATCTAAAATAATCTGAAAACAAATTTAGTTTACCATTTTCAAAAATGGTCAAATATAATTTAAATACCTTATTCATTTATAAAGGTAAAACTTGGAAAATTAGACTAATCATATAATATTTATTAACATCTACTGAAGTTTAAAAATATTGCCAACACATCCAGATAATATAATTATTTGTATAATAAATTTTTATTTAATTAAATTCTACGGTGAACATTTTTTTTAAATATAAAATTATTGTAATAGATTTTAATTGTCTCATTCTTCATTAATACTGAATGATATTACTTTAAATGCTAATGTGTCTGTATATATATATATATAGAGAGAGAGAGAGAGAGAGATGGAGAGATAAAACACCGATGCTGTCAAACTCGAAAAAACATAGTAAAGCATACATTTACCCAGTGAAAAAAATGATTAAACATGGATGAACACTGTTTATTATATGTACTTGTATGTTACAATCTTTGCTTAAAATTGCACACGTCATTAAATAATCTTCCTAAATCGGACTGATACACTCAAAATTACTGTGTTCTGAGAAAATATAGGTTCTCGCGTAAACTAGTAAAAATCGTAACTACATTAAAATAAAAAATAAATAAGTATACTGGAATTCGTGATAACATCATTGACATGCATAGAAATTGCGAATAAGGAGGATTTATAAATATATAAAAAGTGTACAAGATTTAAATGTGTGTCTTATTTGGAGTATAATTTGTCTTTCAGTAATATCAGAACAATTACACAATTGAGATTAGTGAGTGGTAAAAGATTGCTTTATAAACGAATAAACTTAATTAATAGCAGTTGATAACTTTTTATCAACTAATCTGGATGAAGATAAAAGATTCCTTCATATATTAAAACAGTATCCTGTGTTTATACCTTATATATGAAAGAGTGTTTAAATAATAGAATATATATATATATATATATATATATATATATATATATATATATATATTTGTTTGAAGTGAATAATGAGAGTGATTTAAAAATTATATTTTATTATATCGTTGAATCCATAAGACTGAGATATATCTGTTTTAAAGAATAAATTTCGTCATCTTTTAATGAATATTTTAACCACTTATTGTATATATTTATAATAACAAACTATGTAATATAGTATACCAAACCATTTTGTAAGGGGATAAATGTTTGAGATACAAATAAACTAATTAATTAATTATTTAATTTAAAAATGATCATATAAAATGTTTTATTTTTTCTAATTTTTATAATAATAGCATTCGAAGTATTTTAAGATTATTCTTAGAAATAATTAAAATTGAAAATTTGAAGTGAAAATTTTATTTAAGTGTATGTTGCATTTTTCGAAAAAAAAAATTAATCTATTATCCTGATGGTCTTTGTTCGTTTGGTTCATCAGAGTGTTTGTATTCTATTACTATTTTCGGGAAATGTAACATCTTCAGGAAGATACTAGAGATTTGATAAATAAACCTCCGTTATCTACCAAATGATTGTACACGTCCTGAAACTAGTAGTGGAGAACAGATATTAAGATGATCTAAACGGATAAAGACTATCAATACAACGCATCAACAGACTCAGTGATATAAAAACAAACAATTATTATAAGTTAATTTATGCGAATGAGTTCTTCACTACATAATTTAAGACGAAATATAATTCACGTAGAATAATGGATAAATATAAAGTAAAATAAATTAATTTTTTGTTTCAAATTATGAAATTATATTTATTTGGTTTTAGATAATTTAATTACTTATAGACTCAGGTATTTTAAAATATTATTAATAAGAGAAATCTTGAAAATAATACATTTAACCAAAATAATGACCAAAAAATCTGTGTTAGACAACGTTATTAATATTTATAGTTATAAAAATTAAAAATAGTTATATTATTTTTCATCTCTTAATTTATATGATTTGACTTTCGGCAATTTAAAAATATTTCATTTCCTAATTATACTATTTAATATTTTGATGAATGTTTATTTCACAAGAGAAAAATATAATCACGTGTTGAATCGTTCAGGTAATATTTCAATATTTATTACATGCTGTAAATAACCGGGACGTTAGTACAGTGTAATTATGAATGTCATTTCGTGTATGTATGTATTCACTGTACCTAATTGATTGAACGATGTCTTTCAATATATTCGAAATATATATAATATACGATGACTAATTATGGATAAAAAACGTATGAAAAATTTCATACATCAATGTTACATTATTATTTGAATATTTCTCGAGATATATTGTTTATTAATAATCGATTCGTTGTACGATCAATCGTGTTTTTTATGAACGTTTAAAAGTACATAGTTATTTAGTATGTTTTTAATTTAAGTAATGTTTAATGTAGTAGATATCAGCTTGTAATGTAATAATAATTAGAGTTAATTTTTTTTTATTTTTTTAAATATTACATATATAATAAATGATTACGATGATTTTTTCAGTTTTAAATTAAAAGCTATAAATTTACTTTATTATTTTTACTGTATTTTCTTATAAAAGGTAGATAAATACTTTTATTTTTTTGTTTTTAAAGTATTCGTTTAAAGTACTTCGTTAAATATTTTATTTTAGTGTCGAACCGAGAATTAGAACCTGCTCGTATTCAATTTACTTTTTATATGGTTACATATAAAATTAAAATGTAGCTTTAAAGTATATTTTATTTAAATTAAAAATGTCTCTATATTATTTATAGATAATTAGGTATATATTTCATATACCTTTTTATTATTTTTCAGTAACTATTTTTATGTTAATGTTTTTTAATAAAACTTCTTCTTTCCTTTTTACAGCATAGACACACACGTTTACTTACATACATATGTATATATATATATATATATATATATATATATATATATATATATATATTCAAATACATACAAATCTATTTAATATTACTGAAATGAAATAATCATACTACATCAGATAATTCAATCGTAGAATTTCGTTTCATAACAGATGAATGTTGTTTTCAAATCGTGTGTTGACCGTATATTTCAATAAATAATTCAGTTTACATTTTCTGGCTATAATTAGTAACTAGTTGTTAATAATATTTTTGTTAATGATGTTGGTACGAGATTTAAATGTATAAATATATCAGAAATAGTGAACTGTATTTTAATTAGACTTGATTATGTTCTATTGAATCCAGATATGATTAATTATTTGAGGTATAAGGGCTCGTCGACACCTAAGGCGAATCCAGATGTGAATGGGTATGTACATACATACATTCATACATACATATATATATATATATATATATATATATATATTCAACGATAGTATTGTCATGATATGATGAGTCAATATACATAAATCTTTAAATTTTACTATAAAAGACTTTACATACCTCACCTGTAAATTTCTCTAAAATGAATGAAATTCTCATCCATTGATTCATTGATTTCTTCCTAGAAATATTTATCTATCTACCTATCTAAATCTATCTGTCTCTCTATTTATCTCTTTAACTATATATCTAACTATATATATCTATATCTATCTATCTATATTTATTTACCTGTCTATATATATATATATATATATATATATATGTCTTAAAGATCAATTATTTTAACGATTTATTGTTGAATAAAACTCTCTTCTAGATTATTTAAATTAAAATATTTAGTTTTTTGGAAGTTTGATATTTTTATTTAATCTGATTGTTGGTCAAATGAATTTCTTTTCGATCCCGAACATAAATTATTATTTGTTAATAATTTATGTTAACAATCCATTGTTTTACCCTTTTACAATATGATTAATCTATTCCAGAAGCTTAATTATGTTACTATGTCTGGGATTGTTACATTTTTATATTTATTGTAATTTTTTCATTTATATATATATATATATATATATATATATATATATATATATATATATGTATATATATATATATATATATATATAATATAAGTATCATTGCTATGTATTAAAATAAAAGCGATGCATGTAAAATACTACCCCTATCAAATAGAAATAAATTATTTTAGTGCTTGCAGAATTTTTTTTTTGTAAAATAATATGAAAACAATTTCTGTAATTCGTTTGTACGTTAGTCTCTAGGTATAGGAAAATAAGTTTGGTATTTAAGTTGCGGCTTTTGTAAGAAGAAAGAAGAAAAGAAAAAGAATTCTGTGAAAGAAAACACTGAAATCTCAGACGTGATTTGCTACAATAACAGTTCGCGGGTTCTTCGATGCGATAAATCTTATGTTTTTTTTTTATTGAATATTTTATGCCACGGGATTATTCTTGACGTACTTTTTTTTGACAGTAATATTTATTGATGTATTATTATAAGATTATTATGTTTTTTGAGTGTATATTAATGCATGAGAATTCTTAAATTAATATATATATATATATAT
The DNA here is from genome assembly GCA_034766995.1 of Acanthacorydalis orientalis. Lineage (NCBI taxonomy): Eukaryota > Metazoa > Arthropoda > Insecta > Megaloptera > Corydalidae > Acanthacorydalis > Acanthacorydalis orientalis. The sequence continues at coordinate 15,025,984 of CM068318.1, read as the reverse complement.
ATATATATATATAATGTGTATACAAAAACTTATTTTATATTGAGAAACATTTCTTAAAACTTTATTATAATTAAATATTATTAATTACATTATTCTTGGATAAAGAAGTGTATAATTTTTGGGAGATATATTTATAGTTTTTCCTATAGAAAATTTTATATTTGTACTTATTTTAGTCAAATTCTTTTCCTTCATATGGAGTATGAATATCACCGAATACCCTTATCATATGTCAGAGCTTTTTCATCCTTCATAGAAATATACTTAGAAATACGGAAATTGTGATATTACTTACGAAACCCTTACAATAAATGTGAAGATTTTGCAAAAATGAAAATGTGTTTAAAAGTATATTTATATATGCTTTAAAATTTACAAAAACTTGTTGGTATTTTTTTATGAATTCTCAAATATTGAACAAATTGATTTATTTTTATGTTTATATGCTTCTTTAGAGTATTATTCCTTTGCATTTTTTAAAAGTTGTTAGGTTGATTAAAAAATGCTCGTTATTTTTGTATATATGATATAATTTTATAATTCTTGGTTGAATCTACGTTATTTTGATTAAATCACTGTTTTATTGTTCATAGAGATGTTTTAAGGAATAATTTTTAGATTATTTTTATTTCTTGAAATGGAATTAAAATTATGTAATACTTTTAAAAAGATGATTGTTTAAAATGGGATTATTTTCAAATATTATACACACTTATATATATATATATATATATATATATATATACATGTGTGTGTGTCTTCTGTGTTTTCTTTATTGTCTGATTTCTTGAAACAGTAATTATTAAAATATAAAATTAAATATAGAACGGTTTTAATGTACTAAGTATTAGATACATATAAGTACTTGTAAAACGCGATTCTGCTAATAGAACCACTGAGTAAATTTATTATTCATAATGGATTACATTCACGTTGTCTAATCACTCTCTAGTTTAGATCCATACACAGTACTCCGATTTACGCTTTGGGTTTGTGAACCGATTTAATTACCGGACGCTGTGACTACTTATGATTACTTGATGTGAACATACCATAAAGGTTCAAGAATTAACATTAATTATGTATTAAACATCAACTCTTCTGCTTGACATGTTACTAATTTCATAGCACATATATTATATCGTTTAGATAAGTAAATAGCAAGAGATGGTAAGATTATTGTATCGGTCTGGCACTAAACTATAAAATGTTGGGTTTTATATACATATGCATGTTGATATATAAATATACATGTATATATATATATATATATATATATATATATATATATATATATATCGTACTGTGTGTATAGAAAAACAATTATCATGCATCATTGATTTTTATAAATACGTTATTGATTTTGTGTATTTTTCATTATAATTTGTAATATTTACTTGAAAAAGTAATTTCTTTTTCTTGTAAGTAAATATATATATATACACTTTTTTTAACAATTAGTTTTCACTCACATTAAATATTAATGTTTGAATTCTAACTGATACAATTTTATATGGTTCCATACTAACTGGTTCATATTTCATTTTTTGGCTATTTTTATAAATCATAATTTTCCCACAATGAAGAAAAAATTATTACATTTTATCTTTTATCTTCTTTTTCAATATTTAACTTTTCTCAATTGATTAATCACTCTCTATTTATCTCCATGTAAAAGTACACACTTTTAATGTACTTTCTTAAAATAACATTAGTTGAACTTATATTAATACTCATTTTTATTCAGGCTGATTAACACGTTGTTATTGCTACTATTTATTTTTGTTAATATACATATATACACTCACACTTTCATTTACACATTCGTATATGTATATATATATATATACATATATATATATATATATGTGTGTGTGTGTGTTTGTATATATGTCTGTATTTAAACCTAACGGAGTTTGAAACTCGTCAGGAACGTAACCCTTTTTAAATTATATATGTTCATTGGAATTTATGTTCTCCATAACACTGATATGTATAACGTTCATTTTTCCAGGAACAAGTGAACTGTAATGTATAAAATTTGTATACTTCAAATATAATGCACATTATAAAATAATGCTCTGTTTTTGAGGTAAAAGGATATTCTGATACATTAACAAAAAGGGAAAAGTTCATTTTAACTTGACATCTAATTGAAAACAAATTAATAATAGTTAATTAATTCAAGAATTAAGAATTTGAACCGTATTTTTTATTGTTTGAAACCAATTAGACTGAAGTTATTTTGATAGTTATTTGATGTTGTTGAATATATCGTTAATAATTTAAATATTTTTATATAAAAAATTTGCAATTCTTTAAAGTACACGAGACTAATAACAATATGAAGCTTTGATTAAAGTATTAGAAAAAATTTCGTTGAAAATTATAACATATAAAGTATCTTTCAGAAACAATTTAAAAAAAATTTACATTTATTTTTTCAACATGATGGCTTGAGGTTATCATGATTTTTATAATTTTATTATCACGGACTTTTATGTGTTTGCTATATGCAGTAGTTTTAAATAAGACTTTTGAAGAGTTCATTAAGAATGCATAGTTTAATATATTAATTATATTTCACTTTACAGAGAGATGGTGATAATTTACAAATTAATTATGAAAAACAATCCTGTATGAGATGTTTATTTGATTTTTAAATACTGAATTACATTTAAAACAGTTCAGTAAAATTCATGAATTTTTATATCAAAATCAAATTTTTAGAAATGATTAACTGTAAATTTATCAAATTGACAATTATAATATTAATAATATTAGGGTAAGTTGTTGTGTAAGAATACATTGCTGAAGTCTGCGTCACTTTGCCGAATTATATCGGTACAAACGACGTATATGCGACGTATTTATGTATTTGCATAATAATTAAACGTATCCAAACTGTGCTAAATTTAAATTCCTGTCAAGACGGTTCAACATTCCGCTCCAATAAGTCATCAGTTTCGTGAGGTATGCTGTAGCGCACTTACTTACTTGTGTAATGTAAGTAAGTTTTTCCACACGCGTCCGTACGGTGCGGGTAAGCATATCGTAGACAGGTAATAAATGACGCCAACTTACCGACCGTGTGTGTTAACGCACCGCATCAATGATGTGCGAATTCACTACGTGTCGTGCGTGCGCTCCTTTCTTCATCCTTAAAACGTCACCCACGTCTGTACATCAAACACGTCACAGATCAGGCACGACGAATACGATCGTGGCGGGAATGAGGATGTTAACGTCGTTTCCAAATTGTTCGGGTATATCTAAGTTCGCACTGTATCCCACTTTCATGTGATGTAATTAACTTTTATAGTTTGTATTTTTTTTTATCTGCGTACAACTATTTATGTGAGGGCTAGTTTCGATTCTATCTACCATGAAATTGTGTATAAACTTTTGAATTTTATGACTTTTGAATGGAGTAATATGGTTTTCTTCGCAAAAAATTTACAAAAATCTTTTAAAAAAGATCGATATTGATGAAATTCTTAGAAATAAAAGATATGAAACTTATATAACAAAAAATTATATACTGAAATATTTTCTTTTGAAATTAAACATCTTTTTCTAATTATTAGTTTGCATATTGGCATTAAATATCATGTCACTTTTAAATTTGAATTCAACTTATAATTATATTAAATATTTTTTAATAATACTGGGTCGAAAATTTCATTTTTTGTCATAAAAAAGATATTTATTCTGTTATAATGGCTATTACCCTGAATTCTAATATATTTTTAAACAAATATAATTTATTTTAGAAAAAGTATGTTTGATTTTAAGCAACAGTTATAAAATTGAAAATAATATATAAGATAATAATAAAATTAAATTATTATTTTTAAGAGATATACTTTTATTTGTATGAAATTTTAGATTTATCTCTAATTAATCTTCATTAATTTTGTAAAAAGTACTAGGTAAATTCTGTCGTGACTTGTAATATATCGAAATAACATTTTTGTAGAAAATTCCGTCCTGATTACTTAAAGCTTAAAATATTAATACATGTTTCCGACAAGTTTTTTAAATTCAACAAGATTTTTCTATTCCCTCTGTATAATCAAATAAGAAACTCTGAAGTCGTATATTTTTTCATTGAAATTTAAATTCATATAAGCAATTAAATACTCATATAAAAATACTTTGAAATCTGAAAAATATATAGTTGATATTTATCTGTATCTTGATTGTCTGAAGATGATAGCTTCTTCATCTTTTTATTGCTAGTTATACATATTTATAACCAACAATAAAAAAGGCCAGTAATAATTTATTGAACATTATTGACGAAAAAGAATTTTTTGTAAGTTAAAAAATAAATCTCTTTTGAGAAAATCTAATTCAATTTTCTGTAAAAAAATTAAAATACAAAGAGCAAATGAAGCAAAATTAAATTACAAAATAGAAATGTACATATATATATATATATATATATATATATATATATATATATATATATATATATATATATATATGAAAAGTGTGCACAATATTATATCATTTTGTAGATAATGTAAATACAGATAATATAAAATCAATAAAATTGTAATATAAACATGTACGACTAAAAATAAATTCACTTCGAAAGGAAATTTAAATCTGTTTCGAACTATAACAAATAACATATGCCAATTTTTGATAAATGTGGACAACATAAAAGAAATATCTGTGCCTATGTCAACAGCAGATGCTGTGTCGAGTCCGTCGGTGAAATTAATTTATTATACTTGAAAAGCATAATTTTTACTTTCCTGTCATTTCAAAAGCGTTTAATGATCGAATTTCAAATATTTCGTCTATTAAAAGCGATAAACAGCGTTTATTAAACTTTCCTTTTTCGCATATCAAATAAAGTACATAAATCAATTTTACATTAACGAAATTGATATAACATATTTTTTCAATGTATATGATTTTGCTTTGTAGTTTAAATCGTACGAACAATTTTAATTTTGTAGTTGGTATATAAAAATAGTGTTAGTTTATTGCATGTGACTGTAATAAAAAGAATAATACTTTTTAATTATACGTAAACGTTAATTTCCAAAAAATTTCAATATTTGGTTAATTAAAATATTTGATTAATTTCTTCATCCGTAACGAACAAATGACTTTTATATAATATTATTAATGCTTTCATTGAAATGTTTTCAGTCTTTTCTTTTTATGATTAAAGCCATTGGTGTTTATTGAATATGCTTTATATACTGTTTTGTTTAATTAAATATCATGTAATATTTTATAAAATTTAATATTTTTTTATATAAAAGACAATCTATATTATATGGGATATATTGTACGGTTTATTTTATACTTAAACAAAGGATTATATATATATATATATGTATATATGTATATATATATATATATGTATATATATATATATATATATATATATCTACATAAATGTATACAAATATATTTATATATATATATATATATATATATATATATATATATCTCCTTGAAAAAAATATACAGTACATTAAAGTAAAATGATAAATTAAATACAGATTATTTGAAAAATATTTTTATCTACTTAGAATTTATAATAAATATTGTTTCAAATATGTAACTACTTACAATATCGATTAAATTCTTAAATTAAATAAACAATTCATATTAAATATGGAGAATGGGAATGGAAATATAAAAGTTTTAGAAGGATTTGGAATTGGAAATACGATAGAGACTACTTGAAAATCTTATAATGGGTCATTGAGTAATCGCTATTAGAATTTTTATTATATATATATATATATATATATATATATATATATATATATATAATATACTTCATAGTATTTCTGAAGTATTCAGTTTGCAATAAAATATCATTCTCAATAATATTTTCTTTATCAAAAACATTTAAATGTTATCCACTTTTGAAATATATTCAAATATAATAACTATTTTAACTGGAATTGAATAAAGTATTTAAAATTTAGAAATGTAGATTGGAAGTTATAAAAAATCATGTTATTTAAAAAATCAATATTTTAGAATTTGAATGGATTTGAAAGTGGGTTGTATCTGGATTTTGGTGTAGTTGTCTTTTAAGTGAGAGCTTTTAAAGTCAACTTAATATTAAATGTTGTTAAATGAGTGAAGTTAAGCAAAGTTTTAAAGTACAGTTCCTAGCTTCTTATTGGAAATAAAAAAGTGGTTCATTGATAGATGTCATTGAATATGCTATTGCATTTCTACAATAATATTTAGAAAGACGTTGTTGCCAGAAGTTTTTTTTTATAAAATTCATCCAGAAATGAACAGGCTAGCAAATTGTTTGTTAGAGCAAACTAGATGTCGCTGTCACATCGGCGAGAGCTCATTTGTTTTACCTTTCATCGCGTCGTTCATTTGTTGCCGCGCGATTCCAGTGATGGTAGCGGGAGTCGAACAGTTGGAACGGGCTATGGAGACCACGAGGGCGATCTATGCTCACAGTAACAGGGAGAGATGTAGAATGGAGACGGTTATAGCCATGTGACGATGGCGGTGACGCCGCACGACGTTTGTGCTCGTCGTCGGTGGTGAAGGATGATCGAGTGTTATATGTGGTGGCGTTTAGTTTCTGGATACATTGACGGCGATGGATAATTAATTTGCGTGCGTTACTGCCGCCACGGCTTTTCAGAATTAATGACAATCTTGTTGGAAATACGTTTTATCCTTGAAAAGTTGTCAGCTTACGAGCATTCATTATTCAGACATTGCAAATGTACACACATACTGACACATATACTTAAATGAATGATAGTAACACGGAATGTGTTAATGCGCTCAGCTCGATTTCACGTATGCGAGCAATGTATGGATTGTGTAATGATTTGATTTTTATACGTACGACATTTAAAAATCACACGAATTACTTACATGAAATACAGTTTACATGAAACAATTTACAAATGAAAAATGTTCTGTATTCATAATTTTAAATGTTATCAGAAAGACACTGTTTTCTATATTTATTCAAAGTTAATTATCGTTCTTTTGTAAACGTATATATATATATATATTATATATTTTAACTGAGAATTGTATATATTATTAAAAAAATCACACGAACTACATTAATTTTCATTGTAATATATCATCAGAAATAAAAATTAATATCTGTACCAAAAAAGGAACAAGAAAAAAGTATGAATTACGTACAATTAAATATGATAAATTATGGTTTATGAGAATGTAAAATATAAAAAGGTAATTTCATTTTCTTTTAAAATGCTTCGCGTTGCAGACGTGTCTAAAATATAATAGAACTGTACTATAGTTCTTGTCTCTTGAAGTTATTTAATTTAATATTTATTCTAATAATAAATGAATACAGTGAGTTACATTGATGATAAATTATATATATATATATATATATATATATATATATATATACATTATAAGATCTATTGAATGGTAAACAGGTTCTTTCCCGAACTATGAGTGAGATATTTAAATTCTGTAAAAAGTGGTTGATTTATTTAGATATTTTTCTTAAAATTGAAAATGAAAGTTGTTTCGAAAAAAGCATAGATAATGAATGTAAATAAATATTATTTTTTTAAATCGCTTCATGCGTCTCGTATATATTAAATTAAATGTCTTCAAAAGATAATACAACACTGAATTTTAAAGTTATGTTGTTTGTATAAAGACATTAAAATGATTTTTATTATTTAATTATTTCTTACTTAATAATTTAATTATAAATAATTACACCTATGTAAACAAGATATATGTAAAGTATAACTGTTTATCTTCATAAATAAATCATTCTCCAGAAAAATGTTTTTTGTGAGAATCCGAGCTCTAAGGCTGCTGATATTACTTCAAAATTAGCAAAAAAATTATGTAAAATATTTAAATTATTAAAAAGGAGAATAAAAAATTTGCAATGTCAAATTGTTGAATATTTCGATGAAAAATACGGTGTATGTAGAATAATTCATGTGTGGGGAGTGATTTATTTTAAAAAGTGTAATAATCTTTGAAATATTATTACTCTTTATTTAGTTTCTAAAATTATTTTACTAACATTTCTTTTTATTCGAGTATAATAAGAAATAAAATTAAAAAATAAATATATTTAATAGTAAATTATATTTTTTCATACATTTTCTCTATTTCATTCAGGAAGTCATTTAAAAATAATTTTGTGATAACAATACTTCTTGATTCTATTGATAATAAATGATTTCTATTTGCTGATGTATGTTTTAATGCAACTAGTGGCTAGGATTAAATTATGTTTAGTTATATCTTTTTATTTGAGTGTCAAAGTCAAATAGTGTTTATGTATATATCGTTAATACGTAGAATGTATTAAAGTTTTATTCTCTTTTTTGTTATATTAAATAAGAATTAAATATGAAGAATTATATTTTATAATTTTTGATTTTAATCTACCTTTATATATATATATATATATATATATAAATGTATGAAAAAAATGTTTTTGTAATGGAAAATTAAATTTGTACTAATATAGATTATGATTCATTGTGAATTTTATTACAAATCTGCATGAAATTAACATGAAATTTATAAAAACCTTATAAAAAATTCAGGCAAGTAAAACTACTTTAATATTTTGACAATTTGATTGTTTGGTTAATCTATATCTTTAAGAGATTTAATTACGTTTCTTTTAGCTTCATATACATACACACATTCACATACAATATATATATATATATATATATATATATATATATATATATATATATATATATGAGTGTGTATGAGATAAGTTATTTGAAGTTTGAAGCAATGTTATCAAATGAATAGTAATCAGATGATAGTTACGCCACTGGTAACGCTATCAGTATAGTTACGAATCTTCTTCATCTGTGCCGACAAAAAAAAAACTTGACACGATAATCATGCACTCCAATATACTTTGATAAAAATGAGCCGTCAGAATAAATTAGATGTTGAATAAATTTTATCACAACAGAAAAGGGGCGTTTTTTAAAGTACGATAATTAATACCAAAAAAACACTCACTGATGAGAATGGAACATTAGTCATTAACTGATGTTTCATTTGGGAATTCATGCTCGAATGATAAATGACAAAAGCCAAATGCAATTTATCAAATTTAATAATAATAAATGGGAAACATTTTACAGGGACAGTTTTATGAAAAAAAACTAATGCCTTTTTAAAAATTTAGTGTGCAAGGTTCGCGTATTTAATTTGTCATTGTGAAAGAGTGAACAGATTTAATTACGATATACCTATTTATAATAGTAAAATGAAAAAAAAACGACTCTCGGTCTGATAATTTAATAGCAATGCGGATTATTAACAATAAAGCGCGCGTTTTTGATACAAATCCTTGCGTTTATAATATGCGAAGTGTAATGATTGTACAGCTTACAGTCGTAATTTTTTTTCATTCTTTCAAACAATTTATTTGTAAAGTTATAACAATTGTAATTTATGATTTTTCGTATTAATATTTCACCTCCAAATTCGTTCTGATTTACGATTTCATTCATGGACGATATATTTTATAATCAGTGGAACGTGTAATACTATTTTTAATACTGTATAAGGCGTGGAGAATCGATAGAAAATTGATTTCATACGTACTCTTATAAAATATATTCTATATTATGTTTTATTTGTTCACACAATATTTTAATTTATTGAAAATATATAATGTACAATAAAAAAGTATTACAAAATATATAACTTGCGTTTAATAAAACAATCATTAATTATAAAACTATAAACTGAAATGGACAAATGTTTTTAATTTTTTCGTATTTTAAAAGAAGAGTATATTTTTTAATTTAATAATGCATAACCCCTACCAATAAAAAATTAAAAAAAAACAAACTAATTTATTAACTATTATTCCATAAAAACTTATATTTAAAGTAAATATTGGAACTTCACTGGTAATCTAGGAATTATTGCTACTATTATTAGAAAGATATTCAGTTTAAAAGAATAAAATATTAATTTAATGTTTCGATTTGCAACAAAGAAATTTTAAGAAGAGGTAAGAAGAGTCGAGGCATCAATTAAAATCTTTTAACATATTTCAAAACTATTTTTGTAGTTCATATATTATTAATATATAATAAAAAGAATTATTATACAATAATTTATTATACAGTAAAAAGACTATATTATGATAAAGAAAATGGTAAAAAATGAAATATAAATATTTTCATTATTATATTATTTTTCAAACTCAATATATATGTATATATATATATATATATATAATTGAAATTGGAGTAAATCTAAAAACGTATATTTATAAACTCGTAACCAATTATATTAATCCAATCATGCATCATCCTATTACAAAGTTATTTCTTTTTTTATCGCGAACACGATCCAATATGATTTTCATAACTTTTTCCTTCGCCTAACTTTCCGGTCGAACAGTAAAAAAGGTGTTTGTCGGTCCACTGGGCTCCTTTGTTACCGACTACGTGAATTGTAAAACAAAACAAATCACCTCGGGAGTTCGGAATGGTTGTGCGTCCCATTCCCTACAGTCTCTCTTTTCTATATTGATAGGCCGTTTCATTATTCACTGCAAGTAACAATTATGCCCGAAAAATGTTTGGTTTATATGTAATTGTATGTAGAACATTGTACAATACGACTGAATATACGAAATTGTAATTGTACTTGAATGTATTGCACGCTTTTCATATATTATTAACTGCACAACGGAAACTGATTCTTTATCGTTTTGCAAACATCTGCATTATTTATTTATGTTCAGATATAAAAGGCGAGGTAATTTAATAACTATGTAAAAGGCTCCTCAATTTATTTAAAACTCGAAGTATTTAATAACAGAAGTAATTAGTATAAGGTAAGAAATTACCCATTAAAACCTTTTCAGGATATTAAAATAAAACGTTGCTAATATTCTTAATTATTTAAATGCTATTAGTATTTCCTTATTTTAATTTTACTTTTGTGTATTTTGTAATTTGTTTGGCTGTAGAGAATTTGCAATGAATTTTTCTAAAGATTTATCTTTTGATTTATTTATAAAGTATTGAATTTGTAGGAATACTTTGATATTAATTTATTGTTATAAATGGTTAAATATTTTGTAATCTTCTATTTCTATTATATCTGATTTTATTGCTTCAAAAAACATACACATAAAAATATATAGATAGATAGATAAATACATACATATATATATATATATATATATATATATATATATATATATATATACATGTATTTGTTATTTATGTAATTATTTTAAAATGGTATTTGCAAACAAACAAAGAAAATTAAAATGGCTAAGAAACATTTTTAGAACAATTTGCGGATTAAACTTCACTAAAGATGTTCAGAATAATGCAATTAAACTGAACGTGATTAAAATTATTTTATAATATTTAACTTTTTTATAACATGAAACGCTTCGTAAAATTTGTATTTTTTTATTTAATCATACACGTAGTGATTAATGTGATTTATTCAATAAATTTCAATTCAAAATAGTATTCATTATATATTTTTTTAATTAAATTACTTAATATAATTGAAATAGACTATATACTTTGTATACACGAGGAGTGGTTGAAACATTTTGTATAGTAACTTTTTAATGGTTTGAGATATTGAGATGAAATATACAAAGACAGAAGTCTTAAAATATAATTTATAAAGACTGTGTTTATTTTTCAATACAATTACTAATGTATTCAATAAAATTTTGCCAATGAATAACATATTTTTCATTCCATTAGTAAAGTAATTTATTGTTTGTTATTTCAGTCAATTCATCTTAATTTAGTCTTTACCGAACTGGGCTTCAACGTAATAATTGAGACTACACACTTAAAAACTTGCCTAGGGGGCTTTAAAGTCAAACAAATTGGATTACCTCCCGCAACCTCTTTATAGCCTAGATCTGAAACAATCTAACTTTCAATTATTCTTAGTACTAAAGTATGATTTCATTGGAAGCAATTTTGGTTCTGACGATCAAGTTAGGGCTACTGTAAACGATTCGCTAGAGGGATAAACATTCGTTTTCTTCACTGATGAAATGGAGAAACTTGTTGCACATTATCACAAAAGTGTCAACAAATTAACGATGATGATTAAGTGTTAGAAAATAAATACATCATTTTAAATATTATTTTTTAAGATTTGTGTTTTTACACTTTATTTTAGAGAAAATGTAAGAGTTAACAGCTCTTGTGCAAAACTATATACATATGTATGTATATATATATATATATATATATATATATATATAATAGAAATTCCTTTTTACTGACATAATGAGTAACAGTTATAATGCGGAATTGTAATCGAATTGCTAGTGCTTTCTGCAATCAAAATTGGTTGAAATTTTACGTTTCTAAAAAAAATAAATATTTATTTATTTATCATGCGTATTATTAATTTATTGCGATTTTATGTTATTTATTTGAATGTAATTTATCTCCAGATAATAATAATTTGAAGCGTTTTTAAGACAGAAATATCAAAAGATATCCCCAAGAAATAAAATCAAGTGTTTAACTGATATATTTTTATTCTTAATAATATTTGAAGAAAGTTGATTAACTTCTCAAATAAAATATGTAACGATTTTTTTTAGAAAAAACGTGTGATATTTTGTACAACATAAAAGACAAAGTAATATTTAAAGTGAGTATTTTTTTAAGTGAAAGCTTGACGAATGAAACATGTATATTATTTTATTATACGAATAATACAGGTCGGTTAATTTATACGGTAGTTAAATTGTGTTAAATATTTTCACACGTCATTTTTAATACGGCTTTACAAATAAGTGAAAGCGATATCTTGATAAAATGTATTTTTTATTAAGTATTTAATTAAGATACTTTTTAAATAACAATCATAATATGCGTTTCAATAAATATGTATCGAGTAACGCATACATTTTATCGAGTCATGCGAAATGCTTTGTCTGTCCATGTTGATCATATTTTTTAATATTATTGAACTACATATAATTTCCAATACGTATTCTAATTATTGATAAATATAACTTTATTATATTACAAAACTGAACGATGATAATGCAAGTATTTCATCATGTTAACAGACTCGCTGAAATACACAACACGGAGAATGATCATGCAAAAATAGTTTTAATACATATCAGATCGACGAGAAAAAACGTTTTTTTTCTTTTTGAATAAAGTGTTTTAATTAAAGTGGCAACAATACTGCTTCAATTATACGTATACATATAAAAACACTACGTTGATAATTACGAAAACATTAGAGGCGGTAACAATTTTCATAAAGCAAAAATTCCAGTATTAATTTCTGTACACATACGATTATTATAAATATACAGGAGCTAGGAAAGGCTACGTTGTTATAAGCATTACCAACATAATCAGACGGATGTTATTTGTCTATAATAATGAAGGTCCGTGCGTTACGATCCAATAATATCGTTTAGCCGACAAAAGAAATGTGTTTATAGTGATCGTTTAATAGCTACAACGTTCAACGAGACACCGATATGTAGGTACATGTGGAACGGTTCTGTGTTCCTGATAAAATAATCCAATTCTTTATCACGATTCACATTTTAATATATACATAGAAAATATTATAACCCTTTTTTAATAAGGAAAATGGAGATATTTTTCTTTACCATTTTAGATACGGTCATCACTGTTTTCAGAGATTGTTTCGTGCTCACTATATTTGTTGGTTTATATACAATTCCACTACAATAAAGGATTACATTTTCATAAATTGACTAAAGTAGTTGACCATGGGGAATTAAGGGTTATGGTCGACTCCGAAATTTGCCATTAGCGTTACCATTTAATTTGCAACTTGAATGTAAAAACTTTACATTCTGTTTCTGTACTCATCTGAAAATGTATGTGTAAACAAATAAATACTAGTATATATATATATATATATATATATATATATATATATATATATATATATACTTGTAAAACGTTAGAAATGTTTCGAGACAAGCAGATGTAATGAAGCGGGGAAGGGTTAATTGGGTACCGTAAGGAAGAAGCTTTACAACTATTGTTCGGTATTCAGATCCGTTAAGCTGTGCTTAGTCCATTCTAAGAAAATTCGTATGACAAAAAATTATCATTTATAAGAGATACGACAATGCGAGTTTTCAGTATGAACGCGATTTGAATGCGAAATAAGGATTCAATTTTGTCGGTATTCAAGATTATTGTTCTTGTAACAGCGTGTTTCTATGGATTTAATAATTTCAATGAGAATATTCTTTGACGACGATCATCATACGGTTTTTTGTAGTGTGACAGCTGTGAAGTAAACGTGTGCTTTTTTTACAAAAAATGATTATTCGCAAAAAATCGATCAATCACTGCAAAAAAAAATAGTAATTTAATGATACAAATTTTGATAGATGGAGTTGATAGTGTTTTTTTCATATTAACATTTGATGATAATCTGTTGATAGTACTTTTTACTGGCTGATTACTAATTTTAGTTGACAATTTTTAAACAATATCAAGATTGATTGGATACGTTGGCTATAGCAAACAATTATTCAAATTTATATATTTTTAACTGTAGATTTTATATGAGCATCGTTGTTAGAAAATTCAGAAAAATATGTTTGTGTATTAAAAATATTGTTTGATAGGTAATCAGTTTATCTGTAATATACACTTATAATATTTAAAATTATAGATTTAGATGATATTTTAATTTAATTTATATATATATATATATATATATATATATATATATATATATGTGTTCATGAAAGCTACCATAAAAAACTTGTTACTATATGATGATAAAACTTATTAATATTTTCATTTGTACCTTGAACAATATTTGAATAACTTCTTTATTAATATTTTGAAACATTTATGATTTATGAATATTAGTTGCATCTAAAGTAAAAGTTTATTAGAAGGTATAGTTCGAATTGTATTAAATAGATAAAACTGAAATGTTTATCTGAAATAAGACAATACTTTTTATCACAATGTTCGTGATTTATTAAGATTATTTTTATATCTTGAATTTGAACTATACATTCATATTTATGTTATAATGAATGTTATTATTTCTTTAATACCAAATTTCAACAGAAATCATTTTATCAAATAGTCAGTCAATTCTTACTGCAGATATTTGATGAATATTGTATTGTGAGATTTTATGAAAGCACATGATAATAGTTAAAAAATAAAATCTCTCAATAATATTTATCTTTTTTAAAAGTATAATTGACAATATATTCGATTTGTTCGAATATATCTGGAATTAACATCGATTTTTTAAAGTATACGCATTTGTGATTTTGGTATTCGCTTAGATAGGTTTAACGAATTTGAATTTTCTAGAAATGATAGTTCACAGTTTGAACACAATAATTGTACTACACAAGTATTACACAGTCGGTTCTAATTATGATAAATTAAATATTTTAAATTATGGCATGTGGAACTAAATTTAATTTAACACTGACGTTAGAATATGCAACTAATTCAAATTCAGTTAAGAATTGAAAAGAATAGTGTTGATTAATTAAACTTAGTATTTTTTTCCAGAATTTATTAAGTATAAACATATTATTTTACAGAAAATATGATTTTTTTTTCATATGACTTGTAGACAAGAAAGTTATTGAAAATCGACAGTCTTTAAGACATAGTAACATATATAGACATGACTTAAGTGAATCATATCAGGTTAAGAGGACTTTCCTTTATTTTTGTAATATGTATAAAGATAAAATGAAAACGTAAGATTTAGTGACTTCTGCCTAACTGTCAAAGATATATTATTTTAAGATTAAATTCTTATTAAACTGTTCACAAAAAATGGTTTCCAAATCGGAATTAAAACATTTTCCATTTTGTGTATTTTTTTTAGATAATTTAAAATACTCTTTTTTGTTCTTTAAGGAAAATGTATCAATCATATAAATATTTCCTGGCTTTATAACGTTATTTTTTATAAATAAAATATCTTGTTTGAACGTTTCAATAATTTATAAATATTATAAACATATAAAATTATCAAATCAGGTAAATTTTGCATCAAATGAATTAACCGTGACTATAATTCATTTTCAAAACTCGTTATCGCTGTACATTCACATAAAAAAACAATTTGATAATGAATTATTCCCGCGAAAATTTCACCTACGCCACTGAATATGATTAACGTCACTAATGAAACAATCTATCTCCACTATGATATAAATTATGCTCTATGATAAAAAAACACACGGATGCATGGCTTTTAATGAATAAATGAACTGAAACATATTGGGTTGGTCCAGAGCTAAATGTTGTAAAGTGTCAGTACAGGTACCAAATGTAATTTTTCATACGATTTTGAGGTTACTCGTTGTTTATTACCTGAACGTTGTTAAATGTGTTAATTTTATTTTAATTGTCTGCTTTTGATGTGCTTTTATATTTTAATTGTGTTATAAAATAGCTCGATACTAAAATGAATAAATGTTACAAATTATTATTTACAGAAATGATGTACATAGGACAACTGGAATTTTTCAAATTGTTTTTTTTTTAAATATGCACACACACTTACATATATATATATATATATATATATATATATATATATATATACAATACATACAAACACAATCTGTATAGTACATATCAAAAATTGAAAAAAGAGTATATTAAGATTTAAGTAATTAGTAGAAAGTTTTCTTTTACTTCTCTAATTGTTTTATTTTTGAATATGTATGCAAATAAAAATCAATTCTAAAAATGATACATTTTTTTAATTTTATACATTATTTAGAGAAATAAATATGCAATGATGTTTAATAAGGAAAATTGTGCTTGAATGAAATAGCAGAATTATTTATTTATTAGCAATATTAGAATGTTTTGTAATAAGAGAACAATATTTTTTAATCTTACTTTTGATTATACTTTTGAAAAAATGTATTAAATGAAAAATATCAACCATTAAATTAACCTATTTTATATAAATGGACATTATTAAGCATTTTTTTCAAAAAAAAAATCTTATTGAAAATAATAGTTGAGTGGAATTCAATTTGATTAGTAATGTTTTCGAAATAGTAGTAAGAACAATTCAATTGTGCTTTTTTTTTTAAAGAAATACTTATCTTAAAAGATATAAATCATTACTATATTAAAATCACTTTATTGATAAAAAAATCAAGTTACTTGTTTTATTTTAATCAGTATAAAACAGAAACAGAATGATGTATTGTCCTGGTGCTGTTGTTTTTTTTTGAATCACGTGAGTTGCTTCTTCTGCCTCTAATTTTGGTATGTATGCCATCTCAGATAGCTGTAAAGAACACTTTAGGTAATATGTTTATATACCTAAACATGACAGAAATCTTTTAATTAAATTTTTTAAACATAGTAGTTAAACCGTCAGAAGATTCAAGACTAGTAAGACAATACATCAATAGAGGGATATACACAGTTATATATTCATATATAATGGTAGTGAAATAATTTATAATTTTGTTTTATATATATATATAGCATAATTTTTTTTGGAATAAAATCGTTATTTTTTTTATTTTCAAATTATAGTGAAAATGAATTCTAAGAGCAGCGAATTTTTATTACAATTGACACATTTGTGTTTTCATTCTTTTCCCGTCCAATTACAAATTTGTCTTTATGTTGTCTAATATTTGTTTGTAACACTGATAGAATTTTAATTCTTTTTGAGAACTTACAGTAAAAAAATGCTCTTTTTCAACAATTTACATTCTCAAGATTATTTTGAATATAATCATATTCCAAATTCTTAACAGTCGTTCTTTGAAATTTTGTAGACATATTTTTACTATCTTGATTATAATAAATGTATGAAATTTACAGTTTATATAAATATTTTTTATTTTTGTAATCGGAAAAGTTAAAAGATGTTCAGTACTATTTTTTTATAAAATGAATTTTTTGTTTCCAGGAAATTGTACATATTAGTAATAAAGAGTGTTAAATAGTAACGAAAACACAATTATAAAAAAATGTGATTACTTCGAAAGTCTTTAACAAAATGAGATCTGAAATCAGACCTATAAAAGAGTCTTGTGTATAATCTGAAAAATTTCTTCTGAATGTATAATCTGTGGATTTTAATTTATTTACATGTATACCACATTCAGTTTGAAGAAGTTATATGATCATTATTGACATTTTAGCAAATTAAATCTCTTTAAATACTTCCCTCGAAAAATTTACACTGTTTGACTTGTTTCACTTTTCTCGCAAAGAACCGAAGAAACACAGTTCAGTGATAAGTTTTCTTATACTTTCAGTAAATTTTCTCATATTGATAATTTTATCTTTAAATCCAAAGACTTAGAAATCAGATTAAAATTATCTGACTGTAAAAAATTTGCACCTTTATTAAAATATGTATTATGTTTTCATCATTAATTAATAATTCGATAATGAGAAACAAACACACACACATATATATATATATATATATATATATACATGAACGATTGGAGAATGAAAGTAATAAATTCATTATTAAGCTCTGATTCTATCATCGTAAATTAACCGGAAACCGTTTGCTATTTAAATGTAGGACTGATATATATATATATATATATATATATATATATATATATATATATATATATATATATATATATATATATGTAAGTTCGGCACTACTAATTATTTATTGAAATATGTATGTGTTATTTATTAACCTAATAATCCATAGTTGTCAGGTTGGACGCACACAAAATAAAACGGTATATTGATTTTATCTTTTAGTATAAAATTAATTGGATTTTTTTGTTATAAAAGAACATTGTGGATTTAGTATTGATCTGTTTTTTATATGAAACGTTTTTTCAACTTGTTTTGTAGTTTCATAGTGTTTTTTTTTTAATTTAAAATTTCATATGGTACTATTTTTTAAATTATCTTCGTTTATTTATGTATATATATATATATATATATATATATATATATATATATGTGTGTGTGAGAGAGAGATAGATAGATAGAATATGATATGTATGTCTCTTTTTTTTAATTTTGTAATATATTCAATTTATTATTTTATTATTTTCGTAATATTATTTATATGGTTTATTTCTGGTCATGTTTTTTGAATATTTAAAAAACTGATATATATATATATATATATATATATATATATATATATATATATATATCATCTTACCAAAAGTTGGTTCAATGTTAGCAGAAAAAACCGAAGCCGGTTTAATAGAGTTAAGCGGAACAGGTCATTAAATATATCATTTTATAATATCTGTATTATATAAAAATGTATTTAAATATTCAGAACACTTTCTATAATAAACAATGCAACAAAATATTGATTGACACATACATGTGTAGCAACATAATTTTAAATTCAAGTTAATTAAAAATAAACAATATTGATGAAAATAATTAATATAAATTTGTACGCAATAATAACTACTTAATTAGGATTATAAATATGTTCGTGATTGTATTTTGTAAATTATGTTTGATATGTGATTTATACAAACAAACCATAATGTCAAGTTTAATTCTACCATTAATAAGTTTATTTCACATTATTAATATAACATAAAAAAGTTGAAAATTAAGATAAAAATTCATCTCGTTTTTACATCGTATATGTTATTTTTTATACACTGTAATTAAACATTGTATATTATTTAACAGTTTCATATAATAACCTTAATTGTATAAAAGTTTAAATCATTATATATATATATATATATATATATATATATATATATATATATATATATATATATATATAAAATTGTGTGTGTTCTTAGAGTTAAACTTCTTTGTATTTATTTCATTAATAAATCTCGTACACGTCTAAACATATTTAAGTCCACGTTCATTTCGTTTGCATATTATACGTTATTTAAGTCACTGTATAATATTATTTTAATGATATGTCATTTATATACTGTTAATATATCACCCGTGACTTGATTTAAAATATTGCATTTTTATGTAAATAATTTGCTGTATTTTGAATAAAACATAGGCTTTAAAATTATCATAATTAATTTCAATCTATTAAGATAAAACGTTGAAGTGAGTTATTTCGAAAATTTCGGTAAATTTTTAATGGCGCTTTAAGAAATTATACTGTTTTTTTTTGTTAACGAACTCGAAAGACCGAAGAGGTTATCTGACGTATTAGTTAAATATCTTAATTGTTAAATAAAATGTTATTTATCATTTATGTGTTTTGTTTATATTCGAACGAGTAATATAGAAAAAATCTATAACAAGTTTTTATTAAACCATAAAAAGAAATATTTAATGTATTTAGCGTTTGAAAAGTTATATCTGTGTTTTTAATTTTTATGGACAATTTTCGACTTGAGAATTTATCTAAATTTAATATGTTAAGCCTAATTAATTGATTACAAATTTTTATTTGGATTATTCTAACTTTTATATAATTTTAATTATATGCTGATTTTTTTCTCACGAGATTTTATACCTAATACGTTGTGAAATCAATAGTTTTGGAATAAACTATTAAAGTAAATTTTTTATATTTGTTTATAGGCATACACAAACACTTATATATATATATATATATATATATATATATAATTTCACACATTTTTTTTAATTTTAATACAACGTTTTAAACTATTAAATGTGTGTTTTTATATGTCAATGTGAAAATGGAGACTCTATTCACTCTATTATAAGATCTACAATTATTCTAAAAAAATATTTTAACTATAATTACATTTATAAACTTTATAGATTAATTTTAAAAATTCGAAGTTCTTTATTAATTTTCAAAAGTTAAATACACTATAGTAACTAACTAACATCAAAACATTTTACATAGATTTTTTTTATTAATTTAATTAATATTATTATCGTATATTTATATTTTCATTTTGAACTTTTGTGTGCACATGTTTGTATTAAAATTAGTGTCTATAGTGGAAAAACGATTGAAAACTTGAAAATATGAAATATTCTTTTTTAATGAACTATTAACTTTCTCTAGATAATTTGTAAAGACTGAAAAATATAAAAATGATGTATTTTATAAAACTCTTTAATATACTTTGTTAACAATACAATTAGTCTTTTTGTATGTTTATCGTAAATTAAGTCTTTAGTTTATATATATATATATATATATATATATATATATATATATATATATATATAAACGATGCTCCTTATGGGAACCCCTGCCTCCGGTATTGCTGTCCTTGACAGGTGTATTTACAGTTAGTATTTTTATGTGTATGAATGTTACATATAAATAAACACAAGATACTATGAGAAGTTTAGGTTTTTCCATGTAGATAGATATAAAAAAAAATTTTTATACGTTTTTTTAATTTGTATTATATTTTCAAAGCTTTCTACGTTTATTTAAATTTATACCAAATGAACGAATTAAATAAATAAATGAAATTAAATAAATAAATGAACGAATTGTATATTTTAATAAATATATGTCTTAATTTTACGAAAAGTTTTTTGATTATCTGCAAAATTCCTTACTTGAATACTAATTAGTTTTAACATTTTTAAAATATTTTTTTTAATAATTTACTGTAACTTTACGTTATAAATAGCACTGACTATTAAACATTAATTTACATTCGAAGAACAGAAAGTGAGGTAGTATTTTTTTATAAAAAAAGAAACTATGTGAATTGAATCATATAAATCAGTTCTCTCGAACATTGCTGTAAATATATAAACGTGGTCGGGAAGGTTTTTATTTTATTTCGGAATACTAACGTGTAGGTGTTTGTTTTGTAGATCAGTAAGCAGAAAGTGGATTCCTGATTAGTAGGAATCAATTTAGTGTTCGAGTTAATGAGCTTTGTAACATTTCATTAAGAAACAGATTATTCGGATTGTTAAATAAAGTATTACGTCCTGTTCATTATCTACATTCATTGAAAAAGTTAATAGAAATACGAAACAAACAAATATATTACGAGAATCTTGCTAACAAAAATATACAAAAAAAGTACTTTTTTCTATTTTTAATTTATTTATTATTTCTCGAATTTTCTTTAAAGTCTATTTTAATTATATAATAGTATACTTTATATTAAAACTTAAATAAAAACTTTTTTGGTAACTTATTTTATGCAATTTTTGTATTAAATTAATATTAATTTAAATAATTACGATTGATCAAAATTGTATACGAATTCACAATTACTCAACAATGTTTTCATAAGTGAATGAAAATTATGATAAAAATGAAATATATAATTGAGTTTATTAAAACACTAAATCTATCACACAGTTATGAAACTATGTAATTAATTGAGGTCTATAAATATATATAAATAAGAGTATGAAAATTATGTATGTA
Organism: Acanthacorydalis orientalis; assembly: GCA_034766995.1. Lineage (NCBI taxonomy): Eukaryota > Metazoa > Arthropoda > Insecta > Megaloptera > Corydalidae > Acanthacorydalis > Acanthacorydalis orientalis. The sequence continues at coordinate 15,003,613 of CM068318.1, read as the reverse complement.
AATTATATATATATATATATATATATATATATATATATATATATATATATATATGAATATGTTGACTACAAATTATAAAAAAACAGAATTTAATATGTTAACTTAATTTTTATTAGGCTTTTATGAGATATTTTCTGCTGTATAATTTTTGAATAAATCTTGATAGAATGAAAAAAATGTAATTTAATTAAGATATAACATTTTATTCGTCCTTCTGTAATTTATTTGTCAATACTGAATCTGCTATAGACTATTTGAATATATTAATTATTAATTAATATTTATTACTTAAATTTTACTTACAAATTCAATAACGTTGTTATATTACATTACTGTTGTGAAAATAGTTAAACGTGTCATTGTTTTTAAGGTCGATAGAGTCAACGAAAGGTCGTCAAACTGCTAGATATTAAGTATCAAAATATTAAATATCAAATTATTAATAATCGACATCTTATTAAGCAATATATTATTAGCATAACTTAATTAAATCACTGATTTAACGATAATTATAAAACGTACACTTCTAATTATATTTACACTTTTTGTATTTTGTCGTACAAAATTAATAGAATGATATATCACTGTCGTTACTTCAACTTCTACAGTTGAGAATTAAAAAGCAATTATTTTGCATAACAGATATGGATGCATTCTAGCGCAATAACTTTGTATCAAATTTATTTGTAGATAATAATGGAATTCATAACAGCTATTAGTTAAAATGTACAATAACGTCAATCTTTAAGGATGTGATATATCATGTTTCAGATGTCTTTATGACAGTCATTAATAACGGCCCGTATATACTGAACATCCTGCGTGAAACTTCTCACAACCACCTGCATGATTGTGGAGGTAAAAAAATTGATAACTTATTCTGTAAGTTTTTTTTTTGTTTTGAATACATAAATAAACACACACATAGCATGATTCAGTTTAAGCCTCCACCTGGAAATGTTGAAAGGTTGTGTAGGGTTTAAGAAAGTAATGTTATTTTTTATTTAGTATTTTAGTTCAATTCTATATTAAAATACAATTAAACTAAAATACTTAAGAGGGGATAACATGATTTTTTTTTAATTTTTGCATTTTTTTTAATACTTCTGTGTGGAAATCTAAGTTGAATAACTCTATATATACACATACATACATACATACATATATATATATATATATATATATATATATATATATATATAAAATTACATTTTAGTTGATAGCAATGCATAATGTGAATCATTTTTTATAAAATTTAATATTCTTCTTTTTATATTAAATACTATTTGAGACTATATTAGAAACATATTTTTTTATTTAAAAAAAGTTGTAGTTCATACATACACGTAATCCAAAATCTTATGAAAAGGTTTATCGATTTATTAAAATTACAGTTAAATGGCTGTTGACCTACTTTCCAATATATCATGATTTTAAACCAATTTTGTGGCATGTGTCGTTTTGGATTAGAAATGAGATTATTTTCTTTAATTTGTTTACATACATACTTGAAAAATATAATCTTTAAATTTAGTAAACAACAATGTAAACTTTCAAACTTTGAACCAGATTCAAAGACCTTTATATCTTTTTAAAATAGAAATGTTTGTATCTTCAATTGATTGTAATTAAGTTATAGTCACATTGGGTTATTGAACAGTGTATTTTGATTTTAATTTTGTGAAATATTGTATTTCTTAATATGATTTTTTTTAAATAAGAACGTAATTTATTTAAAAGTTGAAAGTTTTACCAAATAATCAGCAATAAATATTAGCAGTAAAAGTACGATTACTAATTAGTAGTTGAGAATTGGACTTTTTTAAACTATTTTAATGAACTCCTATCTGAATAATGTTTTAAAATAATCGAAAAAAATATGTTTACGTCTGTTGTGTGTTTATAATGAAAATGCGAAAATGTTATGAAAGAAAAAGAGATTTAACATTATCAATATATCAACAATGTTACATTCACGAACATGTACGACTTTATCATATGACCGTGTTAAATATCATGACACGAGTATCACGATGTAAATCGTACGAGTGTACAAATCCGCGCGAAGATCATATTTTTAAAAAAGTATAAATGGATAAAAAAAATAGCCATGACTGACCCTCAGTCGACTGCTCAAATTTAATAATGATAAACGAATAATCATAAATTCTGCGAGTTAAAACTCTGCGGAGGACGCGGCGCCTGTGCGCTGCGAGACCGGCCACTTCGTACAGTGCCGGCCATTGGAGGCAGTTGGCATACTATGGTATGCAGTGCGTTGTTCGGCGTGCAGCACGCTCCTCGTCGGCACTGTTCGGCTACGATCGGGCACGCGAACGGCCACGCTTAGTGTTGTGTGGTGCAACGGGCTGTCCGAGCTGCTGATATGGAGAGAGTGACGGCGATGTAGCAGGTCTTGGTCAACCGGCCGGCTAGCCAGACGTCGTCATCATTATGGCCTACCTGATTTCTACCTGAACCGTCAAAGAGCTGTAATTGAATATACTAGAGAGTTCGTTTTGTAACGTTGATCAAAGAAAGTTCTCGTGTTTATCATTTTTGAATATTACAAGGAAAGTTCAATATTTCTTCTTTGTAAATTACAAGTATCAGATTAATATATTAGGAGGTTGCATTGAAAACTGTAGTTTTTTTTTGTGTTTTTTGATCATTTATTTCAATAACAAAATGTGTGAATACATTGATCAAAGTATTTACTCACGGAAGCTATGACTTTTCCCACTTTTCTGGCAGAAGTTGAATACCGCGATAAAAGAATTGTCTGTCTTCTGATTCAATCCATTCAGCAACCAAAATTTCGACTTCTCTATAGTTATGGTAATGTGTATCTTTCAAAGCGTATTGCATCAATCGGAACAGATGGTAATCGCTTGGGGCCTCCCATTCGAGCTTCATCAGTGTTTGTTTCACGACTATAGCAATATGGGGCCGAGAGTTGTCATGTAGAAGAATCACTTTTCGGCGATTTGATGCAATTGATGGTCGTTTTTGCATTAAATTATCATTCAAACGATCCAATTGTTGTCGATAACGTTCGGTGGTGATTCCTACGGTTTCAACAGCTCATAATACACGACATCCTCCATATCCCATCAAAAAGAGAGAATTGCTTTGTGATCGTGGATGTTTTACTTTGGTGTCAGCGTTAATGGTAATCCAGGATCAACCCATGATTTCATGCATTTCGGGTTATCGAAACAGATCCATTTTTCATCGCCGGTCATGATACGTCACAAGAAACTCTTCATACTACGTTTTGCAAGCGAAGAAATCGAGATGTTTAAACGATTATCAATAGTATTTTCGGTCAATTCGTGTGGCAGCCGTCTCTCTTCTTTCTGGATCTTTTTCATAGCTTGTAAACGTCGTGAAATGGTTGATTTATCGACTTCGAGCTGTTGAGCCAATTTTTTGTGCGTTTGAGTAGGTTTTTTTCGATAGTGCTTGTAGTTGTTCATTTTCGAACTTTTTCGATTGACTTGGCCATTGTTTGTCGTTGTCGCCGTAATAAAATCTGGCGTGTCTAAAAGATATATAGAATAAATAATAAATATTAGTTTTTGTGTAATTTACACTATAGCACAAATTCTTTTCTCTCTCTCTCAACATATATATATATATATATATATATATATATATACATAATCATCGTATTAAATATTTAATGATCTACTGTTGATCGAATGTCTCCATTATTTTTTCCAATTTTAAAAGTCTAGTAGAACTTAATTTATTTTCTCTTATCTTCACCCTTTCTCATTTTTGTTTTTATATCTTTTTAAATTTTTCTCGTATACAACAGAATAAAAAACCACTCAATAGTTTATTTATGCATTATTTATCTTTTATTTTTGCAATATATCAGATATATTTTCACTTTAAATACTACCCTTTTTTACTTAATACATTTTTCATGTTTTTGGATCTACTTTACCTATTCCTTACCTTTTCTTATTCTAATATATATATATATATATATATATATATATATATATATATATATATATATATATATATACATGTGTGTATGTGTGTATACACAGACAAATTTGAGTAAGGAAACAATTTCAATGTCTTTGTTCGTTTATATGAATACGATATTTAATCAATTCAATTTTTATAAATGTACGATATATTATATTGTGTATGCGGCTGAGAACTATGTAAATTTCTTAAAATATCACATGCATCCTAATATTTAAATAAAAGAATTCGATTCACTTGATTATATTTGAATAACTGTCAACAATAGACTGAACTCGAATAGTGTTCTGTATTGATTAAGTTTTCGAAAATGAATAGAGACGTCAAAGCTGTGATCGATTTATGATGATTGATATGTCATTTTCTCAAATGCGAATGGATAAAGCATCATTTCCGAACATTTTCTGATATACATACATACACACACACACACACACATATATATATATATATATACATATATATAATCTTCAACTTTTGTATTCTTTCATAAATATATTTGAGCATACTGAGTTTAGTATATAATATATAAATGTAAGTATCAGTGCGCATATATAAGTGAAAAGTGATTCGTCAAGTAATATATTCGTTTTGAAACGTTTGACTAATACTTTATATTTCAATTTTCAATTTCACGAATATGTAGATCAGACTCGAATTGACAAATAGTATGTATGTATTATACGTATTGTTTGTTTTTATTCTAAATTATTATTGATGTCTTTGTTATCAATAGAATCCATGTGTTTGAACATTCAAAATTTGGTAACGTTTATTATTGGCGAATACGAATTACGAATTTAGACATGTATATATATATATATATATATATATATATATATATATATATATATATGTATATGTATATATATATGAACATGTATCGATAAATGCATAAATACGTATATCTGTGTCATTGAATTTTTATTGAAACTGGAGTTACTTTTGAATATTTGAAAAATACACATTGTTAAATATTTTTGCGATATTTCACAATATTTACAAGTAGTAATAAGTTATATAAATGCGTAAGGTAAATATGAAATAATTAAAAGTGCATGTTATTATTTAATAATAATAATAAATCAACATTTTAACAACTATAGGTATTTATAATAATAAATATATTAAAATAGTTATTTATATATTTGTTACATTATTTTCATGTTGATTTTTTGCTTTTATTTCCGTACGATAATTTTCAATTATTTCTATATTTTTTTCCAATCATCTCAATAATCTCAATCAGATAAATTATAATATTTTTTTAATCAGGAAACAAAAAGTTCGATATTAAATTTTCATATCTTATATATTGCTTGTCGTATTTTTCAATGAAATTTTAAGAATGGATTATTAAAATTAAAAGTCAATTATTCAGAAACTGTTATTAATTTCTGGATTCATTTATACTATCCGATATATTTCAGAATACACTTACACCATTCATAAAGTATATCAAAAGACCAATTAAAAAATTAATTCATACATGTCATGTTCTTAACGATTTTTGTTTTATTGATGTTCTGTATTTTTACGTAGCCATGTACACCTTTCATTGCTCTGATTCGATCTCAAGGGACTGTTATCTTTTAGACCCTATGTCACTCAAGAGGTATTAAGTGGAATGCGTTGCTGCACGAATGACGAAGTTCGACAAGCGGTTGCTTCCATGATTGACACATCAAACAATCGAGCATATTTTTCTTGAATTATATCCCTGTATTACACACGAAATGTGAGAAATACAAATAGTCGGTGACAGAATCGAAAACTTGAGCATTCAATCATAAATATGATTTAAACATTATATATATATATATATATATATATATATATATATATATATATATATATATTTAGTAAATTAAAATACTATTTAAGTAAACATATATTATCTCATATATCAGTGTGTAAAAAAGTTACTTGTGATTCGATGAACTTCTTCAGTAACCTCAGTTATAAAATTTATTTCATATAATAAAATCAACTTTAAGTAATCGAAACAATCAAGCTATTGTTTTATAATTTTTTGTAGAAGATATTATTATATGATATTTAAACAAAACTGGGATGCGTAGATACCTCATATAATCATAGAAAGATTAATTGAAAAGTAATTTAAAATTTAAACATTAAAAATAAAACAATTTAAATAAAATGTTAGTCAACTTGAATACACTGCAGTAAAAATAATTAAAATAAATTATTAACCCTATCGAGTACTTCTATTCAAACGAATTATATCACTCCGATTCAAATAAATAATATTGACACATGACCCATTCCATTTGAGTGTTAATCGTTCAGTATAGAAAACTATTTTCTGTGCATTTCGCTGTAGAATAAGTAATGGATTTAAAATATTCCACAGTATTTGAAACGTTGAATGTGAGTTATTGGTTTTATTGAATAATTTTTTATATATTTGTTTTTAAATTAACCAATCATATCACAAAACTATATAATTTATCGCATTTGTTTTGGTTTTGTGTAATCACAAGATATACATTATAAACAGGAGATAAAATTATAAAAATAAACAATATTAAAATAGAAAGATAATTATGTGTGTCTATAGTCGACTCCCTCACACTTCTATTTTTAAATAATTATTAGATAAAGAGAAAATATGTTTTTAATACAAAAACGTATGGTTATTGTGTCAGTTGGATCACAAAATTAAATGCAAATATTTTTGTAATTGTTTATGTTTAGGATGTGTAGATATTATTATCTATGCAATTAATTTAATATTATGCACACAATTACATATACACATGCATATATATATATAAATATATATATATATAGTCATTTTGGATGCATACTTTTTCTTCAAGTAAGGCAATCAATCATTTATTTTTTATTTCTTGACAAATGATATATTTGAAAAATTAAATATTGCAAGTAGACAACGAAAAATTGAAATATCAATTTGTTTTAGATTCAATAAAAAAATGCTTCGATGTTTTATTTTAATTTTAACTTGATTGTATACCTATAATTATTAAATGCGAATTTAAATGTTTTCTAATTTCGTAATTAATTAATTAAAACAATATTTGTTTTTTTTTTGTAAGATGCTTATATTATTCTTCTTATTGTTTACATACTTTAAACTAGTAGCTTACAACTGAGTGTTTCATCTTTCTTGATAGGGATTTAAAAATGTAGGAGGGCGGTTGATCTATTATTTTGTTTAATAGTTTGTTATTTTTATCAAGTAGACATACTGTAATTTTATAGAAGGATATTTAAATTTGTACCAAATGTAGGGTCAAACACACTTAAAGAAGCTGGCTATTCGAATTACAAATATTTGAATAAATTTATTTATTTAAAAAATGAATACCTAACATTAAAACATCTTATACAATTATTTTGTATTTAGTAGTAATTGTGGTTATAGTAATTTTTAGATTTTTTAAAAAATATAGATATAAATTAAAAAATCACAGTAAATGCCACACAAATGAAATAAACTTCAAGTGAATAAAGATAGAGGGGTATATAATACTTATGATAAAAAGGGGACATTCGTTTATTAAACCCGAGAATGACAGAAACAGAATGAACGATTTTTGAATATAAATCATTGAACATATGTGTTTTGTTGGGTTTTATTTCTTTTTAGTATGTTTTAATTATTTTAAAATTTGATAATTGATATTATTATACTGAATTTTTTACATATATTATAAAAAAACATTTCTCTATGTAACTGTTCATATTTAGAACTGATGATCAATGTATGTTTTAATTTTGTAGTTTATGTAAACTTATTTTAAAAACTATTGTCTCCTTAAAAATAATGTTCGCCGAGTTCAGGTATTTAAAATGATAGGAATGAAAATACAATTATATTGACGTATGATATTATTGGGCTGATATAATTGTCATTTCTTTTTTGGGTATTCCTTTTTTATAATTAAAGTGTTGTTGGTTCTTTATAATTTTTATTTTTTGAAAATATATATCTTGTTGCTTCGATATAATTGACCGAAACAATAATTACGGTGTATTTCAAAGTATTATCACTACTGTTAGATTTTAATTATGTTTACCATAGAAAAAAGTGACTTGATAGCCAAGTTGCGAAACAAATAATTAATGATTTCTCTTATTTTATAATTAATAACAACCATTTACTCATATGGTATTTTTGTATATCTGTGTAACTTGAAGAACTGCAATGTAATCATTAAATAATTTACATTTTGTGATTCGATTAAGTTTATAAAGTAAATAGTGCTGGGATTGATCAAGTCACTGTATATTCTACTTGAGCGAGTTACGAATGAGTAATCTTAATTTTTTTAATTGAAATAATTAAATTTAACTACGTATAAAATTATTAATGATTAAACATCATCAATAATCTTTTTTTTAAATATAAAGTTTAATTAACGTATAGACTCAGTTTCGAAATTAAAATTTAATAGTCAATTTGATCGACTTAATTCCAATGCAAAATTTGTTTTGTTTCAGTGCTAATGAATTAATTATTCATGTAATTAAACGCAACTAGAATATTTTTTACATACTATTAGTTTAATTATTATTTTTATTAATTTTCATTTTAAATTTATTTTTAGACATTGACGTGAATAATAAGGCGTTTTTAAATGCATATCACAAATTACTATTAGAAAACTTAATTTTACACGTGCGTCCATTAACTATCACATGCAAACTGTCCAGTGCATAGCGTGATAGAACGTCATTCAATGTTCATGATAAATTTATGCAGTTCTATTTTACATGTAATGTATTTTTTAAATAATTAGTTTCGTAATATTTTATTTGATCCATGAGAGTGCCAGTAGATTTGTTTAGTAACTCATTTGTATTCATATTTTCTTAATGAGAATTATTACGAAAAAAATTATAATATATATATATATATATAATAGTAAATACTTTTCGAAAATAATTTATCGTAAAAAGTACATGTAGGTTTTAAACGTATACAATAATATATATTTGAATTATGTAAATATGTTTACTTTTCTTGTTCTTCATATTAAGTTCTTAATATTCATATTAAGTAAATTTTATGAGATATCTAAGTATCTAGTTCATAATTAATAGTCACAATAATGTACACATATCATTTGATACGCACCATGGACATAATAAATACGTTTTAGTGTGTATGTAGTTAATTAACTTGCACAGATTTACGTTCTTCTTAGAAAACAAATTAATTAGTACAAGTTGCACAGTATATATACACATTGCAGACTTACGGTTATCTTACTCACGGGTTAAATATTCATCGTGAACTTGATAAATCAAGTTTAGTTTTTTTTCTTTCCATTCGAATAGTTTTTAGTCATTTTTTATCAGCAAGGTGTGCTGGTGAAATAGATTGGTTTTAATGTCTGACATCATCGAATGAATATATGCGATTATTTGATTGATAAAAAAAGAAACTGTTCTTTAAAGAATATCCGCATCGTTCGAGCAATTTTTAATTATTACAAATACGAATACCAATATGAATTTAAATACAGATATAAATGCACGTTATGAAATATGAAGAGAGAATTTTAAGCGAATATTGTATATATATATATATATATGTGTGTGTGTGTAAATAATGAACTCTATGTTTCGAAATTTAAATTTGTTCAAGAAAAGTTATTTGCATTCATAATATTATTTTTATATGTTTTGTTTGTTGATAAATATTGTAATGTAAGAAATGTTTTTTCAGTATAATTGATTAAATATGTCCTTACAATTATTTGCCATTAAGAAATTAATAAAAGGATATTTCTCTGTAATCAAATATTTTATTATAAAATGTGTAAAAAAGTATCTACAAAATTACAAGGTAATACAAGGGCAGTTTGAAGAGTTACTTGATTTATATACTCGCTGAGCGAGAGGACAGCTATATATGTTCTTATATAGTTCCATCTCTTTTAGTGAAGTATATGAAGTTGCAAGTCATTTCGCCATTAATTATTTGTTTGACATTTGTTTCAACACAAGCGTTTCATGCGAGAGTGTAAAATGGATAAAATCGGAACTCAATGTGTGATTTAGTTCTTTTTGTTTGGAAGGGAAAATAGAGAAGGAACTCTATGAGAGGACATTTCATACATTAGGTGAATCTTGTTCGTCTTGCGAAATCGTTCTACTTTGGATGAATAAATTTAAACGTAACAAAATGAGCACTGAAGATGCACCATGCTCAGGAAGGCTGATCACAGCTTTCACGTTAAAAATTTTTGATAAAGTCCACGATACGGTTTTGTCAGACTGGCGAGGGAAAGTGAGTGTAATAGTAGAGGTCATAGGTATTTCAATTGAGAAAACGCATTTTATTTTGCATTATAAATTGCGTATACAAAACTTTGCCGAATTCATGGAGCTATTTAAAAAGAATCCAACCGATTTTATGTGGTGATTTATGACTATGGATGATACTTGGATTCACCATTATATATCAGAATCGAAAACGCAATCAAAACAATGGACTGAACGGGGTGAAACGTATCCGAAGAAGACAAAGACGGTTCACTTGGCTAGAAAGGTGATGGCGTCAGTTTTCTGAGATACGAAAGGAATTCTCTTGATCGACTATCATCAGAAAGGAAAAACAGTTACTAGACAACACTTCGCAGCACTTTTGGATAAGTTGAATGTAGCGATTGGGGAAAAACTTCTCGGAATGGCGAAGAAAAAAGTGTTGTTTCAACATGACAATGCAATTATTCAAGTGTTTTCAGTCAATTGATGTTTGAAATCCTTTCGCATCCATCGTATTCGCCTAATCTGTCTCTTTCGGTCTTCCATCTGTTTCAAAAACTCAGAATTGTCCTGGCTGGAAAGCAACATGGGTCGAATGAACAAGTAATAGAGGCCGAAAACGGCTATTTTGTGAATCTTGGAGAAACGCACTTCCGGAAGGGAATCGTGAAGCCGGGGAAACGTTTTGGCAAGTACATCGAGCTTCGAGGGGATTATGTTAAAGAATAAAATACACTTTGTAACTGAAGCTGCTGTCTCTAATATCGAATCAAGTTGCTCTTCAAACCGCCCTCGTATAAGAAGTTAAATTCAAAAGATTTATATTATACTTGCTATTATTTTCATTTCTTTAAAGGTTATCTGAATAAATGTATTCAAATATTAGTTTTGCTCGTACGTTGAGAACTGTTAGTTTTCTTTAATATATATATATAATATAATATATGATATGAAATTTGTTTCGCTTTCATTTAAATAAATATTTAATAAACTAAGTTTCTTATAGCTAACAACTTCAATTTTGCAATTGTATAACAGTTCTGTTATATTTTGGTTCAAACTGTTTTTGTTGGTACTAGAATTTCTATTTGTAGTTAATAAAATACAGTGTGATTATAAAGTTGAAAAAATTGAAAGTAATTATTTTATCAAATATAAATATAAAATACGGCTTCACTGCGACTATTAGTAATCTAAATTTCATGATTCCATTCGAATGGCAACGCTTTTAAATGTATATGGTGTCCTAATGGATTCTGAGTATCATAGGGCTGATATTCCTGATATCGCTACATGCTTAAGCTTGCTATAGCTAAGTCGCAATTTAACTTTTTTCATTCAGTATTTTCCACTATGTCTATAATTCAGCATCGTTTGCGTCTTTTTGTTTTATTTCTTGATGATACCTATTTGAATACTGTTCGAGATCATCTTTTGTTCGTCTATGTTGATAAGATTACAAACCATTAAATAAAACTATCATCTGAACTATTTTTCTTTCTTTAGCATTCATATATAATAACATAAAATCAAATACTATATTTTTAAATTGTAAAATGAAATGTGAGTTTATATCTAAGAGGGAAATACTAATAAAATACTTTAATATTATTAAGAAAGAAGAAAATATTAAACAAACTAGCAAAATGGATTAAGTATTTCAAATAAATATATATATATATATATATATATATATATATAACATTTTTATTATTTAAATAAATTGTGGTAATTGTTACTCCGTTTGTGAAAGCTATTTTAGTGTGGCGTTAATGATTAAAACGCAATAAGCGTGAATAAGTGGTACATAAGGCGAGAAAGCTATAAAATAGTGTAAAATATTGACATGATATTAAATCTGTTATTTCAGTAATAATAGAAAATGATACATATTTTCACTATTAAATATCTCAGTACTAAATAAAAAAATGACCTTATATGTGCATAGTTAGTTTATTAGTATTTATGACATCAAAAGTTTCAAATAAGTTCATATAGCTTTTGCAAATGAATGTTTGAATGTGTGTTGTTGAAGATCTTTGCTTTAGTGAAAAGTTTGTTAGAAATGCTTTCGGCTAGATTATTAAAAATTATATAAAGTCCTTCGAAGAAAATTTTAGCTAAATTCGTTAACTATATATATATATATATACACACACACACACATATATATATATATATATATATATATATATATATATAAATAACTATAACTATAACTATACATATATATATATATATATATAAATTTATATATATACATATATATGTATATGGTTATAACATATATAATATAACATATTTGAGAACCGTATGAAATTTATTCATAAAATGATATATGTTTATTATTTTGTAAAAAATTTGGAAAAGTATTGTATATTTGAATATAGAGTTTTAAAGCTCTTAACAATTTTTTAATACTCGTTTTTCGCAGACTATAAGTATTTTTTTGATAATAAAATATCTTCATATGACGGCATTGATTTCTAAATATATCTAAGTCAAATTTTTAAAAGAAGATAAAATTGTATTATTTATCGAGAATTAAAAAGTAACTACTGTTTTACTTATAGTTTTTTATTTATTTAATTTATTTTTATTATTTACTATGGACTTATTTGCAGAGAAAATATGTTTTATTGACAAGCAGTATCTAAACTGTACATATTGTATCCAGTTTATAGTATTCACATTCATTTGATTTCAAATCAACAAACGTTTGGAGGATAATAGTTCACATTCTGTTACTTTTACCATTTCAATGTTATTAATAATTTTATTATTTTTGAAATTTAGTTATTACGATGGAACTCTGTGAACTGTTACTCGGACGCCTCGAGCACCGATGGATATAAATGAACAAAATAAACAAAAACGAACCGGTTTCGAGAGAGCAGTCGGAGAAAAAGGTAGGTGTCTTTTTTTGTAACATCGTAATGTAGTTAAATCAGGTTGACCTCGCATGACTTCGTATACAAACCGTCCATCGGTCTAGTGCCTGTTCAGATAGTTAGAAGTTGACTCTGGATTGCGAGATATCGGCATTCGTCTGGTCTATATTTTGTGTACACTGTAAATATTCTCGACGGACGTGCACTATGTTCGAAATTAACTTCTCTTCAATATAGCATTGCATAAGTCGTTCGATTTACTACGGTATCGACCGTAAATAAAAGTATTAAATCAAACGGATATGGTCGTAGGATGCATTCCATACCTTAAGACGAGATTATCCCATGATATTATGTTTATTTTCAAATTTTTATTTAAAATTATCTCGCGTGTATACAAATGTTTTTACATATATTAGCTTAAATTTATCAAGACGTTTCTTACAAGCTTTTCAATAGATTATATGACTAATTTAAATAAATGATATCTATTTTACATTTTCGACGAAATAAACAATTATTTATTAATTTTTATTTCTATACAGTGTTCGATACAGTGTTCATGATCATTGAAATCAAATACAAGTTTTAAAATAAAAAAACTTTGTTTATTTTTCATTGTTTAAAAAGTTATATATATATATATATATATATATATATATATATATTATATTCTGCAATAAATATAATTTTATTGTTATAAAGTTTATAGTTGTGGCCATTCTCTTGAATTCAAATATATATTTAAAAATGATGGTACACATATAGATTTTTTTAATAAAACTATAGCTTAATTTTTTAAAAAAAGAAAACTAGAACGAATAATATTTAATATACTTTTTAACTACTGATTAACAAAAAAATAAGAATACTTTAGAGGAACATTTATATTTTGTGGTATAATGAATTTTGTGGTATATCTCTAATTAAAGTCTGGCTATAATAAACTAACATTCGAGTATTCCGCTTGTTTTCAGTAACGCTTTGCTATGCAGGCAAAATTCTATTGAAATATCTCTGCATCTTAATTACTCACTTTCATCTAAATTTTAAGATGTAATGTAACAGAAAGATGTCCATATATCCTACATCTCTTATCTTTGTATGATTTTTTTATCCTATATTATTGAATGATTTGTAACGGTTATTCAATATATTTTTATAATTAAAAGATTTATTTCATTGGAAATTCTTAAAAACAATTAAAGATTTTTTATGCTCTTTAAGTAGTTTTCTTTTTTCTGAATGAAACTTAATTGAAATCGAAAAAGAAGTGATAAAGAGCTTCTATTTGAGACTATGTCTCTAATTAGAGATTTGATAAATATTCCTCTTGTATTTATTTTTAGTTTATAAGTGAAAATTACTGAAACCCATTCAATATTTTTTTGTTCATTAGTCAATTTTTTTACAAAAAATGTTACAAAAATGTTTTTTAAAATACGATGATTAAAATGATATTTACTGTTGGTAAAATATAATTATTAACAGTATTATTATTATTATTAAAATTAAATAATTTTATATATATATATATATATATATGTTAGCGAATGTAATTAATGAAATAATTTGTATATTTACATTACATTGTTGTATATTCATCGTTAACTAAAGATGAATTTAACAACATATATTTCAAGCTTTCGCTGCATTAATCTAAATGTGATGTTTTATGTATATAATCTATAAAGTTTAATTATTCAGCATCAGTTGGGATCAATAATTGCATTCCTACTATGTTAATAGTGTATTCAACGTACGTAATATATAGTTATTATGTGCATTTTCGTATTTTAGATTGTTCAATTGCATTCAAAATACACACAGGCAACTAATTTTATTCAAATTGAAATTAGCAATGTCGTATTGTATCCAAACATTATAAATCAATGATTGTTGAGTCGATTCCATTAAATGATTATATGTGTATACATACATACATATTCATATATATATATATATATATATATATATATATATATATATGTATATAATTGACTAATTTATATTTTCAAATATTATTGTGATTAACAACTATAGCTTCATCAGTTATTTTATTTTCATTTATATGAAATTTTACTTAGGTTCTACTTAGCATTTCACAAAGAGTTTCTACTGCTTACAATAACAAAAAGTTTTTTTTTGATCAAAAACGTCAATAAATAAAGTTATAATCTGTTTTTATATCTGATATTGTTTTCAATTCTTCTGCTGGTTTTTGTCTTTTGGATAATTAAAGTTTCTGTCTTATATTATGTATATCATTTCTACTAATAGGACATATTTTCTGAAATTACTAAAAGAAAACAGAAACTCAATTGATCCAAAAAAATGAAATCACTAATATAATAAGAATAATTGATTATTGATCACTTTTCGAGCAGTGGATGTGTATTTTAATGGGGTTAATATTGTCTTCAGAGGATTAAAATGTGGAAAAAATTTTATGTTTACTACCAATATATCTACATCAGATATTTTTAACATTTTATTTAGAAAAAAATATGATTTGGGGAGTCAAAATTTATGTATTGAAAATACATTTCGACACTATCAAATATTTGGACTAGAAATTTTTATTTTTGATAAAATTTATACAAAAGAAGATAATAAATATTCTGTGTTAAAATAAAAAAAAGATGATTTAAACCAAAATATACTTGTTGACATTAATTGTAATTTTAATTTAAAAACAATATTTCATTCGCATACAAAAAATAAAATGCCAAATCTATATACACACACACACACACACATATATATATATTCTCCTTCATAAATAATAAATAATCCTGTTACTTAACAAACATAAACTTTGTTTATTGTAATGGAAATGAGAATATCTTGACTATGCATACAAATAGAAAAGAACTATTTTGTTTTTCATCATCAAACTGATTTATTATCAGCGCACGGTATTACTCTAAACGTCAAAATTAATGAAGAAAAAGTTCAGAATTGAATGCGTAGATGAATAAATCGAGATTCATTTAATTTTATATTATATATTCGAACAACACATAGATATTAATCAATTTGTGATGCCATCACAATTCCAATATGTAATTATGAACGGCAGCTGCATACATACAACAAAATTGAAATATGTTGTAGTTTTGAATGTATACAAATTTATAAACATTTTTTTGTTCGTGTCATAACTTTTTTTATCTTTAATTTATATCATGTAACTTCTTTAGATTTATATATATATATATATAAATCCTGTACAACTTTTTTAATATGTTTATTGTTACAGCATACAGTTAACTGTAAATTTATTTTACATTATTAAATCGTTCTTCTTATAATAAAAAAAGAAGTATCAAATATCATTAGAATATATTTGCAACTACATTTCAGTGTTAAGTTTGCATACAAAGAAATACCTTGCATGTATATATAAGATATCTAAAATGTGCATGTTCTTATTAAACTATTAAACAGTTTTTTTGAATTGAAGCTATATAAAAAATGTACTCCAAGTACATAGTAATAATTTGAAATTAATTTTCTTGCATCCTTGCAACTTTTTCACAATTTTCAGTTTTAAATTTATTTCTCATTTGAGATCGATGCATTTCGAAGTACAATATAGACTAATAATTATTATTTATAATTTTTCTTACGCTCAAAAATATTAAAATTCAATTAGTTTAAAGTATTTTTTTAACAATTACAAAACTACATAAATATCGACTGATGCAGTTAGTACAAATGAATTATTTTTACTCCACACATCACAATGAACATATTTTTTTTACAAAAATATTTAATTAATGACTAGTTATCCTTTTTTATTGTTGTTTATTTATATTTGCATGACAACGTCTTCAGAGAACTAAGGAATATAAAACTTTTTCTAAGGATGATGTATCACTATCAAAATCACATAAACAGCAATAAAAATTATCAATAATAAATGATCAATAATAATTAATTGAACATTTTTAATCAAATTATGGTTTTTGATTTTGAAGAAAGAATTTATTTGTACAAGAGAATTTAACTGCAAATCCAGAATTGTATTATGTTACAGCTATTTGTTTTATAATATATTATCAGAAATGACATTCTTGATATAAATGTCTTTACTAATGAAAAATAATTCCAGTTATAAGTTGTAATTTAGACATGAGATTATTTGTGTTTAAATCCCAGCTTCTGCAAACAATATTAGGGTGAAGTACTATATAACATTTTTAAAATAGCAGCTCAAAGACCTCTTATAATATATCATGAAATAATCGAAATGTATATTATTATTTAACTTCAACATTAGTATTAAAATCTTATTTGAAATGAATGATAGATTGTGGAAGTTATACGATTAATTTGATTATATATTCATTTTAATTTTTATTGTTATTTAGAAAATAAAGTTGTTAAATCAAGCTTTGGTGACATTTTTTTCCCTTGAAAATATTTATAAGTTAGAAATATAGTGTATTCTGTTGAAATATATATTCCAATTACAGCTATATCTACATAGTCTTATTTTATAATTCCTAATTTATTAATGACTAATATTTTTTTAATTTTTTTATACTACTTCAATTTATTCAGATTGATTGTATTTTTTTTGTAATATTTCATAGTATTTTCGACTTATAGACTACATTAGTTTATAGAATTTTAACACAATGATGGAACTTGTTTATAATATTGAAATGAATATCCTTCATGACAACTTTGATTTGTACAAATTCGTTGATATAGAGAGATTTTAAATGAGAAAGAGTTGATTATATATATATATATATATATATATAGTTGTTTAATTATTGAATCAATAATTTGATGTATTTCTTTTAATTTTATGGTGTAATAAATATTTTGAAGAAAGGTCAACGAAGATATAGAGATAAAATTGAAAGAAAGTAAATTTTTACTAAAAAAATTATAGTTTCTCGAATGTAAATTATACTTGATGTGTTCAGATTAAATGATAAAATATATTATTTACACATGAACATTTTGTAACCGTGGAAAAAAATCGATGACTGAAAATACGATTATCTTACATACTAACAATAAATACACACTTTCTGGTAAATTTAGATTGGACGATATCGACCATGAGATCTCTTGCTTTTTACTACGTGTCTATTTAAAATATTTAACCGTTTTACATGTAAGTAACTTTTAAATAGATACATGCATATCGAATTATTGTTATACGAAACATGTTTTTCTTTTTATGCCATATAGTAAAAAGTATGTATGATTGAGAAAATGATAAAAAAGTGAAAAAATTTAAAGAATTTAAATGTACTTAATGGTCGATCAATTATGGTTCAGTATACATAAATATTTTGTGAAGGTAATATAGCATTACTTGTTTTTATATTCGATTTATAACTATAGAGTTTTTCAATATATAATTTTAAGTATATACCTAAAAACTTTCAATAAAAAAATTTCACTGTATTTGTATTGTTAAATATTCATTGTGATGTTTTATCAATTTGGGTTTCGATGTCGAGCTTTTCATTTTAAATGACATTTATTACTTTGGAAATAATGAATAGTTTTTCTAGAAGACGTTCTAGAGATTATTAAATCAATATTTTGATTGTTTACACTTAAAATTGGAATTTTCTTGTTCTATAAATTTATATTTATTAACATTTTTGATATGTTTCAGAAATTGAAATTTACATTTCTCTATTATATATTAATTTTTTATTAATACACACAAAATGAAAAAAATATCATATTGACTGTTTTCCTAAATCAAAAAATATAAATATTTAAAAACTTGTGTAAGAAGAAATTAGAAATTTTATACGTTCAAATTATTTATTATATTATTGTAATTCTAATTAATTCAACTAATATAAAAATCAGTTAACTTTTGAAAATAGATTTAAAAAAGAAAACAATATTTATATATTTTCTTATTTTCGTTGTTATAATTATTTTTCTTTAGCAATAAATTTTCCACTCACCTCACAAATCACAAATACTTTTTCTATCAAACGATTTCAATAAATGGTTATTGATTATTTTTGATTGTTGATTATACAAAATTCGACAGCAGTACTTTCAATTATTGATAATTTTGTTTTTATTCAAGTCAAATTTTAATTTTTGATTGCTGATTATCACACTTCAATTAAAACTTGTTTTTCTGTAAAAAATGTACAGTTTGAGTAAGAGTAAAAAATTCATTAATGAACATTAATATAACCATGATACTAAACACTATAATATATTGTGAAGTGAAATTTCCATGTTTGAAGTCTAGATAATTCTTACTAAATGGCTACAAGAGCTCTTCTCCTTCAAACTTACTATATATTAATTATATACAGTGCACTAGAGGAGCATAACATTTTGGGAACTCTATAACTAAAGAGGAACTTTAATGTTAATAAATTGGTTCACATATTGTTATGTACATATTCTTAGAATCTTTATCAGAAATTTTCCAATACGTGATATAACATGTCTTTTAGCATCCCTTTAAACTATTCTTGGATACTATTCAAGAATTTTAATTCAAGTTCAGTAAGATCGTGTGAACAATCAACTTATATTTTACTTTTTTTAAAAAGTACATATAGAATAATTTTGCGCTCTCAAATCTGAGAATCCTACCAGACAATGAATATTTCATGTATATAAATGATATGGTTCGAAAAAAAACACTTTTATAGCAATCATGGACACCGTAATAGAACATTATTTCTCGATTAATTTGAGAAAATGTAATTAATTCTTACACAAAAAAATCAATCAAAAATATATAAAACATATGCTGTAGTAACAGTTACGGCGAATTCTCATCTTTTCATTATATTCGATGTCATTTCGAATAAGACAAGGAATAGAAAGAAATTACATACTATACTATGACTTTTCAACTGTGTAATAGCTTTTAGTGGATTTCAAGTACATCTTAAGCATTTTAGTCGACTTTTCTGCTTATCCACATGTATGTAATGGAAAATTTCTGATCAAGATTACAGAAGAGCATTTGAGGAGACATTCACCTATCAACATTATCTTTTTCAAAAAATGTTATATTATTTTATTAACATAAGAATATATAACCCAAATCCAGCAAAACTGTCCAATTCTTTTTCAAATTTGCAGTTTTCCTATCCCTCGTAACCTGTAATTACTATTCAATGAACATAAAATAACTAATATTAATATGACATTAAAAAGCAATTAGGTTCAATAGAATGTTCTTAAATTTTTTAAAAATATATGTTAATTTTTCTATTTTGAAACATAACTTAATATATATATATATATATATATATATATATATACACAAAGTATATTTAAGTAGTTATTAAATTTTTAAAGAATTAAATTATATATCTATTAAATATTGTATTAATTGTATTTTTTTTAAAAAAACGTACAAGTATATTCAGTTACTCAATCAATTTTTATATGAATCCTGCATAGTTGATTATTAAGGTCACAGTGTTATTTTAAATTGTTACTATTATGACATAATAATCAGTATGATAGCCTTTAATTGCTTCAAAATAATATCGAAGCACTAATAATCTTTGTTGCTGACGTACCCTATAACTTCGAATAATCAATCAATCGTGGTTTACTATGTATAGACATTATAAATTATGTTTTATGTACACTTCATGCGATAATTATGTATATTCAACGTGGAAGCTATCTTCAATTTATAAAGATATAAATATAACTTTAAATACGTATTTTGAATTAAAGTAGAATGTATTGTATCTAAACCAAATACTATTTGAAAGTTCAGTTACTTAATTAGAGGATCTGAATTTAACATTTCAATTACCTAGTTATTTCTTTTAATAATTTAAAAAAAATTATAAACGATAAAATATTTAAACGGTTATTTTTGTTAATTATTTTACACTTAATATCCAGTTGATATTTTATAGCTCTATCAGTTTATCAAACTGTTGGCACAAGAAAATAATCACTTTATTAATAAAAGTTGAAACACTAACCAGCTATCATTTATCTTTTCCATAATCTCAGTTTTCGTCCCCTAATTGTCAACAGTTGAACAAGTACGAGAATAAAAACGAAATACCGCAACCGTTTCCTTTTAAATATCTTTACCAGTCGTATTTATATTGATTCATATTGAACTATGTTTACAACATTCTAACTTGTTTATTAAAAAACACACAACATACTTGTCAACACCTAATTCAAAGACGTATACCACCTTTTATTTTAGAGAAGGAGTTATGGATTTTAGAAATACACACACATGACTAATATACATACACACACACACACACACATATATATATATATAAATAATAGTTTTAAAATAAACAATTATATATTAAAAAATAGGTAATTGTTAAAAAAATTAATTATTTAATAATTGGAAAAAACTTATGCCGGTATTAACTTCTCTGAATCTGTCATTGATCAATATAGAAAATTCGTTGACTATAACGTACATATAAACTCTGGATTACTGAAACACTGGAGCAGTAAATATAAAAAAAAGTTTTTTAGATAATAGTTTTCATCTTACTCAAATGTATTAAAAATAAATCTATAAATAATTCGCTTTATGTGAAAACATACAATCGCATAATAACTTATATTTATTTTAATAAATAATTATTATTATAATTATATATATATATATATATATATGTACACACACACACATATATATATATATACATATATTGAAATTGTTTAATTTTCTCAGCCTATTTACTGAAACTAAGTATCTTTTGTAATACAATAAAAAAATATTTTAAAATCTATATAATCAATTATTGAATAATTTTCATCAGAAAAGTTAGGGTTTATTGGATATAAGTTAAAAATCTATTTATTTTTTATATATTTAGATTTTATTTTATAAATTTAATATTTTGGCAATTAAATATGCTATATATATATACATATATATATATATATATATATATATATATATATATATATATATTATTATTATTATTAAAAAAGAGACATATTTCTGTTTGGTTTGGTATTGTCTGTAAAAGGAGTAAAGCTTAGAACTGAGACAAAGGAAAATAAAATGATTTAAAATGGTTAAAGAGAAAGCAAGTATACAAGTGAACATCTAACTAATTGATATATGCAAATCAGTTCGTTGAATATATTGTTGATACTGTTTAAAATTCACAATAATTAACTAAACGTCCATGTTAAATTTGACTATGATGGATCTAGACTTGATAGTTTGAAAGTTGTTCTTATGTCTCTGTGTTTAATAGTTCGTTTAATTGAATACTCTGCTTTAGTTCTTTATAAATATTTATCGAATGTTAATCTCTGTAAATAAAGCTTAATTTATGTGCATTTAGTTTTTCGTCTCGAAACATTTAAAATATATTTTATTGTTTCGTGTACATGGATTTGATTTTAAAATAGGATCAATTTATTTGAAATAGTAGTAAAATTTATTTAAATATTATAATTATTCTTTCTCGTATAGTTTAATAAATACAAATTGAAAGGAATATTCATAGAGTTTGTGCAAGTTTTACATTAAACAGATATCATTACAATATAATATTAGTGCATTCTGTTGGAATTCATAAATATAATATGAATATTTATGGATTTCCAAAACATTCAATATTAAATTAAATCTATAAATCATTAATTATGATTAAATGAAAACTTCCTGTTAACTAGATATAATTAGACTCTACTGCATAATATAGATATCATAATATATATATATAAATATACATATATATATATATATATATATATATATATATATATATATAATAAACCAATTTTTCAATGTATGTAGTGCATGTTGTGATATATAAATGGCTTAGTTGTTTAAATATGTGGGTATGTGTGAATGCGATAGGAAATCATTTTTAATGCACGTTTTTTTATTTTCATATAATACTCAATAAATATTAAAAATACATTACAATAAAGTTAGTTTTCTAAAAGAAGGGTTTTTTTTTGACTTAGGAGTTTGTACTTTTAGCAATAATTATGGTAAAATTAGATAAATGTGATTTAAGATGTGACGTTTAAATATTATAAATAAAAATTATGTTAAATGCGGAAAATAAAATTTTAATCATCCGTTGACAATAGAAAATCTTAAAACATGGAATATTAATTGTATTTCTATTGCTTATACATTTGCTCAGATATAATTCAGGAACTAGAGATTAATATGTTTAATTTATTTACATAAAATATACAGGTTTTGAAAATTGATGGATTTATACTGTTTTCAATTGTAACATTAGTGTTTAACCAAACTATCGATGAAATATGATTATATTTATAATATAATTTTGGAATAATGATATAGGATTGTTAACGTTTGTGAAACTAAACAAATAAACAATTTGTAAATGGAGATATTATTTGATCAAATATCGAGATCGTGTTCATAAAATGATATTAATTCGATAGTATCGTGTATCGATTTTAATGAGCGTCTCGTTAATTTTACCCTGTACGACACATTACCTTTACGATGAATAACAACTACAACGGATAGGTGATTCAGACACCTTCGGGTGAAAACAGGTCGAAATGTGTAAGACTGGCGTGGTGAGAGGAGGACACGTATTAAACGATTAGGTTCTCCGCAAGACGTGTTCAAACATCAAGCTCGCTTTGTAAGCTGTCTGAGGAACGCATGCTTCGTGCATATCAATCATATAGTCTCGTACCCAGCGCTTCCACCGTGCCACTTACGTCGTGCCAACACAGTTGATATTCTCATGCAATTCAGTAACGCTAACGTCGTTATTGTAATAATTTTCAATAATTATTAACATTTATACTCGCGATGTTTATCTTCCGTTGTATTGTCAACACATGAAGGACGTTCCTTGCAACGCCTTTATTAAGGATTTGATAATTATGTTTATGTTTTACTTTAAATAACACAGACATATTTAATGATATAAAATGTGAACTTTCTATCAGTGAATTTACTTACAATTCAATAATATACATATGCGGTTTTAATTAATACTATTTATGTTTTGCTCAAACGTTGGGAGATTCTTTGTGTTTAGAAGAGTTTTTCTCTGTATTTCATAAAATATACAGCACGACATTTCAACGCGTTCATAAAAATTGGTTAGTTTGAATTATAGTTTATTGTCATACGTTACATGTCATTAAGAAAGCGATTCTTTTCAATCATTAATGAGGTTATATTTTGTAAAGAAAGTAATAATTTTTTAAATCAACATTTGCAGATTTTAAAAAATATAAAGTTTTTACAACATACCTAAAGAGTTTGATAATGTGTATTGAACGTTTCTGTTTTTAATAATTTTTCCAGCTGTATAATTAAATAAAAGTAAATTCTACAGATTTACATCGTAGTTATAAATTTAAAAAAATATTTTTTATATGAAAGTTACGTATGACCGTTTGGAAACTTAAGTATTAAGTTTTTGAATTCTCATTTTTAAAAACAACTTTAACAATAAAAATAGTAATATAGAACTGCTCAATTCTTTTTCATAAAACAATAATATTTTTATACAAAAAGTATTTTGTATATGTAATTGGCATAAAATTGAGAGTAAGTTTAAAATTAAAAACAATTTTTATAGTTTTAAATATTTCATACAAAAAAAAACGTGTTTTAATTTATAATTTGTATATTGAAAATTTTTAAGGATAATTATTAACCCTTCTAATGCAATTTATCATTTGATAAGTGGTGTAATTTGGTATCTGAAGTCAAGCTCATGCATTTAAATTAACATAATGTATAAAATTATACATGTTTATAATTTTTTGTGGCAGATGCGTCGGGTATGATTCAATAAATTAAGAAAACCTTTAAAGGAAATAAAATGTGAGAATTCTATATTTTGCTACTGGCTCCAATGTTGTCCCTCTGCTTTACACTATTTAAAATGCTATGTATTTCTAATAAAAATATTCTTAAAACTATTTTGACACAGCTTAATCCAAATATATATATATATATATATAATAATGAAAAGTGATAAAATATCAAAAATCATAACTTATTTAATTTTAAAATAGGGTTTGAAAGGTGATCGTCAGTAATATTTTCCAAATCTGATTTTTTCGATATTAATTTACATGTTCATTAATATTCTGTAAATAAAAGGTACAAAGATGTTTTTGTTCTTTTAAATTACTCTGTTCAATATAAAAATCCATAATTTTTCATAATATTAAAATAAGTAATATAAGGAATAGTTTAGAATATTTAAATGTGAAAAATGATTTACTTTTCATAGAAAAGTACGTATCTTGTAATTTATTTTAGTATACACCTTTTATACGGATTTATTTGTTTCGATTTTTATAAATAGAAATGTAGATATTATTTATGCAAAGTATTGATAAATTTATTCTAAGATTCCGTTGAAAAATTAACTTTAAATTTTATGTTTTAAGTTAATTATAATGTTCTACCTGTATGTTCAAAGGTAAATAGGCGTAAAAATTGAAATTACAGACAAAATATTTCTTTCAATCATTACATCATATCAAATCCTTAAATTTGTACTATTCTCTTTCTTATATAGTGATAAATAAAATATTTTTATACATAAACACATGTGTGTTTGTTGTATGTGTATCTTTGTTATAACATCATTCCGATAGTAGTTCAATAAGAAATCTAAAAGTACAATTCTATAGTGGCACAGTCTTAAGAATAGAATCAAATTTATTCACGGAATATCGCAATTGATATTTCACACGCGGAACGCACTTAATCGACTATCCCTCTGGGGAATTGAACCCGGGACCTTCGGCAAATCACCAGCTATGATTATCCTATCGTGCGTGAACAAGTTCGTCGACTACGATGGGTAAAGCGGTGTGCAGGAACCGTCTCATTTGGATGCGATCCGAATAGTTGAGGTCGAATCAACAGTCCGGACGCGCACGGGACTAAATTCAATATTTGTGCATCCCGCGACCCCTATTATCCCGTTCCCGCCCGTGTGAAACGGTGGCTGCTGTCTATGTCCTCCTCATGTTTTTAGCATCCCTCAGGATCTACTACCATGCGGCGGCCGTCTGTCTAATCAGCGGATATAACATGCCAGGACCTGAACAGTGGGAATGGTGTCGTTGAAATAACGGACATATTGTCAGATCGATTTGATGATTATGTGTGGTAAAATTTATTATATGACAACATTGGAGCTGATTTATTTAAACATTTGATTATGGACAAATATTAACAGCAAGTGATTTATTTCGATCTTCTCAGTTCTGTACACATTTTCAATAACTTTAAATTATCTTCGAATACACAGACGCACACACACACCTACATATATACACATTATTTGATAGAATTATGTCTATATATGTATATTTCTATGCAGATGATATGTAAACTGTACACATTATCACAACATTGATATATTAATATAAGCATGTAACATTTTCGGTAATTATTGGTATATTTGTAAACCCACTTACTTACTCATACACACACACACACACATATATATATATATATATATATGTAAGAATTAATATTATATAACATAAAAGATTAGCAAGTTTATAATCAATTATAAACAAAAATTGTAATTGGTAAAAATAGTTTTATTTTGGAGCATATAATGAATTTGCGAAATCAATATTAAATTATATATATATATATATATATATATATATATATATATATATATATATCATTGAAAGTGTGTGTACTATAAATGGTATCTTTAATTGACGGACAATAATATTTCGAAGTAATGAAATAGTAATCACGCGTTTTTAATGGTTTAATAATAGACTATTTTTTGTTATAACTAGCAGTTAGTTGACATGTTTCAAATTACATAAAAATATATTAATTTTAAATAACAAGATATTTTTTATGGATTAAAATTAACAAAATGATTCTAAGAATTTCAGTTTTTCAATTTGTTAAACAGTTTGTTGACATTTTTTGAAGTACTTATTGTTTTGATTTATATTATAACTGAAATAATTCTTAAACATTATTAAAATATGTAGCAGTATTTGAAACCTCAGTAAAAAAAAAATAAGAATTTTGTTAGTGTATTTTAAAAATTTGTAATGTTTTCTCCAAACTAAATGATTTGGAAATTTTTTAAAAAATTAATAATGTGATTTCTATTTAGAATTATATTTAATTTTAGAGATACTTAGAAAGAAGTTGTATTTTTAGAGATAATCTTTTTATTTCACTAAATAAATATAGCGTACTGTAATTTTATAACTTTTTTTATTAAGAGAACAACAGATACCAGTAAACAAATGTTTTTAAATATTAATGATTACGTTGATATAAAATAATTGAAATGATGTTTAGTAAAGTTTTAATTAACACATTTATTAAATGCATATTTTATTTTGGCGCAGAAATAAAATGAATTGTGCATATTACTATTTCATTGTTTTTTCTTTATATTCTGTATTTACAAATATTTAAGTAGTAATATATTAATTAAAAATTTATGTTTTAATAAATAATAACGATATATAATATCTTAAAACAATAAAAAATAAAAATATTAAGATATTTTTGTACATTGAATTTAATTTTTCACATGGATTTTTAATTTAGATTTTAATTAGTATTTTTATCTATCTATCTATATATATATATATATATATATATATATATATATATATATATATTCACGTAGACACATGTAATGTAAGATTTCGAAACGTACACTTTACACCAAATCATCAGATATCCCATTCATGTACCAATCTAACAAACGATCTATTTGCATAGGTAAGACATAAGAATTTACTTCATATGTAGTCGAATAGCGTAACAAAATAGTATGAGTATAGATAAAGACGAATCCCAAAGGTATGCCGGAAGGGATGTCGACTAAATCTCGAAATGAGGTGGTACCGGGTATATCCGGTACGATGCCCGGACACACATCCAGGACGTCGTCACGGGACAACAGGAGGCAGAACTAACGGGCCATGGTCTTGAATGCCAATGTAGTCCGTTATGTTCTCATGTTAATTGCTAAAGGATTTACTATGTACGTCCGTACTCTGCTTACTTGCACTCAGCGACATTAAAATAGTTCGTGATTATAAAGTTTCAGTACATTTTAATGATAATTACACGTTTTTACTTTTCTTTAATTTCCTTTTAATTGTCGATACACACACAGATACCACACACACACACACACATATATATATATATATATATATATATATATATATATACAAATACATACATACATAAATCTAGTTATATTATTACTGAAAAAAGACATTTATTGAATGTTATTTAATATTTGAATCTTTTTTATTCAGTGTATCATTCAGTAGTAAAAAGTATATATATATATATAAATTTAGTTATAATATTACTGAAAAAAAGATATTTATTAAATGTTATTTAATATTTAATCTTTTATATCTTAATATGTTTAATATCTTTATTATTTAATCTTTTTCATTCAGTAGCTAAAAGTTATTTTAGAAAATTTTAAATTTTGATTTAGGATATATAAAAATATAATTAAAGAAAGTATTACCTGAATATTTACAGAAAACCTATATATACTGAAAGATACTTTCAACTGCATAATTAAATATGTGGTTAAATTGAAACAAGAATCAAATTATTAGATTAGTTATGATTTTTAATAAAAAATATTTTCATTAGGGAATAACTCTTGATTAAATGACAGGGTACGTTTCTATTATATTGAGAATTTAATATTACAATTAAGTACATTAATCGAAAACTTCAAATGAATACATATATCTAAAATTTATTTATTTATAAAATTAATTTTATAGTAATTTGTAATTGAAAAAATTCTATCAGATATTTTTTATAATAATTGATATAAATTAATTGTGTTAATAATATCTAAGCTGTTATTAATTTTCGATCTTATGGGAGAATATTCATTCAATTATATTGTAATTTAGGTATATATGCACACACACACACACACATATACATATATATATATATATATATATATACATATGCGTATATTTGATTGAGGTGACTTATTCATCCGGCCAAATATAGGTTCGATTATCGTTTATGATGTTTGTATTGAATATTCGTGTAGTAGTATGATCAAATGATTAAATTGGAAGGACTTCAATTGACTGATTATCCAGTCATTAGTAATTTATGTAGAATTACAAATCAATTTGCCATTTATCTGAACTATGATTATATATATATATATATATATATATATATATATGTATGTATACATATACAATATATATGCTCATATACATATATATATATATATATATATATATATATATATAAGTGCGTTAGTATATGTGCATGTGTCTCTGATTTTCATTCGATACGATAAAAATGAATAAAATATATTTTATATTTAAAAAATAATAAAGTTTGGATAAAATTACAATATTTTTTTTCTTAAAAACCAAATAGCTTTCTTAAAGAAAAAAATAAGTACATAGACACATATATGTTTCTATAATGAGCAGTTTCAAAGATTTTAGCTTCTGTCATATGAGACATCAGAAATCTTGTATTTCAGATTATTATTTATTTATTTACCACCATTAATAATATTTTTATCTGACTGTATGAACCAGATATGTGAAACATTTCCTAGAACTCGGGGTAAATTGAAAAATTTATTTAATTCATGCTACATAAAAATAAATTTATAATCGCTTTCGCATAATTTGTTGGAATTATACTTCTATAATATTTTACATGTGATCCGGTTGATACTTTGTTTTTATTCTTTTTATGTTTTCGGATCCTCTGAATGTCTGTTTTTCACTTTGAGGTTCGGCACGTGTGTTATCTACAAGTAGATTTTAGAAACTCAGTCTCTAAAATAAACCTTAAATGGCACACATGTCAAAACTAATAATGGAAAACAGGCATTTAAATGAGTCAAATATATGTATACCGTCTTTATTTGAGTTTTTATTAATTAATTTTAAAATATTTTACTCATTTATGAGATAAGAAAATTATGTAGATTAATTTAAAAAAAAATATTTTTTAAACATAAGTTTGTTGATTGTATAATGTACAAAATTTTATAATTAATAAGATTATTATTAATATGTGTTAGATAATAACTGTTTTACGTAGGGTTTACTACACGTTTCTTACAAAAATGTTCACTAACCATAGTTATCGTTTCTTTTTTATATCTGATTTTGTAATATTCATTGAACATGAGATCCATTGCAGAGTTATAAAATTCTATGAAGTAGATATTACTTTACACATCAGTAGGTCACACAATAATAATTTTGACTGATTCAGATTCATTTTAACTATTGACTTAGGGCAGAAATATAGTGCAAAGTTTTAGATTAATATTCAGTTTTAGTTTCAAATAACTTACAAATCAATTGTGTAGAGACAAATAGAGTATTTCGCGATGAAAAGTATTCCTTTGTTGCGAGTTTACTGTCCGTTTCTGATCATTGTATTTATTCATCAACTAAATTTAAAGCTGTATCTGAACTACCGAGAAATCTGTGTTCCATTAAATATATCTGAATAGTCAGCTATATGCCATTAGTCACAATGACTAAAGTATTTTAAATTATGGACATGTGTATTTGTCTGTGTAAATAATAAACAATTATTTGATAATTGAATAATAATATTAAATATTAATATAGATATGAATCAAAAATTGTTAGAATACGTAGAACTAAATTAATATTTAATCCTGTCTCAGAAAACACCAAGAACGGAAAGTAGGTCACACGTGCATGTCTCTGTGTGTAAATTGTTCTATATGTTAGTTATCTATCCTTTGAAGTATTCTAATATACTTTTTGTCATTGTAAATGTAAGATATTTTGCTGAAAAATATTTTATTGTACTACAGTATTAAATATCGAGTATAGTAAAGGAAGTGTTATTTTTCTGATAAAAACTAATATCGAAATATAAACTGAATGTAGCAAGAAATTCACGTTTACTAGTTTTTTAAAAAGCGAGTCATATTCGATAAAGTGCTATTTCATATATCGTAAAGGTGTACAATATGTATATTGAATGTTATCACGTAATATATTCCTCCAGCAATATTTGATATATATATATATATATATATGTCTATATATATATATATATATATATATATGTCTATATATATATATATGTCTATATATATATATATATATATATGTCTATATATATATATATATATATATATATATATATATATATATATATAATGGATGATCTGGTTCATGTAAGAATGACTTTTTTTGAAAAAGTACTTACAATACAGCACCTGCATAGACCGCTACAATACAAATCGTTTCTAAAGTCATATACAAATCATGGCACACAAATCAAAAACTGGAGAATGTGTGCTCTTCCTGTCCGGATAAGTATCTATGAACACGAGTACCGCAGGTCTTGTAGACGATTTATTTCGCGGCCACTCGCTGCGGGCTTTGTATATTCTGTTCTTCACCGCAGCCTCCTGAGATCCGGTCAGTCTACATTCTTCGGCGGCAGGTGTACTATTTATACAATACATTCGAACGTGCATGTTCGGCGCAATAGATTTACATTTGCCAAACCCGAACAAGATACTTGAATTATATCATTCGTGTTTTGCATTATTTGACGATATAATATGATAAATATACATGAATTCAATCACATTTACCTGATCGTTTGGTTGGAGAAAATGTGTTCTTATAATTGATTTAAAATTACTTCAATCAATTCGATTGTTTTCTAATCTTAAATTATTTTAATTTGTCCTATTCATATTTTTAAATATTGATTATTCATGAATTTTATGTGAAAAAATTAAATAACTTATACAAATCGTATACTACTTAAAAATCATAATATTTACACTGTTACAAACTAGTACAATTTATCTATTTTTGTAAAAAATAATAGATTTTTACTTTTATTTTAAGATCATTCAATATTTGTTTTACATTTTTTATAAATCTGAATTTATTATAAAGTATAGAAGGTTACTAAAGAAAAATAATTTTTAAATTTCCCGTGGAATAAATGAAATATATAAATATTTATTTCAATTTATAGTTCTACCTCCATAATCTTGTATAAATGAGTATTCATTTTAATGAGAAAAAAATTATTAACGAATTATTTTATTGAATAATTTGCATTTTACAGATTTTATATTTTTTATCTGAACTTAAAATTGAAACACAACTTGAAAAATAAAACCTCTTTTTAACCTCTTTTTAGCCAATGAGCTACTATCTTTTTTATTCATTATATTTAACGTTGTTGTTAATGGATGTATATATTTTTATATATACTTATATTGATGTTAATTATGAAAGATAACGAAATATATGCGGGGAATAATTGAAAAAGGATTTAAAACAGATTTTTTACATGTATATATATATATATATATATATATATATATATATATATATATATATATATATATATACACGAGTTAACAATAAAATAGTATTTTTATTTGTACAGTACTGTAAAGTTTTGACAGTTAACTGTGCACAAAACTTAATTTTGAGAAATTGTTCAATTTTTACAAGAGATTTAGAAACATTCGGATACGTATGAAATGAGTTTAAGATTTACTGTTTAGTATCAGAACTATTAGTTTAAAGAATAGTTGACCATATGTGAGTTGAACTGAATAGTCTTGTATAAAATGTAACATTTCGTTAAGAAAGTAAATGATTAAAATATTGAATCAGTTACATTTTTTACAAAATTGATCTTATTGAAAATTTACGTCATGATGAAATATTTAAAAAAATATTTCCGCTTATGATTTATAATTGTTTGCTGAAAAGAATCATTTAAAAATAATAATATAAATACAATTTATATGATAAAGATTTATATAATATTTTGAGTCATAGAGTCCTCTAATAAATTTTTCTCCACTCTCAGAATAATGGCACAATTATTTAAATATGCTTGGAGACTATAAAAATTGTCAATTATCAGTTATTTAATATTTTCTGTTAGAAAAAATTCGTAGTTCCTAAGTGATTGAAAAATGTATTTACAAAAATAAAAAAATATGACTCAGAATTTTTTTTTTAAGAATAAACGGTTTTTGATATAATCGGTAAAAAATTAATAGTACAAAACTCTAAATTGTGCGTAATATCTATTGTAGTGTTTTGAAAAATAAAATTGAGCGAAAAACAACATATTGTAAATTTCACACAATATTCAATTAATTCAGTGTTTTTCAAAATTGTATTTCAATAACATTTTAATGGTAATTTATGATTATTTTACCATACATGCGATTTTATTATAAAATTTATGAAAGCATATTTTGATTAAACGGGTCTTCTTTTTATCAATATTTTTGAATATTTAAGTATGTATAAAACATGTGTGCTATATTTAAACATAAATAATTTATATAAAATTTATATAAAATTTTATAACATAAATAATTTACATAAAATCTATATTTTGGAGTTATATCTCATTTTAGTATAAATATTATATATATATATATATATATATATATATATATATATATTATATTATGTTAACATTTTTGTATTAAAAATTGTATTTACTCTCACGATAAGAATCTCAAAAAAATTATTATTAATTCAATTCGAGTGCTTAAAAACACAGGAGCTTATCTTTTTCAGTTTTGAGATAATATATAAAATTCAAACTACATTTTGCAGTTTCTTCAAATATATATTACACTTATTGAGAATAAGTCATGTGATAATTTTCATGTGCTATAAGTTTGCGATATCAATATTATCCACCTTTTTAAGATAAGCTATTGTGTATCTAAACGCCCTAGTTGTTGTTTTAAAGAAATTTCCATATGTATAATTCTGTTTTAAATGAAACTTCTATATATGAATATCTAATATTTTAAAGAAGATGCTATCTTTAGAGATTAATGTTAAGGGTTTAAGCCAAACATAAAATTTTTAAATTGACAAAAAAAATAAAGTTCTAATTTATCCTTTCATTTTATTTCTAGTGCATAGTATATTTTACACAGTATATTTTACTTCAATTGTAAATAAATTTGATTTAAGATCTTCGTATAAATCGAGAAAGTAAAAGTAAAAATCTGTATTTATTACTTGTATTAATTAAAATAAAAAAGTGATAAACTCTTTTTGTAAAGAACTAGATATATATATTCTTATATATATATATATATATATATATATATTTAATTTTATTAACAATAGTTCGATCTAAAATTTTGAAACCAATTAAAATTTATCATTAATTATTGTTTTTGAATTTAATAATTATGACTTATCTCTTTTTTATTTATGAACATAAATGGATTCGAAGTACATAATCAATAAAAAATTACCAATATAAAAATTAGATTTCATCTAAAGAAAATATAAACTATAATGTATATACTTTTTTGAATAGAAACTAGAATCAAATGTTCATAAAATATAATACATATACATAACTATATACATATGCATATAGTTATAAATTGAGTAAATATTGATATATTTACCTTTAAATTTGAACATAAAATTTTGATTTCAACATTAATAATATTTTAATAGATTATATAGTCCTAAAAAAGGAATTTGTGATTGAAAAATATTATTATTTAAAGTCGAATAAAAGAAAATATTCGGTTCTCTCTCTCTTTCTCTCTCTCTCTCTCTCTATATATATATATGTTTTTCTACAGTATAT
Source organism: Acanthacorydalis orientalis (assembly GCA_034766995.1). NCBI lineage: Eukaryota > Metazoa > Arthropoda > Insecta > Megaloptera > Corydalidae > Acanthacorydalis > Acanthacorydalis orientalis. The sequence continues at coordinate 14,968,801 of CM068318.1, read as the reverse complement.
TATTGTGTAGACATGACTAAGCAAACGTACTGTGTCTAATGTCCAAGAAATCGAGTAACAGATTGAATATTTAAAAATCCGCAGATGTTAGTTAAGTAATAACACTACATGAGAATTTTTACTGAAACTTGTAATGTTTCAAGACGGTTGCGTAGTAGGAATGCTTATTAAATGTAATTTAAAAGAAATGTATGCGATCAGATAACCTTCAAACAAAAATGCAAGTCAATTCACAATTAATCGACTATTTGTAATAACAGTGTGTAATAATGTTACAACAATGCTAATGGCATTGATAATTATTAAAAAAAGGCTCTTTTTTCATCTGCACAGACAGTATGTAGTTCTGTAATGCGTTCACGGTTTTAATATGGCTGATGTGGATATTTTGTATTAAATTGTTGATTTTAAAAAATTACATGCACGTAGAGTATCGAGGATAAAAAAATATGTGTTACTAAATGAACTAATCAAGGAAATAAAGTAGTAAATATTGAAAATTAATACTTTTTAGTATATTTGAAGAAAATATAATAGTGGTTTATGCGATTTTTTAATAAAATAAATTATATGATTCATTTTTTGTTTGTTTCAATGATGTAAAATTATACATTTCAATTTTTTATTTAATAATAATTTATTGGATTTTCTTCAGGTAAATTATACTTATATGTATATATGTACAAACACATACACATAATACATACATATATACATATATATATATATATATATATATATATATTAATAATATCGAAATATTTAATTTATTTTTAGATATACCAACAATTATCATGTTTGTATGATGTAAACATTTATATTCTTATATGATAATTATATTTGTATGTATAAATGTATAATACATGGACTCTATGATAAAAAAGACTTATTGTTAAAATAGTTTGGTTTGCGTTTAGTTGAAAAAGTGAAAATGAATAAATAACATAAAGTCATTTAAGTAACAGATAAGAAATGTCAATCTAAGCTGAAAAAAACGTTGTGGAAAATTATCTCGATTTCGTAACGAATGGTGTTAGTTCTCTTTTTTTTGTAGCGATTTAAACGTCACATACCTTATAACATTTCTTTTTATAAAAAGTAATTTTTTCGTCGTCTAGAATATGTGTCTGATTTGACCTTAGAGCTTTGCTATGCCCTTCGCGTTTACGTTTAAGCTTTTATCCTCTTTTTACGTATTTCATTCTCGACATATTCGAATTCTGTGTTATTTGTACATTAGTTTTTTTTCTGTCGTGTCTCGCGCGTGAATCTTTTATGTAGTACATACACATACAACCATATACATATATATATATATATATATATATATTTCAATAATGTGTTGTTTCAAAAGTTAAATCGATTTGAAAATCTGTACATGTTTTAAATTATATATATATATATACACATATATATACATATATATATATATATATATATATATATATATATATATATATATATATGTACATACATATACAGGGAGAGAGCGAGAAAGAGATATGTTAAGAAAGATGATTATCAAATATTTAATACACATTTTTAATGGAAACTTTTCTTTTTATTTTGTTTTGTTATTTATTTTCTTAAATGATTTATAATATTTATGATAATATATTTTTTTGTTTAAGTGTATATACATTTTATATAAATTTAGAACGTGTTTTTTTAATATTTGTATATTAACAGTTCGATGTTTTTAACTATGAGGTATGCGGTTCATCAAAATTATTTCTTTTTTCTTATGTCATATAAATGAAGTATTTTAGTATTGATTATTCTATTTAATATTAAATTTTTATTATAAGAACTGTAAGTTTATATTGATTTTTTAACCTTTAAGGGTCGAGAGCTTTATGAATTTAATTTATGAATGATTCAGTTGATGTCCCCGTATTGGGAGCTTTCGATCATTAAGGGTTAATTATGAGAAAGATAAATATTTTAGATTTATTTCATAGTTGAAACGAATTTATTGCTTCTTTTACATATTTTTTGCCGTAAAATTTCATGATTTTGTCTTAGTTTTACATTAAAAATTGACTCGTTGTTGACTCTTTTGGATAACAAATCTTAAGAGGTATCAAATTAACGTCTTTGGGGAATTGGAATCTGAGTGAATCAAAAATAATTTACTCTTGTGCGACTAAAATATACTCAAAACTATCTTTAAATTATGTCATTATTAAGTAAAATTTATTATTAATAAAAAAGATAATAAAGAGTTAAATTAAAAAATATAAATAAATTCAGATCAATTTAAAATACTCTAATAATTTTATTTTTAAAAAATAGTGTCTAGGAAATGAGTTAATAAAATAGTCTCTTATTTATTTTCTGTAATTAATTTTTAATAAGCACTGAATAAACAACTAAGCTTTTTCATGGTTTTTAATTGATTTGTAAATATAATCTTTTAAAATTATGAAAATATTGTTTATAATGACTAATATTTTGTTGATAATTATATAACTAATTTAGTATTGGATTATTTTATAATTTCTTCAAAAAAGGATAAATTCGGTTTATAATACAATATAAAAATCGTTTTAAAATAGTTTGATTAAAGAATGGCATTCTGTATATTGTATTAAAATGTATATTGTATTTAAATCCATCATACTTTTATGTTTTACTGATGTAATGTTTCTGGTATTCAGGTGAAAAAATAATCAGTATACTGTCAATCAATTTAATTTTTCTTCAGAAAAAAATCTCTTCTTGAAGTATCTTCTTAGTGATATTGTGAAACAAAATTTTCTATTTTATTTTGTGTAATGAAAAATTATTTTTTTAATATTGTAGTAGGAAAAGCTCGGATAATGTTATTATACTAAGATTACAATCACAGGTCTCTTATCGAAAATTATACTAAATAATAATATTTATATAAACATAAATAAGATTTAAAATAATTAATATATGTTATTGTATATTTACCTCCATCCGTACCCAGTGAATTTATTTCGTATAGTTTTTTTGAATTATTTGTCCGCTGGTTTTAAGAGAAATTGTTCCATAGTATTTCCCTATCTCCTTTTCAGTTGTCTATAATACCAACACAATAAATCGCAAATTACTTCAAATTGATAATAAAAATATTATCAATTTTGTTTGGTAGTTAGAAGGTCCTGCTTATTTTTTTCTTTTAATTTAAAAAAAGAGGAATTTTATTTGTTTAGACGAAAGTATTAAATAAATAATCAACCAAAACATTTTAATCATTTTTTTAAATGTCGACTAGCATGGTTATAAAATAAATAATTTATATATTTTTGTCTTCAATATACATTTTGTATATATATATATATATATATATATATATATATATATATATTGTATTCAAAAATAATAGGAAAGTATTTTAAGGTGAAACTATTTTTCTAAATCACAGAACTTCATTCAATTTTACTGCAAATGTAAAACATCATAGACTAAGAAATCATGGGCGTGTTTCTTAAACTTTAATATATTTTTTATTAAATATTATTACTTAAGGCTTTCGAACTGCATATTAAAAATTTGATTAATCATGCGGATAAATTTAATATTTATGTTGACGTGTTATTTAAGTAATTCAATTAGTAGATTTTTCATTTCTTGTAGAATAAAACGTATGGATATAATAAACAAAGCAATTATGTACTTTCCATATATCATATTTATCGTAACAGAAATCAATATTTTTTTCAACTGCACCTTATTTTATACCATACTAATAATTAGAACTTTTTTTGAATGCTCCGGTTTTATTGCAATATAATAAATTGCAATTAATATGACCTTAACAATTATTCATAAAAAATTAAAACCTTTCAATAATTGTAACGTGACTTATATATTTGTGTTATAAGTTTTAATTAAAGTATAAAAAGTGTGATATACTTATACATACGATAGAAGTAAAGATAATATCAGGTATATAAAAAGGTTAGCTTATAAAAACAACATTCTACGATTGTTTGTAGCTTTGTTTAACTACATATTGTAATTATGTTTTATTTATAACTGACTTGCATTTTAGGTTATATATAGGTATGTAATATATATATATATATATATATATATATATATATTTACGACTAAAAATTTAAAATAAAATTGTATTAATGTATCTTCTATTCGATTAACATGACTAACATTATCGATGTTACAATGGAATTCAATTATAGTAGTTCAGAAATGAAATTATCCTATATAATGAATGAGTCTAAAATATGCTGTTTTATTATTCATAAGACTCGTTTCTTTCATACAAAAATTGCAGTGACTAAGGTGTGTCAGTAATAATAACCATTCCGTACACACACAGTAAATAACCCTACACTGTTACATTTCTTTACAACAGTTTTATATTTAGAAACTCCTTTTGTATCTAGTCGAGTTCTTTTGATATACGTTTATATTCGCTTTTAAAAAGAACTTTATTACGGGTTTTTTACTAGCTATTTCTAGACATTAGTACCAGATAACATCGTGTTTCTTTTGTATTGGATGTTGTTGCAGACCGTAAGACAAAACGAAATTGATTAAAAACGAAACGAAAAAATCGAATGATTAATTAGTGGGTGGTATGGTAGCAGTAAATGTTTCATATAGGGGGGTCTAATTAAGAGTACTTCAGACGATACGACTTTTTCATAATCTGTACGGAAGCTCGGTTAATTAACTGCTTTCTGTTTAAAGATCTTTAGATTGACCACCCGTATATAAAATGCGTTTTAAGACTCGTTAAGATATATGGAACAATGTAAGGTATGATTAACTTAAGAGTATATATTTTTTGTTGAAATATTTCTCTTGTTCAGCTGTTCAATTCTATTAATTGAAACAATCTCGCAAAGAAAATAATATTGAAAACATTATATTATGAAGTCATCATATTTAAACATAAGAGATGAGTTTTAATTTTTAGCAAAAAATTATGCCCGTGTTTTGCAATAAAAAATTGACGTTATTTCTTACAAAATAGTTATATATATATATATATATATGTGTGTGTGTATGTGTATGTGCGCGAAGTTGTATTTATTAAAATAATGGTTGAGAGTAATTTAGAATTTGTTATTTAATGATAAAGTAATTAATATTGGATTTAAAAATATTTGAAACCTTAATAGTAGTTGTATATATATATATATAGAACGGAGAGAAAGGGAATACAAATATAGAATAAAAAATATAGTTACAAATTGTTTAGAAAAATTATTAGGTAAATTAAAAAAGTTATTTAATAATAAAATTGTATCATTTAAAAACATTTATTTTTATATGATATTTATATAATTGCTTTCATTTATCTAGTAGAAAAACTCTACTAAAGGCTTCGATTAGTAGATGGTTTGTATGTATTTTTTATATTCCAATTATTCAGTTTTAATTTTCGTTGGAATGAATTATTTTGAGGAAATCAATAAGTAAAAATCAGTTTCCTAGAAATATAATAATGTCTATTTTAAATTTATGAAAATCACCAAATATTATATGAAATGTTTTTAAAAACTAAAGATTATAAAATACTTTTTTTCAATAATGTCCATAAATAAATACATTTCAAATAAATTTACTTTAAAGTAGATATTAATAGACTTAAAAAATAGATTAAAGAAATATATATTAATTTTGTAATAATAAAAATAAATATTAATTTATTAAATATTTAAAAAAAGGATACACACATATTTTTATATTTTTTTAATGTAATATAATTGTTCTATTGAAAACCTGGTGCTATCAGTACTTGTAATTTGAACTATTTTAAGTTTATATTGCAGTCTAAAGTCATTAAATATGAGAAATATTTTTTGTTGAAACATAACATTTATTATAACCTTTGTTGAATTTATAATCATTGAATTACTCGATATAATCTAAGCATTAAACTATACTCGTTGTCAGCCAATAATTAAAAATATGTAGAATATTTGAAAGCAACCACAAGGTTTGTTAAAATTTATTCAGCATAATTACAATCTTTTTCTTTGATATATTTGCTACTTAGAAAGTAAAATTCGTGTTTATTTCTGATAATTAAAGTCACGGTTATTATAATTGAATAAAAATAAGTGAATTTGAACTAAGATTTTAACGAAATGAATGTATTTTAAATAATAAATAAGTAGGAAAAAATTGATCGCAGGTCTTTAAACTCCTGATACCCAACTTTTCCTTTTCATTTACTTTAAGAGAAGCAAAATATTCAGTTAGGTTCAAATACATTTTATAGGACAGAAAAATAATCAATTTTATTCTAGTTTATAAGTAGTAATTGTGTTAAATTATATATATATATATATATTATAATTATATCTATATATATATATATATTATATATACATATATATTATATATATATATACATGTATATATATTTGCTGATGAATGAAAATTTAAAATGATTGAAAAATAGGTTATCATATTTCTACTTTAGTTTATCCCAAATATCCAAAAAAATTTTTCTGATAAACATTTTTAATAATTGATACCATCATTTTCAAGCACTAAAATACAAAAAATCAAAGGCGCAGATTAAACCTAGTTTTTGAAAAATAATAATATAGTTCAGAAAATATGGCTCGATCGTTTTTATAGAGAACTTCTGTTACTATATAAAGTACATTTTTTCTGTACAAAAATATTGATTACTGTACGGTATATGATTACTTGCTATTTATATTATATAAAATATTTTTGTGGTTTGTAGAATGAGCGAAAACACCTGTGTGAAAGTCATAATTACAATAATAAAAAAATTAAATTAAATGTTGAAAATTTAATTTAATGAAAGAACTAAGACAAAATTTGACAATATATTTTAAATAAAGTTAAAATGATTTCATAAGAAAATTATAATATTTTAGTTGTGTCACGGCTTGCCAGTGAGAGATATTTACACACACTTAATAAACAGGAGAACAATAATTTAAAAATTAAAAAGCACATACTTTTTTAAGATGTGTCTATAAATTGAATACGTTGTGAACAGGGTACTGAAAATAATTACAATATTTTATTAAATTATTTACGCATGTAGCAAATAAATATTCATTCTCCTTTAAAAATTATATTTTAGAATACTATATATTATATTTTGTTCATTTTATTTAACATATTTAACGATTATTCAGTTCCATGATATACAAATAGCGTTATATACATTAATCATAACCATAAAATCGCAAAAAACTCTGACAAAAAACAACACATAGATTTTAAAATCGTAATCACACTTTCCGTATCTCAATATTCGAGCGTTTAAAACATTTAATAAATAAAATAAAACTTCGAATAGTATGTTTTGCGATACTAAATTGATATGGAATGCCAGGTGTAACCATCCCACACCGCGTAAAATATAAGGTCAGTAAACCTCTATCGTTGCTACCTTCTCCTCCTCCAGCAGCATCTCTTCGAATAGCATCGACAAATACTTCACTAATGTCCAGTATTCGACCACTAAAGCATTTATTATGCAAATATTATGCAAGCATCTTAAGCCGTGTCGCGCAGTTTTAATGACAGCATATATAATACCTAAACATGTACGTACATAGTACGCTGATGTATTCGGATTTATTTTATTGGTATTGCTTGTAAAACAACACATTTGCGATTTTATGTTTTGTTAAACAACTGAAATGACAATACAAAGGATGATTATTCGGAACATGAAAGGCTTAACGTATTTACAACGTTCCATTGATTTATTTTGACGGAGAGTGGTCACTGAAAGCTTCATAAAAACAACACAAATATATTTTATACATATCGTGTACGATTTTTAAATTTTATTTATAAAAATATATATTTCAATAAACACACCGCATTTGTTTTTTCTCATTACAAACTCTCAGGTTTATATTACTAATACAAAATTAGTTTCTGAAGTTTTCTCGTTATCTCCAACATAATTTCAAATATAAAACTACTCCTTCGTACAAAGTCTTCACTTAGTATATTTTTTTTAATGTTTATCGCTTGGATATACAGATCGTTAAAACTTTTAAATAGACTATAAATAGAAAATAATACATTAGTAGTATTATTTTTTTTAAAAAAAAAAAGATAACGCTTGAACATTTTCCCTCTAGGTTTGATTTGAACATTATTTGTAGCCTTGATAGTGTATTTAAATTTAATTACTGAATTTGCATGCTTGCTGATATATTATTTAATGTATTTTTGGATTAGATCTCTCTACAGATACCATATAAAATTCAAAGGATATTTCAATAAATAGAAGATACTATATAGATAAATCTGTTTCTAAAACACAAATATTTTATAACTACAATACATTGGAAGAATGTTGAATTATTTTAATGAATGAAAATAATTAAAAACGTATGCGTATTCCGAATGAATGTAAATAAAATAACTATTATATTTTTAGTGTTCGGCATGAATATATATTATTTTCAAATGTAAACATATAAATAAAATGTAACTATTAATTAGTTGTTTACAATTAAATTTAACTTATAACAACTTCATTGTTTTCGTACATTTCAATGTTAAACGAATTACATGACCCGACATTAATATCGTGCTAGATGAATACCTTGAAGAAATAAAATTTAAATATACATTTTGAATAAGTACAGGGCATAACATTTCGTGTTAAGTAGGTTTGATAAGACTGACAGCTCAGGATAGATGATAAATGAATTTGTATAAATCATTAAATGTGAGAAACAATTTATCATTGTTGTTTAATTACATATACATATACATGTATATATATATATATATGTATGTATATATATATATATATATATATATATATATATATATATAGTATGTATCAGTATGATTTCAAATTATATTAAAATTAGTTTTAAGTGAATGCTTTTTCGCAGATTAAAATTATTTTTAAGAGGTATTTTTTCTGATTATAGATTTTTATAAATTAAATTCATTAAAAAAAATGTTTTAACTCAAAAACTATAAATTTTTATTAATGTTAAATTGGAAGAACTAGTAAAGTATTAAACAATAGTATACAATTTATTAAAAAAATATATTTTTCGATTTAATAGTTCATATTTGTCTATTTATTTTTTCAAATGTTGATTATTATTATTTTTTTTAAATGTGACAGAAACAATTCTCCATACATTTTGAACTAATTCTCTATACATGTTTAATAATATTTCATGATTTCAATGAGTAATGTGTTTTGATTTCATGATGATAATAGCACTTCTGGAAATAAATTATTTTTGAATACCTTATTAAATTATTTTTTGATTAAAATAATATTACTCTAGCTTTAAATACTTATAACTACTGCGATATTCAATAAACTTTGAATAAATGACTAAGATATATATATATATATATATATATATATATATATATATATATATATATATATATATATATATGTTAAACTATAACGAATTTCGAACGATGAAAAACAATCTTAATTATTTCCAGCGTATATTAAAAATTATGGAGCGGGGTGTTTACACAATTACATATTTTTCTATGTATAATTAAAGTTCTTTGAACTAGAAACGTCGTACGCACGAATTCTTTAACTGTCGAAAAGAGTAACGCCTATTTTATACAGAAACAAACATGCATAATTATCAATTATATTTAGCAGTTGACTAATAAAATTGAGTAGAATTTAAGACCGCAGGCTGACATATGAGTGTTGAAAGATAACTGACCGAATGATTGATTACATCGGAATGATACACAAAGATTAAGGAAGAAGAACGCAAAAAAATATGTGAAACTTAGAGGTGGGTGATTCGTTCGGTACGTGAGTGATGAACGGGGATCACTCATTTCAACGCATGTTCTTAGATCATTAACTAATATACAGAGAGAAAATTATTAGCGATACATCTTCTCGTTATTGATATATTACAGATATGATGATTAATGTTATCAGCGCCATCGTTATGGCACTCGTTACTAATATTTCAATTGGGTAATAGTCATAAAAAATATTAACGAGTTTCTCTAAACGATGTAAGAAACGATTTATGCGTGTACTTAATTATAATTAAGTTTTTTGCATTTAATATTTTGTTTTCACTGTAACAATGTATTAGAAATTAATTCATTTGGTCAATTTTGCATTAGAAATATTGATAATTAATCTATTTTTATTTTTTAATTACCAGAGGGTTTTTCCCCCTACTCATTACTCTCATCAACCCTTGGAGATCTCCACTCCCACTCGCTTCGATCGCTCTCGTTAAGTATAAAAAAAATTTAAATAAAAAATGAAGAACGAAATAAAGATATTGTGTAATGACATTTATTTTTTGATTTGAATTGAAACTCTGAAAATAGTGAAACTGAAAAGAAAACTTATTGTAACTTATTATAAACTTATTCTAAAACTTCCGTGTACACGATATTCGTAATTGATTTGTGTTTTTCTGTATACTGAACATTGATACCCTACTTAGAGGTACATCTGGCGAGACCAACATACAACTGGCCGTGCCCAAATACTGTTTCATTGGAATCGACGAACATGACGATTCGTAAAACATCCGAAATGATCGGAAATAGACATGGTTAACGTGCTACTTGTAGAGTATAGTGGGGAGAGCGGTGTTGTGAGGGTATAGCCTACACGAAAAAAAAATTTGTTTTATGGAAATTTTACGACGGAATTATTTTTTTGTATATAGAAAAATAGTTGTATTATAAAAAACATGTACCTTTTTTTCTATTTGATCACATAGGAATGTACTTATATTTTTTTAGTAATGAAACATTCTTATGACATGATTTAAATGAATCTAAAATAGATTATAATGAACAAAATGAGTATTATTTAAATATAGTACATGCTTGGCTATATGAATGATGAGTTTAGTGAACGGTTAATATTTTTTATATATTACCGATATTGAAATCTGAACAATCAAAATCATTATCAGCTTGACATGAGGAATATAATTCTTTCTGTTTGATAAGGATAGTATTTTTAGTTAAAATATGTCAAGGAGTCAAGACAAATCTTGTAACTTGTATTTTTACAGTGTGTTCCATTGTTATTAAATTGTATTTTGTCGCAATAGAAGCAAAACGATCAAAATTTTCTCTATGAAGATAGATTTCCTTAAAATTTATTTAACGGGAGTTAAGTAAATTGGATAAAATTTTAACTGCCATTAAATTCGATTTAAAATTCATAAAAATAATTAATAGTATTTTAATTATATCTTTTTAACTGTGATTCTATTGATACCATGCTTTATCCAGATGGTCTTCGTCCTTTTTAAAACCTCACTTAAGTCCTTGTTTTTCACTATTAGCTTCCGAAATCGAGCCATCTTTAGGTAGATTTTAAAAAACTCGAGATAATTGGAGTTTCTGGAGAACACGTATTAAAACTAGTTTCTCCTTTGTATTGGAGATTTTGGTTAGTTATAATTGTTTACTTTTTTACTCCCGTTGAAAAATTACTGGAGTACATGAATATAAAGAAACTTTCGTTATACTACAGTGAGTTATTACTACAATTAAATTTGTTTTATTAGCTTCCATGAATTCCGTTATAAATATCAAGTATAAAACATAAATTTTCTGTGCGTTCAAAACAGTTTTTTGTTGAAATGTTTTTGCTCTTTTCAATTAATAAGCGAAGAAGAGACTCTAAAATCCTAACTTTATCTGGAATTTTGAAGTGTGAGGAAAAAGCTCATATTTTAATAAAATATGAGGTCGGAAACGATTTTTACATTAAATAAAAAAAATCTTTTAACTGACGATATTTTGATGTAGGAAGCCAAATATTTCTATTTAAATTAAAAATAATATATTGCTGAATTGGTATAAGTAACGGAAGGTGATAGAAATTTTGAAAATACTACACAGTTATTTAGAGAGTTATTGGCTATCATTTTGAGTTTATTGATCAATTTAAGAAAAATTTAGGTTAAAAAATAAATAAAACGCAACAGATTTAAGTCCAAATCCATAATATTATCAATATAATTTTATATTGGCAGTCTCTTCGTGACAAAACTTAAGTTTGAATCTTATAAACAAATCTATGAAATAATGAAAGCTGAAAAAGTCATTTTAGATTATATAAATACAGCGAGATACTTAAAAATCAAAAACGTAAACAAAGGTAGATAATTTTTTCCATGAAATGAAATGATACACATGTATAAATTAAAAGAAATAATAACATATAGTATTGTTATTATACTGATCCCTTCACAAAACCGTAATATTTTAGATTATCAAACTTGGTTTTGTTCTCTTGATACCATCAAGCTTCTACTGTATATGAAAAAAATCTAATCTATAATTAAAAAGAAGAACAAAATCAAAAAAAATCCTTTTTTATTAAAGTATTGAAACTGTAACATATAAGAACATATACTACGTTTTAAAAGCGCTCCTGTATTATTAATGATAAAAAATAAGCTTTCATATTGAATGACATTCTGTGTACATAATTTATAATTTTCAATACATTTTACCTGTATGTATATATGTAAAAAGTTGGTTATTTTTAAAGTTTCTTTTTACAAAATAAGTTGAGAACTCCGTGACATTAGATTAATGTTCTAAGCAGTATATTCTGACACCGGGAGTACAAATATGTTACCAATACGTTTAAAGTAGAGATGTTTGAACAGTGAAAATAATACTCGAATATTTTTATATACATGTGAAAAATCTTTCATTAATTTGAAACAGTGAGGTATTAATTAATTAACATTATTACAGTAAAAATTATATAATAATATATACTAATGATAAGGAATATATTAAAATAATAAGTAAAACGTTTATATTATTTTTAAAAAACAACATTAGTCTTTTTTATTCAGGTGTAAATTTAAATAAAATTCTTTATTAATATTATAATTAATCAATTGTAATATTTTCTATTTGTCAACACAAAAAACTGATCTGTACTTAAACTCAATTAGATGATAACAGTTTATGGCAACTTTCAAAATAGTAATCCAGATCGTTTTTTTTTATTAATGTCGAATAAACATATGGATATAATTCGACGTGAAATGTTTAATTAATTAGTTATATCGTTTGTAATTAACAAGTGTAAAAACACATACTAATCACAATATATGTTTCTTCGGTGAGATAAATCAACATTCGTTTGTATGCAAATAGTAAACGTCGATTCAGTGTTCAATAAAAGCACCGAGTGAGAAAAAAAGACAATGAAGTGATGAGATCGAGATGAAACGGATGGTAGACAAAACTAAATTAAGTTTTCGTCGAAGTTATTTGATGTTAAATGAACTCTTTGATTTAATTAATAAAAAGGCGGCGTTTCTAAAGATTACATTCGTCGAGATAATTATCTGAATATTTTTTTTCTACTAACAAATTCTTTCTCATGATCTGCTATGCTCTAATTATGTTAATTTTATTGAATTTTATATTTACTTTACTGACATGTGGATGCATCACATAATTTCTCATGATTTATTAGTGGGTAATTAGGTGTGAGTAAATATATTCATGAAATGCTATATATATATATATATATATATATATATATATATATATATATATATATATATGTATATTTGTATTTGGATTAACATGTAAAAAAATTTAAATAATTAAAACGATTATAAGTACAAAACATTTCAACATGTTCAAATATGTTGTTGTGAAACTCACCTTTCATTTTCTGTCGTTGAATATAGGAGTATTTTTATTTATATATGAAGATGACAAAGCAACAATAATACATGTTATACATTTATCTGTTACTTGCTCTGTAGGCGTATTATAAATATATATATATATATATATATATATATATATATATATATATGTATATATGTATGTATATATGTTTATTTATGTAACATATACATAAAGCGTATACCAAATATCAGAACTGGTCTCGTATCAATTGATCTAAGAGTTAGTAACGAATCTCGTATATCAACCTACTACGTAACATTCTGAATATATAAATTGGTTATATTGTTAATAATATTAATAAAATATGACATTTGCTTTTGTTAAGGAAAAAATGTTTGAGTGATTTATATTTACAGAAATGTATTTTGCGAAAAATGATTTTACTCAAAATAATACTAATGACTATATTAAATTTAAAAAAAAAAGTAATAATCAAATGATTTTCCAGTGTTATATATTAGGTGGGTAGGAAAATAATTTCGGTTTTGTTTTCTGGATTCTAACCTTAATTTTCAGTGGAAGTATCATTTCATCGTATTCATGTTAATATCGTTTTAAAGTGCACTTTTCGGTTTGTATTTTGGTAACATCGACTTTGGTTTTATTATTAATTTTGCTTCACATTGATCTATTGAATTAAAGATGGAAAAGAAGCAAACTTTTCTTCAGTTGATAACGACCAACTGAAGGTGTGAGGGTGTTCTAAGGTGTTAATTGGCAAAAATGATGCTGAACTTTTCGATTAATAAAGTTCATTATTAGCTGAGAAAAATGTATATAAATTTGAAGGTCATAAACTGCAAATAATATTAATAGTATTTTAGTAGAAACATCACTTTTGATTTTTTTGATAACACAAAATTATCTGACAATAATTTTAATGAAATAAAACCTTAATATGTTGATTACTTTTGTTGTATATTTGATACAAATTTAAGGATTTATAAATGTATGAGCAGATTTAAATATAATGAATAAAATATTATGAAATGTATTTACTGATATATTAACTTACAACAGTTTAATAATGAGAATAATAATAATACTAACATATTTGTTAATTGTGAGTAAACATAAAATATCACATTCAAAATATAATTGATTGAAATTAATATATAATATTTAAAAAATAAAATTTTAAATTTAAATTGAGAGTAATGAATATAAATTGGAACGAATTTAATCAATTTAAGTCAAAAATTAACTCAAAGTAAACCTCTTTATTAATTAATATTATTGTATTTGATTTATTAATTATTTAAAAAAGTTGTGAGCCACGTTAATCTCTTTAGCTATGATTTTTATTCGATTAATTTGAATTATTTTCTAACTACTTGTCTTAGAATAATTATATTTTAATTCAAGGTTATTCTTTTTATGCACACAACTTCCTATTACTACAAATAAAGGGTCAAAGTCCCGGGGAATCGAAGTCCTTCTACTATTAGATAAAATAAAATTGGATATAATGATAAAATTTTTACTTGATAGCCTACCATTTTACAGTAAAGCTTTTGTCATTTAATGTTATTTATCGTTATGTGTTAGTTGTTATTTCATGTATAGAAAAGTTACATTTTGGAATTTAAATTTGAAAGAATTTAATTTTTATATGTGAAAATATGCGTTTAATTACACATTATAATTTTAGTAACGTTTAGATGACTAATTTATTTGTATTTCTTTGCATGTTTTTTTAAAAAAAAAAGAATGAGTACTTCTGGTTATAATTATACGTAAAAAATGAGTTCAGCAAATGATAAATAGGGGATTTAAAAAGTACAATTAAAAACTCATTAAAGTGGAGTTGTGTGTGATGAATAAGAATAATATTTTAGAGATTCTTTAGTAAATATCACTGTAATAAAATTGATTAAAGATTTGTGTTGTGGCAATTTTTTTACTTAATTTTTTTTAAGAATAGATAATAAATAAACCAGTATTTAACTGAGAAATATCTATCTTTTTTTAAATCTTTGTTATGAAATAGATTTCATTATAGCCATTTAATTACTGTATAAATTAATTTCTCCATTTATACAAATAATATATCGGTTGACGTAATATTTTGTGTAATTTTAAAAATTGTGACTTTTATTTATATTACATAAAAGAAACATCTGGTTATGAATTAACAAATCAACAACCTAATGTAAAATTTAAAACAATTAAAATTAGTTGTCTAAATATGTCTGGGGTTGGCACACATTGTAACTGGTAGTAGAAAATAGAAATTTATGCGATCTAAAAGAATAAAGATCGCTAGGATAATGCCCTTTGTAATTATTTAGTCACAATGAATGTCTCCTTATCGCTTAACAGTAAAGCTATTTATTAGTGGAATTATTTCTCTAGTAGAAGAATAAATTATAATGGGTTTTTCAGTCTGTGCCGTTTTTATCAGTCCATTTGAAATAGAAATTAAAATGTTGTACAATATATATAGTTTTACTTACCACTGTTATTGTTTTTAATCTGAAATTCTATAAATGATATCGAAAGATTTAAAAATTCAGTCGTATTCCTGTACCCAGGCAATAATATCATAGTATTCTATCTTTGACTGAATAAATTGATTAAGTACATTTTATAATAACAATATATATATATTATCTTTTTGTTTGTGTTATTGAGGCTCTTCTTGCTTAATGAAAATAATTGTTAGTAAATCGTTTTACAAGATATAACATCGTGAAAGCAAATTATTCTAACATTTCAAATTCACATTTGGATTAATATATTTTGGGCATGGAAAAATATCAAATAGCTTCTGTTTGTTTTAAATTCTCGTACTTTTTTATTTTGCAAGTAATGCGGATTATGAAATGCAATCCAATCAGATTTTAAAATGTTTCGTGCGTGAATGGGATATATTTAGTTTAAAAGAAAGATTAATGTTACTTTACATTACCGATTATTTAATTATAAGTATGTAAACTAAATTGAGAATAATTGGAATAATTTATAATTTATTTTTCACTCAAATGATATGTTATTAAATAATTTAAGTATTAAGTAGAAAATAGTACTCGTTTTCAACTCGAGTGTATATATTAAAACCAATGTAATATTTATGTGTTAGTGAATTCAGAAAATCGCTAGATGAAATCCTAAGCGGACGAAAAGAAATCGAGTAATTCAATAAAGCTTATTACTTAACTCGTCTTAATGCTAGATATACTGTCTTAAATATCAGAATAGTTATTATAAGTCCATGTCTGTGTTTCTTGTAAATGCAATGGTAAAGTAATATAATCAACGCAAAACAAGATAATAGTAATAAGAAAATCTGTGTCTAGTTACACTGTAATGTGTTCAGGTTTAAAACATTTCGAACAAAATGGGTGTAAGTAGAAAATGCGTCGTTAAGAAGAGAGAAAACTTTTAATTAGATGTAACTGTATGCATTTCGAACTTAGATGCTGACTCTAAACTAACTTTTATTGTAATTATTCAGTCTAGCTTTTATCGCATATTAAACAGAACATAAAGCGTTACCGTCTTACTACAAAAACAAAATTTAATTATTTATTTACAAATTACTTATTATAATAATTACCTACCGCTTTTGTTTTACTTCAAATATGACTCATATTTACTTTATAATATTTGTAGCAGCGTTTGTTTTGTAGCGGCCATGTTTGTTGAATGAACGAACGAACTTAGTATTATTCAAAGTTTGTACCGATGTTTAAATTTTCACCGCTATTCGAGATATTGTTGTTTTGCTAGTGTTTATGTGTATGTATGTACATACATTCGAATCAAGGGAAATGAGTACGGTGTTATTGTAGTTATAAGCAAATTTGTGTATTAAATATATGTAAACATTAGTATTCATCACTTACAGTTGTGTTCATATGAACGGTGTGCAGGTTCTAAAGCATTGATTTAAATTTAATTTTAAGCAAATTACGTTTCGTATAAAACAAACTAGAAAGAGAAATAAACATAGTTGATAAATCTTATTTAAAAATTCAAATTAATTGCGTAGGATTCAGTGAAAACATTTGTTGTTTGTACAACGGAATTGTATTTCATTGATGTAAATCAAACTTATCGTAAATCAACGATTTATTTATTTGATTCCTACTGTAGTCCATTAATTAATTAAGGGAAATCATAATATTGCTTTTATCCAATGAAAACAAAGAAGTTATTATTTTTTTTTGTTAGTAGAATTTGAATATTTTTTTAAAGAGACGAACAAAAAAGGTCATTTTTCATTTTATGTGAAAACATCAGCTGGATTTACTATAATTTTGATTTTAACAGATGTTTTTTATCCACTTTGTGTATCATTTGATGTACAAAAATATTCTGTATTTCTGAAAATGCTGTTTAACTTTATGTGTAAAGAGTATTTATTGATTATGGAATATCTATTTTTCTTACAAAAAAAAATATTTTTATGTATCAATATAATATATTAGATATTTCAGCAATCGGTACTGGAAATGAAGATGCATTGAAATAAAAGTTCAATATATAATAAAACTAAAAGAAAAAGAAACTGAAGGTAAAATTTAATCCAGTTCAGTATCGATTTAACCAAATTAATTTGTTATATATCGAAATAGCGTGACTTTAATAGGAGAACATTGATTCGCAAATTAAAAATTGAAATAAAAATTACACACAATATATAAACAGCAACAAATAAAACCACGCTTTGTGTTTCCGTGCGGATATTGTGGAAGTTGTTCATGATTAATTAATTAGATTTGCTTCATAGCTTCTATATGAAACGAGCATTGAACCTTTATTTATATGTATAAGATTTTTTTTCCAAACAAAAAAGATTTATATAAAAAAATCATATGTTACTTTATAAATATAAATATTTATATCTAAAATCTGTGCTCTAATATATTTTTAAACGATTCTGTAGTCAAGAAGAAAGAATTTATTAAAGTTATAAACTTTAAATTACATTTATATATATATATATATATATATATATATATATATATATATAGAAGGAGAAAGAGAAAGAGAGAGAGGGAGAGGGAGAGCAATTTAATTTTTAATATGTTTTACTATATTATTTGGAAATGAAACGAATTACATGCTATATACAACCTCATTTTAAAAATATTGTCTGATGTGTGGGTGTATCATAATAATATTGTTCCTGGGGTAATTTTTAATAAGTGTAGGCATATCGTTTTGAAGTAATGATAAATAAAAATTAATCATAAGTACCATTCGTTGACTCTATAACATTAATTATTAATATTAATGGCTGAAAACTATAATATATATTAATTAATAACTGAAAACTACTTTATATATATATATTAATAACTGAAAACTACTCTATATATATATATATATATATATATATATATATATATATATATGTATGTGTGTGTGTGTGTGTAAACCTGAGATTATGCTGTGATTACATATTAAGGGTGTTCTATACTTGTTGTATGAGATTTTCTGAAGTATCAACCATGTTCAGTAACAAAGAGGCTAGTCAGTTGTTTTGTAACTTATATAGAAATGCAGTTAACATTATGTTCCTTTTTTACATTAGTTTCGACCTTAATAAACAGTCTTGTTAATATTCAGCTGTCACATAAAAAATGACATAAAAACGACTTTCGACAGTGAAGTCAAAATATTTGCAAATTGATGAATGCAATACTATTACTGTTTCTATTCAAAGAATTATTAATAATATGCAGCTGCATTAATTTTTTAAATACAATTAAGGACCAAATATTTACTACAAGGTTGAAATAACTCTGTTATAATTTGATATTTGTGTTAAATATATTACAGGTATTCTTAGTACTAGTGGCGTTTTTCTACGACAATTTTTGTCTGCAAGACTTGATTTTCTTTTGAAAATATAAAAAGACATTTTTAATTAGTACTTTAATTTAATTGTTATTATTTAGAGTTTATTTTACTTTTAATTACGACTTTACATGTCGACAGTATGTCAGCTTTTTTAATTAAGATAAATTATATTCTTAAGAATTTATTTTTTCAGTACCTTAATAATAGATGTTATTAAAATTTTTTATATAATTTGTAAGAGTAAATATTTTGAAAGGATACGATACGAGCTTAATATCTTTTGACAGGTGATTCAAAAAAGATTAATTAAAAAAAAGTATTCTCTTAAAATTTTCAACGGAAAGAAAACTTTTTGTACGACCCACGTAAAAGAATAAAATGTTTTTGATAAGAGCACACCCTCATTTCGCGTATATCAAAGAAAAATTCTGTTTCGGCGAAGCTAATAGATTTTTTCTTGTTTGTTTTACGTATATGTAAAAAGTGTTTGTTGGCTGAATAGTGGTCCGTTGCTGGAAAACACGGATAGAACGGCGGCGTGACGCTGTGAGGAAAACACGATGTGCCCTTTTGTCGGTTTTTTGATTGTTTTTTCACAGTGTTTGTTATTGTTATTGTTGTTCTTGTTCCCTGTCACTGACAGACTGAAACAAACCTTTTCTTTATTGTATAGTTATTTCTAGCACCTTTTTTTTCGTTCCTTCACTTAGCAATCGGTTTATAAGTTTTTTTTTTCTTTGATTATCTGTAACTTTCCTTTTAATTTGTGACGGTTTATTAAGCGTTCCTGATGTTTTTATAGAGGAAGTTTGTGAAGTTGTTGAAGTAGCTATTATTTCATAAAGCGCTGTATTTATTACCGGTGCTTTAGATATAGAAGCAGTTTTTTTCCAACTCGCGTGATTTATTGTACACTGTCTTCCCAAGCTTGTTAATGAATAACTGTTGTATTTTTTTAAGTTTTTCATTAAAGAAAATTTACAACCAGAATAGGAACTTTATATTTAAACATCTAATATATATATATATATATATATAGGTATTCATTCTAATGGAAAAATTAAGGTACATATATATATATATATATATATATATATATATATATATATATATGTTTAAATATTCAAGTATATAATAGATCAAAAAAAAAATATATACTAATTTAGATTGAGATTAATATTAAATCAAGTACTATATTGAAAAGTTTAAAAGTAAATTCAAGAAATATAAAATTATTTTTACTATAAACTGATAGTTAAAACAATAAACTTTGATTCTCGCCTTTCAAATCTTTTTATATTTGATAGTTAATTTAATGTGATATGTAAAGTTTGAGGTCATGAATTAAATTAAAGAAATATTTTGTAGAGTAGACTGTTTTCATATACTGTATGATGTTTTATTTTTAGAAATATTTAACTAACATATAGGAAATATGAAAAATACATGGGATAAAATTGTAAAGAAATTCATAATAATCTCTTATATAATTGCGGAATGCACTGTAGAGATCTATTTCTCTTATTAACATATGCATTTTTTATACGTCCTACCAATATTTACTTGATATAACTATAGTCAACTGATAACTAAAATTTTCAATTGTATTAGTGAAAAAAATCGTTAGAAATCTATCTAAAAGTTATCTATATATTGAAAAACTAAAAAAACACATTTAACAGACAGCAGTTCTTGAAAACTTTATCCACCGGAAATAAATTATATGATTTATCTTTGCGTTGAAAACCCCGGCGCTGTAGAATTGTAAAAAAATAATCTAGTGTCATAAAGAGAAATATTAAAATATAAATTTATTTTGTTCTAGGGATAGAAGCTAATCATTTCAGCGAAAAATGTTATAATTCCAGTAAGAACCGTAAGTAATATACACTACTTAATAATATTGATGATAAATTTTAAATCTTTAGAAAAAAGATTTTTTTTAATTATGTATTCATATTTTTTTAATATATTGAGTATATTAAATAATTCAGTGTTTATAAATATATAATTTCTGTTCATATTATGAAGTACAGAAATGTTTTTTTTAAACTCAATTCAGCCCATTTTTTATTTTTTTATTCAAATCTGTAAAGAAATTTAAGAGATAATTTTGTTTGTATATATTTTAAAATTACATTCAACTATGTTATTTATTCACGTCTAAAAATTATTGAATATACATATTTATTTTTATTTTAAGTTATATAAAACAGAACATATTAAAATCTCGTCGACAGATTTGTCGACTTAGTTACTAATTCACTGATAGCATTAAAAATAGTATTTTGAGAATATCTCATTAGAAAAGTAATAATATATATTGGAAATTGAGCTCTCAAATATAAGAAACTATACTTTTTCTTATTTCAAGTTTAATAAATAAATAATATTCATTGAAAAGTATAGTTGTTTACCTTACTAGTTTAAATTTTAAAATATAATCTAACAATAAATTGATAAATATGTTATATAGACATGTGAGAGTAAGTTTATGTACATATATTTGTTTGTTATGTGAGTGAATTTAGACGACTGAACCGATTTTATCAAAGTTAGTGTTAACATATACGACGAAATGCTTGCTTGCTATCCATTTTCGTAGATCGTGAAACCATGTCCCTTACGGTCAGTCACCTGAGATTTTACATTATTCAAACCTTTTCCACAGTGAACGTGAATATACATCAGCAGAAAATATATATCTTTGTACTAGCACAGAATATAATCTTAAGATTCGTTTGACGCGGTAAATTAAATATATATAATTGCATTAAACTCATTTGATTTATTCATTAATGTACATAACGTATGTTATGGTTTAATGAATATTGTTTGTTTCATTTATTATCACATTGAAAATATAATAAAGTACTGAGATTTTTAATGTAATTAACGAGAGAAAAAAATAAATATTTGTATGAAGTATGAAGGATTGATTAAGTATGAAGCTTGAAAATTATCCATGCGTTCATTGAGGTGTGTAAAATATGAGAAAGTGTATATTATATAAAATCATATTTTATTTAATATACAACAAGATTTTTTCTATAGATTTCCAATTTTAATTTTTATCAAATTTAATCAAATATTGACTTTTATTTACATTCTTCTATGCATATTAAATCTATGAATAATTGTTAATGTAGTATGAGAAAATATGCATTAGAATTTCAAACGATCAATACATTAATTAAAGAAGCTTACACATTTTTTCTATATATAAAAATCAATTCGTTTCATTTTATGATTTTTTTTATATAAAGTTCTGTTTATAAATCTAGTATATGCTTTTCCTTCTATAATATTATAAAAGAAACTTATTTTAAATTCTTTATAGTGCGGAAGTTACTTTTTAAATGAAAAATATACGTTTTTAAATTAAATATGATAGATTTTTAAAAGCGTAAACATATTTTTTACACATTCCCTTAAGTATGTACAGAATTTTTGATATATGAAACACTATACATATATTTTAAATTTCATAAATAAAATATGTTTTTTTATGTTCATAAGAGAATTTATTTTATAAATAAAATTCAATTTTTATATACATAAGTAAAATAAAACAAAAAATTAAAAATACTAACAAATAATTTATATATATATATATATATATATATATATATATATATATATATATTATTTAGTGTGAAATGTTTCGAAACAATTTTTGGGTGCAATTTTAAAGTGCACTTTACATATATAAATTATATATATTTTAAACAAACACCACCACTACTCTATGCAATCGAATTCTCTCTCTAAGAGTAGGTGAAAAATATTTTTTTCGCGATCAAAATATGATTCTATTTAGATATTTTGCACATTTAAAAGGAAAAAAAAATATATCGTCAATGGTATTATGGAGTTGTTTATTTTTGTGTTTATTATTTAAATATTTGATTATTTTGAAAATATTTTTACCAAATCATCTGTAAAAAAATATATTTTTTTGTATGTGTTTTCCAATGTATGCTTTTATTGAAAGGTACCACAGGTTTGCATTGAATAACAATATCATTACAGAGTACTGTCATGGTCATATTTTCTTCCTTATGTATTACTTTTTTTGTTTCTGACTTTTACTATTAGTTTTAGTACATTTATTACACTCTTTTTAGGTACATTTAGATATCTCTATTATTGTAACTATAATTTTTTACTATTCTCTAATTAGGTCTTACTAATTTGAGTTACATAATACTTTAAATATAGTATATATGCTAAAAATGATTGAAGAAAAAACAAACTCGAGTGATTCAAAAAGGAGAAAACAATCCAGGTCAATGAATCAGATGTATGAAAACAAACAATTATAATCTTTATTATTGCGCAGTTTTATTTTATTTTAGCTTCTGAGAACTTGATTTTTATATCGACGACGCAGCTTATTAATTTTCCTGTTCTTATTTCCATTATTAAAATTTCGTTTTATTACAATTATTCTGATTTATCGAATTTTTTTCGAAGAAACCCATTCGGGTTACAATATTTCTTATCTGAATAATTGATTGAGTGCACTAAGTTCATCATAACTTCACTTAAAATCATACTTGATTTCTATTTACCCAGTTGCAGTATGTTCTATAGTAGATTAATCATATTTTCTGATATTCACTTTTTCTTGTTAGACAGAAACAGATGTAAAGAAACTGAATTAATTTTATTTTCCATATATTAGCTATAAATTATATTATATTTTCGTATATAATTAAAATCAGCAGTTATATTAGTATAAAAAATGTATAAAATGTTTACTAGTGCATAAAAATTGAAATCATTTCCGCCATTTTACAATTCTCTTACCAATAACATTCTACAATTAATAAAATCCTATCATTAACCATTTTTTTTGATTGACGTTTTCATACTGTTCAATACATTAAATTTATTGGTCCAATTATAAATTTTCCGTTTTCTTTTTTGATTGATAAACAAAAATTCAGCAGTGAATTATATGAATATTTCAACATAATTGGTTCTGTATTTATTATTTCAAATCAAATATTCGTTAATATATTCAATCATTTTATGAATGCCACTGAATTCGTTTGTAATTTACTAAAACATAGCTTTAATATAGGGTTCGAAGAGTAAAAGAATGAATTTTGTTATTGCTAACATTTGATTTAGTAAATTATCAGATTTATATTCAAATATAATATTTTTCTATTATTAAAATTCAGAATAAATGAAATTAGTTTCAAAATAATCGATAAATAAAAATACATAAATATGGTCAAGAATTCATAGCTAAATTTCGTTGTTATTTAAAAAGTAGATGTTGTTATTTGTTAGTATTCACTATTAAATATTTGTAATGTTTAAAAAAAATTATAGGAATTGATTGGTAGAACTAAAAGTCATAACTGAAGCAATTATTTTAATAAGTAATCAAAATATAACGTGTTTTTATTAGTGAAAAAATGGTATGAATCTTAATTTTTATAAATAGTTTACAACACTTCTTTCTCTTCAACATTATATATATATATATATATATATATATATATATGTGTGTGTGTATATATATATATATATATAGTTTTAAATAAACATAACAAATTTAATAAAGGCTATCCTGAATAAAAAAGGGAATATACATAAAATTTCCCTAGTGTGTACAAAAAATACGAACATAGACACCCACACAGAAACGGTATATATATATATATATACATATATATATATATATATATATATATATATATATATATATACATATATAAATATATATATATATATATATATATATATATGTGTGTGTATGTGTGTGTGTATGTGTGTGCATGTGTGTTTATATATATGAATTTGTATATGTATATATGGGTCCGTAGATACACAAACATTGCGAGCAAATAAAATCATAATAAAAGAAATATTTTCTTGCGTCGTGTCACATATTGTCGAAAAACAACACGGCCGGTAGTATTTTGTGACGTTCATTCGTACAGTTTTGTACGTTTTCATGAGTGTTCTGGCTTCGATAATTGATGTGTACGCAACGCTAGACATTGTTAAAGGGGAAACGCGGCTGCCAGTTATTGGTCCCGGGACAGACGAGACCCGTACTAATTGCCACACAGGGTTCAATACCTAATATTTATCTGTATCGTACAAAAGAATTATTGATTTAATTGGAGCAAATCTTCTACGATAATAACATTAATTTTTCTCCGACATGTTTTTGTGTCGGTAGTATACAGTTGGTCATATACAGTCGATGTCACAAAATTTGGCATGTGTATGACAATGTTTTGTATTGTTTGAAAATAATAATCATCTGAATAATTTCTATATTTTCATATATATATATATATATATATATATATATATATATATATAATTCAAATTAGAAAACGTTAATAAAAATACAATCAGTTTCACAAATGAATTGTTCTCTCATCACAGAATACAAAAATTTTTGCTGATCAATATTTGTTAAAAATTATTATTGATGATTTTTAATTACTACTTATATGCATTTCAATAGGGAGATCATCTTCAGAGTACAGAAAAAAATAAAAATCAAGAAAACTAGAAAAAAAGTTTCTGTATCTTGTCATTATGAAAATAATATCATTGCCATTGAATGAGTGTAACCAAAAATCAAAGATGGTCTATAATTCTTTATTTTTGTCAAGAAAAAAAATGTTTGGTTTGTGGATGAGAAAAAAATATTTATTAAAGTGAATTAAGCGGGATAGAACTGTGTTGTAAAGGAATTCAATTTTATAATTTATATCAAAAGTATTTTGTTTATAATTGTTTAACATAGATCCAGTTTTATTGCACTGTAATAACTTTGATTTTTTTTATGAATATTTACGGATAACACATCTTTTTCAAAAAAATATTTTTAAAGGACAAAATTATATAGACTGATGATATATAGTAACATATTTTTTAACTGGATAAATATATATTTCACACAGAGTATTTTAAAATATATATAAATATAATATATTTCACCAATTTTATTATTCATAAATTACATGTTTTTTTAAAATATGAATAATCAAATATGACAACACCTGAACAAAATGCCATATTAAATTTATTTCTGAAGAGTTGTTTTTTTAATAAAATTTCAAATAAGGATTAATACCTTTTGAGCTCTACTAGGAAACCCCTTTGAGTTCTAAGATAAATTGTAACATTTTCAGACAAACTGAAACGCAATAAATACTTATTTTAATTATAAAAAAAATAATAAGAATCAAGTAAACAGTGTGTTTATTATTCTTGTAATTAATTTTCTTACCATTCTGAAACAGTGTATAGCATTTATTAAAAAATATACTCATTTTTAATCAGGTTACTTATATATATTATTAATTGTATGACTTTTGAAGAGTACAAAATCGTGATCTAATATTTTTAAAATAAGGTTATAAATGCAATTAATAATAATAAAAGATATATTAATATGTATAT
>CM068318.1:14889370-14936870 GCA_034766995.1 Acanthacorydalis orientalis | reverse complement strand
TTGTAAATTAATTTAATTAACAAAACTAGTATGAGCAGTAATAATGTAAGTAGTAAATATATGTATTTAGAAAAATGGATCTATGTCAGATTAATTGAAGAACTAAGTTTTTTAAAAAATATTGTTTTTCTATTCATATCAATATATATATATAGTGTACATGAATCGTTTAAAACTGACTTCCGAGTTCGATTTTTTGTATAAATATCTCCAATAAGTAGTATCAAAGCTTAAAGTAAGGCTTTTGAATAACATTGAAATGCAGATATTTCTATTCGAAATGTATAGATATACAAGACTTTGTCGTTTAATTACGTATTGAACGCGTTGATTCCACATTTTTTATGTATTTTTCAAACATCTAGATGTAAAAAAAAACAGAGTCGGCGGATAAATACCAATCGTTTTCTCTGTTTATGTATATATATATATATATATATATATATATATATATATACACCATTTTACCCACTTTTTCACAGTCACCAACCACCCATTTATTGATTCGTGTTTTTCTTTTCTTATTTGTTTTAATTTGCAATTTGGATCATGTCCAACTGATGAGATTCGTACTGAATGAAAATTTACGGAATCAGTGAACCCTGAAAATGAATTATTGAGAAACGAGTATTTGATTTTGTTTTCGTTTTAAAACGAAAATGTTTCGAGCGGCGAGTGTTTATGTTCAGAACTTTCCGTTCGAATCGGTCTTAGAAAATATTTATATATCCAATTAAAAATAAAATGCACTGTTTATTCTGTTTTAATATTTTTTTTAAAGGAACAGTCTATTACTTCAAAAGATATAAACATGTTTTTTTTTGTCAGAAGTACTGTAGCTCAAAGACAAAAGTTATATTAGAGAATTGAGTTGACAGATCAAACAAAATTCTCTATTGGGTACGAACGGATTGTCTCAATAGACATATATACACTATATATATATATATATATATATATATATATATGTATATATAATATTTATATAGATATGTATATTAATTCTGCATGTTTGCATATGTTTACAATTGTAGTTTTTATTTATTTAAAAATATATACTATATAGTCATTTTAATGAATATATATACAACATTTCGAAATTAAAAAAGATTTAATAAACTGGTATTTATGGAAAGTAACTGTAAGGATAAAAAAATAACTGTCATTTTTACATCTGTGAAATTATACATATTTAAACATTTTAAAAGAAGAAAAAAATGTGATTAAAATCTGACATGTTAGTTAATTTCTACACCGTTATACACACCCATACAAAAATACATACATTCATTCATACATATATGTATGTATATATATATATATATATATATATATATATATATATATATATATATGCCGTAGTTTACCATTTTGATATTAAAATTTAGAATATTTTTGAACGAATTCTAATCTTCATAATTCACCATTCCAACAATTTATAACATTATAGAAATGGTTTACAATATGTGTTGTTAATCCGTGTGGTTTGATTTACCATACATTAAACCAAATTCAATTTTCCACATTTAAAAGTTTATGTTTTAGATTTAAATTTGATTATTTTCATACATTTATCACTTTAAATGTTGTTTATAACATACAAAAAGTCATATATAATTGTAAATACATATGAGTATGCAAGTGTGTATAGAAATAATTTGACATTGTAATTGGAATATCAAAATTTCACAAACGCTCGTACGATGAAAATAATCTAAATGTTCACTACTTCTAACGTTTCAACTTCGTTTCACAATAGACATTCTACTTTTAAATAAGCAAACATAAAATATATTGGGGTATAGCGTACAGTGCGAATATACGCTCAACAATGTACAATGTAATATATGCGTTAACAGTTGAGTACCTATTTGAATATTTTGATATCTCAGTTAATTCAGAAATTTGAATGTGTTCATATACCACATTATATTCTATGTGGTACGATAATCTGGGATTAGTTCTAAATCGGTTCTTCATTCTCATTCCCGTCTCACACAGCGATACCGCCTCTCTTTTGTGTATTTACTGTCCAATGGATGGGAAATGTTTTATAGGGATTAGTGTATTCATGACGATGCTAGTTATCTTGGGTTGTTCTGTTACAAATTCAAACTTGTTTTGTTCAGTTCAATTTCAGTTTAGAGAACCGTTTTCTGATTTGGTCGTAACATTCTACGAACCTTTAATCAAATGAAATATTTACTCAATTCGACCATGTAGATGAAACGGCTGATATATATATATATATATATATATATATATATACGCATATATATATATATACATACGTACATACATCTGCGTATAGTAATAAATGGCGAACGTATTGCAAACTTTATGTATACCATCGTGTATCAGTATTTGATGTTAAATAATGGCCAACACGTTATTACAAAGGGTAGTCGAAGAATATTTTAACACTTCACTGCCTTATTGAACCATTGTACAGAACGTGAACACTGATGAAACGATTTTCAAATTCGCGGAACAGTAAATTTTAATCTATATTTTGAAATATTAAAATACATCAATCAAAAATATCTCTGTTTATATGTAAAATTGCTAGAATTTTATCTGAATGTAATACACACACATGCTTACTTACACATCTGTCTTTATATATTCAATATATATATATATATATACATATATATATATATATATATATATATATATATATATATATATATATATATGCGATATATTTCAACCTATTATTGAAATAACGCGTACTGTGTAATATGGATGGAATGTATTTTTATAAAAAATAAATGTAAATCATTTAAATGGAAGGGAAATAACAAATCCTTATTTTATTTTAAGAAATGGTTAATTATATATGTGTAGCAATGTACAAATATTAAATTTTTTTTCTGTTTTAATAATTGTTTGATACGTTAGTAAAAATCTTTTTAGAAGTTAATTTAAACTATCTTCTTTATATTTAGATATTTTTGCATGAAACGAATACGGACAAATATAATAAATAAACAGAAAGAACTCTTTGTATGTTTATAATAATACTTATATTCATAGTTCATAGGATATTAGACACTAATACGGTTGAAAACTTTTACATTTGACAGTAAATAAAGAAATTGAATGGTTGCTGTACAAGTAAACGTATAATATAAATAATAAGGTGTAAAAAATACTTCATCAAATTACAATTTCTTTTAAGAAGCCATAAGTTCAATAACTTGTAATATTACTTTTTGAAAATTTTGTTTTAGTTTTTGTCTCCAGGAAAATAATAATGTGAAAACGTTGTTACAATAAGAAATTAGATTCAGAAATAAATTCAATTTCTAGAATGTATCTCTGTCACTGATTTCTTGTTTAAATATATATGAAATATTGTTAGTTCTGCATATTATATATATATATATGGACTTGTATATTAAATCGACTTTACTAACAAGTTTTTATTAAGAAAAATTAATGAGACTTTATTATATTTAATAACAACTAATACTTGTATTATAAAGGAAATAGCTATCGAAAGTACTACAATTTATTTTAATACCTATTGGTCTTATTGCAAATGTAATATTGATTAACAATTTGCATATATATATATATATATATACTACGTAAATGAGTAAAAAAACTAGAAGAACCATTCTTAAAAGTATTTTTTAAATTTTAAATTGCATAAAATAACTTTTAACAGTGATTTATTAATAAAAAAAGGAAAATTTTATAGGGAAATAAAATACTACTCAAAAAAATGAGTGTTAAATTGTACTTAAAGGGATAAACACTTTAAGTCTACAATGTACTGGAAAAATAAAATAAACGTCTGCAGTCTAGAATTTATTTCTAAAATATAAAACTAATATATTTTATTTCAATACTGAAATCATTTTATGTAATATATAGTTTTTCTTTTGGGGTATATTGTAAACGATACATCAATAGTAGATGAAAGGAATGATAAATAATTACCACAGTACGAACTTTTTGTAATGAAATTTCATAAAGTGCACACTCTGTTTTTATTTTTACACTTTTATATTTTATTTGTGTGTTTTATTTATATTATAAAATATATAGCTGGATTAAATAGAGTACTTTATTATTATACTGTTTAATAGTAATAAAAAAATTAATCATCGAGATGATAGAAAGTAATAAAAACCTATACTATATCGTTAGTTGAAAGAGTAAAGAGATTCATTAAAAACTTTGTGTTCTTTTTACAAATACTTTTGGTTTCTTGATTGATAAATTCTTTTCATTAACTTAATCTATTACATTACTGCGCATCAGACAAAATAAAAATGAAAAGTCAAATTTCACATACTTCACATCTGTCGAATTTAACCAGAAAATAAAGGAAATAAATAAGAAACACAAGTTCCGTATAATGTATCAGCCTGAAGACATTATCAAACATATGTGGCCTTCTGACGCGATAGATAAATTCGACTTTATCACGTTCTGATCGAACGTCTCTCTCACTGTTCCGTTTTCGTTTGATATAGACGATTGTTAAGCTTAAATGTTGGAAATCTTTAAACGTATCAGAGATTATCTGTATTGATTTTTTGTCTTTTTCTAATTCACTGCACATCGTCGATTCTTTGGATCGACGGAAAGAGAGAGAAAGAGTTACGATATAATTCTGATATCCTCGTCCCTTTCCGGTTACTTTTTTTATTTCCGCTCATGTTCCCACTATTTCACCACTGTTACAGACCGTTGCTGATACACCAACACTAATACGCTACTGTTGGAATTTGTTTATTTTGCTCGTTCGTTTTTAAATTATAATAACCGTTTTTATATAATACATAGTTTTGATCCTACAGATTTGTTTTGATTGGATATTTATACATTTTCCATTTAAATGTATTACTTGTTGTGTTTTCAATTAGTTTTATAATAGTTTAATTCTATTTATATTATTATTTAATATAAAAATGTCAAAGTTCAAACGACAATAAAACTTTTAATTGAACAATGAACTAATATTATTATTGATTTCGATGGTTTTTTGTGATACCCAAGTATTTTATTAATTTTATCGCATTTTCTGATATGGAAATTTATAAAATTAGTCATCAATTTCATTTTCAATTAAAATACATATATAAATGAGCACCTGCGATTTTTAAAATTTCCAAATCATTAGTTATAAAGTGATTGTCAATAAAAAATAAACATTTACTTTTTTTGAAAGTATTAATAAATAATTAAAACTTGCGTTTCGACTAATAACACTATTTAAATACAGTTAAAGGTATTTCACTCCAAGAAATATGATTGTTTTCGTTTCAGTAACACTCATAAAAGATTGAATTTATTTTAAGATAAATATTGATTGTATATATCATTTTTCATTATAAAAACTGATTTGTTCAAAAAACAGCCAAGTGTTTAAAAAGCAATATTAATTACTAAAGATTACTTAAAAATTCCTAGGCATGGGCAATGATATTAGAAAAAATGTTGAATCGTAAAGGATTAATAAATAGTTAAGAATACTTAAGAGGAAATTGATTTTATTTTTTTGTTTGTTATCCTGTCTCTAAGATTTTTTCTAAATTCTCTTTATTAAGAAAATCTAATTATTAAAGAATCTAATAACTGAAAAAATTAGAGCTGTTTATTGAATCTTCACCAAAAATATATGATTAAAAATATGATTAATTTTTAAAACTTTTTTTTCTTTATGTTAAAATTAAATAGTTTCACGTTAAAATGTACTGTCATACTAATTAATAATATTAATAAATTTAGACGTAATAAATGATATTCGGAAAAGAAAAAAAGATTTCTTAGTAATCATTTGAAGTTAATCACTACTGACATATTATATATCGTTTGTTGACAGGATTTTTTGAATTTATATCGAGAGAATTTTGTTTCAATTCACCGAATTCGATATTAAAATCTTTGTTAGTATCTATTCTGTATTTATTAAATTTATTATTTTTACAACTTCAAAAAAATACTGACATTTTTAAAATAAAAATCTTTTAGAATTATGAAGTAAATATTATTTTATTAAAAATAAATAAAAAATTATATAGATTTTACATACGAATACAACATTATAAAACATGAATAATTTCTTCTTATGAAAATTAAATGAAATACAATTTTATTTTCGTGGAAATGATTATTTATTACTTGTATAATATTTATTACAGTCAATTTTAGGTATCATGAGTTAAATACAACATTAAGTACGATTGAAGAAAAAAAACAGATAAAAATATGAAAGTATGCCAAAAAATTCAATCTGAAAGGCTGAAGAGATCAATATCAATAAATATATTGGATATTTTGTTATTATAATCTGTATAAATTTTACTTATCGTATTGAATTCCTTACATGTTTGATAAAAATCCGACATACAAGAAAAAATATAAATAAATCTTATTATTCTTTATTTGCAAGCATTGAGAAAACGAGGTTATAAATTATATAAAAAATATATATAATGAAAAGATTGTAATATAAATAACAATATGTTAAAAATTTATGAAATCATTATTTTATATTACTGAAAAATGTATTCATAAAAATTTTCGTTCATATTAAAATCTCGATATATAAAAAAATGCTACATAACACATCCAATTTCAACTCCCACACAGAGAATCGAGTTTTAAATTAACAATCTGTACAGTAGGGCATTGTATTCACCCCTGTGGTTATTCGATTACAATTATTTAACAGATTTTTTACGTCGAATAATGGATGCGGCATAGATATAACGGTTTATATATATATATATATATATATATATATATATATATATATATATATATATATATGTATATTCAATTGTCTAGTTATTCATTCGTGTCCCATCTTACTATATATATCAAATTCCCTATACTCAATAAATTGAAACGTGTATAGAAACAAAACAAATCAAATGAAGGGAAATAGAGTCGAATCCCTTGTATTCTTATTTTGCTAAAATATATTCTTTTGTTCAGTTTAAATCAGATAACCAGGTTGTAGCTCCCTTATATCATTTTCTTTTTTTTCAGATTTACTCTTCCAGAAAATACATGTTTTTCTCTTGTTCCGTTTTCAACTTTAATCAGCTTGTGTTCATTATATTATAAACAT
This sequence comes from Acanthacorydalis orientalis, assembly GCA_034766995.1. Lineage (NCBI taxonomy): Eukaryota > Metazoa > Arthropoda > Insecta > Megaloptera > Corydalidae > Acanthacorydalis > Acanthacorydalis orientalis. The sequence goes on along the minus strand of CM068318.1, from coordinate 14,929,774 downwards.
GTTTGTTTTACTATTTTTGAAACGTATCATTATCGAGACATTATCATTTTATTTCTTTTATATTTTTGGTTCGAAAATAATTGGATCAAGGGTAATACATAGATATGTACTTATATTGAAAAAAAGGATATATTTTATGTTAGAAAGATGATTTGAATATGAAATGTTTGTATATGTATTTTGTAAAACATGTTTATATCTATTATATATATATATATATATATATATATATATATATATATATATATATATATATAGATATAACAGAATTATGCATATTTATCATTTTATTCAATTCTTTTATCATTTTATTGTTTTCACTAATTAAAATACAACGTAAAATCGCTCATTTGAATGTTATATCACTAGTTGGATACCTTTTCAAGAGTATTGTTTGAAGTGCATTCTTTTTAATATAATATTATAAATAAAATATTTATAGGAAAATTCTTTTTTATTCGTAGATTTAACGATACTATGAACTATTTGTTACTTTATTTAACATATAATAGGTGTGAAAAAAGTAAACAAGACTATGTTAATACAAATTTTATTATTGGAAAACTAAATGATTCAGAGATTTACCCTTCAGAGTAGTCTTCGATAGATGAATCGTAATTCTTCATTCTTTCCTTTGACGTTTGAAAAAATTTTTGTAAAGTCCTCTTTAGAAATGACGTTTGTGTGATATGTTGTATGCCTCTTTATATGTTGTCGTTCCATTCAGAATAATTTTTAGTTGTGATAAGAGAAAAAAGACTCATTAGATGAGATAAGGTGATCAGAATTATTGTGATTTACTTCTAGGTTAAAAATTGATTCATTCACGACGATTAATGGGTAAAAATATTTCCCTGATGAAGAATTCACTTCTAGGATCTCAAACACTATAAAACCTTCTTATAGAAGTATTGTTTGTCACGCTTGAAAATATTTATGATACATGGTATTTTAAGTATCGAAAAAAATTAAAATTTTCTTCACTTTAAAGCATAATAATTCAGTAGAGATGAGATGCTCGTTATACACTTGGTGCTTTCTTTTCGTTTCAGTGTCGTATTTTAATATTTAAGATCCTTAACCGGTGATCACATTATTTGAAATGTCCTCTTCTTTCCTAGTTACTTCAGGAAGGTCAGAAAATTTTCAAATTTTACATTTTTCATTCGAATATTAGACCTTTTGATATCATTTTTATGCCCGTTTTCATCATATCCAATCCGAAATCAAAATTTTGTAAATTGATTCTTCATTTATACTTAATATTTCAGCCATCATTTTAGTTACAAAAGAGTGATTGCTAAATTTGTTTTTAGGACTATTTTAGACATTTTCATCGGTTTCGAATTGAATGGTAGGATTATGATTAGAATCATCATGAATGTTTATTCTTTCATCATTTTTTTATTGAACCTCTTCGACAACTCTTTTATGTAACTCAAACATATGAACACGAGATATTGTTCTGTCTCAATAAACCTTTTTTCACAAATTATGATTCACAAGAATATTATATTCTAAACTTGTTATATATATATATATATATATATATATATATATATATATATAATGTGTGTATTAATTGATAAACAAATATTTATCAATGCTAATATGTAATAAAAAGTGTATTTTATAAATAGTTAATACAATAATTATTAATATAGAAGTTCCCAGTTTAGTAATTTCACGAAAAAGAGGTAATCTTCATAATAACAAGTTGTAACATCTAACAACCCGTCCTAAGCATAATCGTGTGAATAATAATCGTGAACGGTCGTAGTCTCATCTCTCCTTTGGATGTCTAATGGACGGATAATTCTCTGATCAAAACCCGACGATGCCAATAACGCCGTTACTAGGGTCATGCAAACAGTGCGTCGGGTGATGATTGAATGTATCCGGAAGCTGAAATTCCGTAATATAGGACTCTGAAATGTATATACTCTGTTTGCTGTTACAGTTCGGCTTAAAATTGTTGTAATGTATTTAATCATTTCTGTTTACTCGACTTTATGTATACATAGTAATAATATTAATTGCATACCAACGACTGATATGAAAAGATTGTTTACTTAAAAGTAATGCTTTGGATACTTTTTAGAGTGTTTAATATTCCAGAATAAAATCAATGGATATTCACTTTGGTTTTGTGATGACCTAGTAAATTTGTAGACATGTGATAAACAAGTATAGTGCTACCTCTATTCATGTCGATCTAGAATATTATTTTTTTTCTATAAAAATACTTTCAAAGGGATTTCCATCATCACTGTTTGATGACACTTTCGTTTTTTGACTATCTGCGCATATGTTCTATTGATTAAATTCATAATTTTTGAGTTCCATCTCAATTCTTATTTTCGTTATTTCGATTTCTTATTTTCATTATAAAGCAATTAATTTCTATCCAGAAAATGAACTTAGTTTATGTATGTGTATTAAAACAAATCTTACCTGAATAGAAATCATTCTTTAAAACTGCATAGTTATAACTGCATTTAATTATAAATAATCACAAATTTAAAATGTATTAGTTTATTAATGATTTTCAGACTTAGGAAAAAATAAGTTTCCGTATTATTTCTTAAGATATTTGTTGTAAATGATCTAAAATGAATTATTTTAGTATAAAAGTTCTGAACCCAAATAATAGGATATATATTTTGAATTATAAATCAGGAAAAACATATTTAATAAAGTTAATGGAAAATGTTTAATATTTAAATAAATTATAAAAAATAAGTTAATACATAAAATATTAAAACTCTCGTAACAGACGAAAAATATATTAAATATATTTTATTTTGGAGTTAATTTTTTCAACTGCGACTGAAAAGAAATTTTCTTTCAGATTTTTCTGTATCTTAGTAATTTGAATATGATGGTATAATGTGCATAAGTACAAATCAAAATTCTCAATATTCAATTATTGATTGTTAAATATCTGTGATCAAAATTTCTATGTGAAAATGAAAAATATTTATAGAATATATTTTTTATGGAAGTATATTGCAATTTGATAAAAATAGGACTAAAAGGTGCAAATATTATAAAAATTGTGTAACATATAAAATGTTCAAATCCTGTTTTAATAAGGAAAAGATTACCTGCTTCATTTGTTTTTTTTTTAATATATAAAATTGAATTAACAATTAAATAACATTAGAAAAATGAAATGATTTATTTTCTTATGAAGATGTTATATTAATAGTTTTGAGTAAATAAATTTAATTTATTTAATAATTACTTTTTGTTTTATGAACAATGTCTTATTTAAAAAATAAAGTGAATAAAGAAATAATCACAATTTTATAAAATTTGATTTCAGTAGTGATCATATAAATTAAAATAAGAACAGAAACTACAAATTGAATATTCTGTTGTTGACATTAAGAAAATTGAAGATTTTTATTTAAAAGAAATTAGATTTAATCATTTTTTTTAATATATGAAATTATAATTTTATTTTGAACTTATAAGAATATAAAAAATATACATAAAAATATTCTAGAATAAAATAATGCAATATAATTTTTCAAGAGAAATATTTTTTATTGATAAATGTGAATGAATTTTTAAAAATATTTTATAATTCAAACTTATTTATTACAATTTTTCTTTTTAAAATAACATTTAAAGATAATACCCACATATATCCATTCCTTATTTTAAGCGTTTTAATTTTATTAATACATATATATATATATATATATATATATATATATATATATATACTTTTTTATATAGATATGTTTATAAGAAATAAGCACAATCGTTATTTTATGAAACAATTTCATTTATTAAAGTGGATACATCAAATTGTATCAACAAATTTCTTCGCAGTTATTTTTCTGTAATTAATAAATGTATAAAAATTATATTAAGACACTTTTTCTGCAGAAACATCAATAGCCCTCGAACCAAAAGTCATTAATGTGTTTGACAAGAACAAACTAATCATTATCATTACCATTCATTAATCTATCGCAGATGTCTTTGGTTGATGACGTTTCTGTTTTCCTTTTTCGTTCGGATCGACTTTTTTGTTTAACTTTGCTTTCTGTACGTTTTTTCCATGTACACTTTCACATTTTCCTTTTTTTCTCTTCATGATTTCGATTGCTTAAATTACTCGGTATCCCTTTTTTGTTGTTCATGGCGTGCTATTTCATGAAATTTATGTGCTGTGAACATTTCAACCTTCTGATTTTTGTAAGCAGATTGTTTTGTTTTGTATGTTTTTTTTCTGTTGTTACAAAACAGTTACAACACTACTTTAACAGTTTTTCTTTCGGTTTGCACGTATTTTAAAATGTAACAACATGTTTTGAGAATCATTAAAATATTTTATTCAAATTTACGATTGTGATAAAGTGTTTACGTTGTTAGTTTACGAAAAAGTAGACTTGGAACGACTGTTAGGTAAGGCGATTTTAAAATAGTGAGTTTTTTTAAATTTAAATACAAAGAATGTTTGCATAAAATACTTTATATCTTAATATTCTATGTTTTATATTCGTTATGAGAATAATTCATATAAATATTTTTCATTAAAATTTAAACACAGAAAAAATAGAAAAATTAATTTCATTTTAATTTTAAATATTATTTATTTTAATGAATTTCTTAATTTAACTATTAAAAAAATAGCTGTTAATTCACGTAGCTCTTTGGACAATAAAGTTATTATATATGTTTTAAGTGATTTAAGACATTTTAATAATATGTTCCAAATTTTAATGTGATTATTTTATTAGTAATTTCTTAAAAAATAATAAAATTTTAACAAAACTTTTAATAATTCTTCTCTCAGTATATTGATCGTTAAAATTCACAAATGTATTTTACTACTATTTTGTTGGAACTTGTATTATCTTCAATTAGTTTAATATTCAAATAGTGAATACTTGGTACATATATATATATATATATATATATATATATATATATATATATATATATATATAGGTCTTATTCTCTTCTTCTTCTTAAGCTAGGAGCATTCTCTGTTGCTTTTCCTCTCACTGGAGCTCGATGGATGAGGATTGCCAGCTCTGTGTCTATCACTTGGGCTGTCGTCCAGGTAATCTCTTTCCCCAAGGTTGTTCAATTTTACAAACGCGACCAAGTTGCTTCCATCCTATCCACGTAGTAGTTCCTGTTCCGACGAATCTTAAAATTTCTATAAATATTCTTCTGTATTTGTGGAAGATAGGCTGCTAACCTTTCCTTTCAACCTTCCTCCTTTATCCGGGTTTAGGGCCGGGAACAATTGCATCGGGCTACTCAAATATTTATATTGTTGATCATGTGGAACAATAAAATATTTTTAAATTGGTTAATAATTTATAAAAGATAGTAAGTATATATATATATATATATATATATATATATATATATATATATGTGTGTGTGTGTGTGTGTATGTATATATACATATATAATCTTTTGTATATTATTAATCAATTTAAACATATTTTTTTACTTTAAATGACCAACAACTATAAAATGTCCCTATCGTATGAAAGAGAGGTTGTAATGCTATTTTATTCAGATCTTTTCCTTAGCGTGTTTCACTCTAGACCTTTTAGTTGTTAACAGTCAGTTGCATATTATCCTCTTAAATATGTTTTTGTTTCCTAATTAAAATTATAGACTATTATTATTTGTCTATATTAAAAAATTTTCTTCTTTTTTCCAAAAATATATAAGAACAGAAATAATTATATATATATATATATATATATATATATATATATATATATATATGAAACAAAAAAATATATAATCGTTAAGAATACATAAATGTAATATTTATATTAAATTATCATTACATTATATATTTTGTATGATATTTTTAATGTCTTCTTTATATACCGTTTTATTATTAAAACCATTATTTAGAATTTTAAAATAATTTAGTATATTTAATATCCGAAAGAAAGTCTTGTAAAATAAAGATGGTCCGAGCTTCTTTTATCTTCTGAAGTGGATTGAATGTATTGACGTTGATAATATCATTTCGAATTTAATTAAATACTCTATAAATATAATAATCTCCGAGTGAATATTATAATAATCTTCTGTTAAATATAATTTGTATTATTTAGTTAACACGAATGTAAATATATGATTGAAAATCAAGTAACAAACTTCAGTTGAGAACACTATATGAAAATGGTGGCGGTTTAAATCAGTGTGTTTCATTGTCGACGAAGTTGTAAATTTCGATTGTCTCTGGTGTTAAAGTCCGAATTCATAAATGCAAATGAATTAACCGTGTGACTTTCGCTGCTTTATTGTCTATTCAACATGGCACGGCTACGAATAGAGATGATGTTGATTTGGGCTGAGGTTTATTCAGTGGATTTGGCGTTACTAAACACAGTGTTGCGGTGCTAGTGATTTATCTTTTTGTAAAACACTCACTCATCACGTATACGAACACGCTTCTGTGCAAGGATAAATGTCGTTGTTTTGTCAGATTTACAGTATTATCCTTTTTAATAGTTCATGTTTTACAATTGAGACACATTTATTCATTTTATCCGTTCATATAAAATATATGTACATACATATACGTATAAATTATACTTGTTTAATAATATCGTATATTCTTTGTAGTAGTATTTATAATATAAAATTTTTTAAATTATCATTCATATAAAAAAAATATTTGTTCGTATGATATTTATAATAAAGAAGATAAATTTCAAAATATATTTTATAATTTATCTAACAATATTTTGATTCTATTGAATCAAAAAATTTCTGTATTAATAATATTTTTCAATACATGAGGAAAAATCGTTTGTCTTTGAAATAATAAAACTTTGTTATAATTATTTATAAAATGATTAAAACATTCCTGTGGTTTTTAGTAACGTTTATATTTAAATGTGTTCATTGCAAAAAGAAAACTTCTGTGATTCGGTGTGAACGATGAAACATTTCATTTTTAAAAAACATTTATTATAAAAGTTGCAAAAATATGTAAGTGAATTCTGTGTGAATTCGTATCTAAACTAAAACTGATTTTTTAAATTTATTTCTCGCTGGGTTAACGTAACAATAATAAATCATTTTTGAATTTATTTCCTTGAAGATGATGAAGTTCATAATTTATGCACAATAATAAAAATCATGTTTGTGGAAGGAATCATTTCACTCATAATATTTTTTTGGCTCTATGGCTAAATTCACTGGTTAATAACTGATTATTGATTACTTTAAATTATTACTTATATTTATCTTCATCTCTTGATACTCTAAGGATGATGGAATCGTTATCTCAATGCGCCTAAATAATAATTATAATTGATTACTAATCAATTATTGAATATTTTTCTTAGGAAAACGTAGTAGTTTGTATGGTGAATAAAAATTCATCTGTAAAATTAATGTAATTATATGAAATAATTATGCCTAGTTTTATTTCTTAAAATACTTTCATTATTGTAAAAAATAAATTATTTTGGACAAGACTAGTAACCTAATTTTTCATAAATAAAAATCAAGTATATTGTAAAAACTACTTTTTATTAATAATATTTATTTGAGAAATTTTACAGAATTATGTCATATATCCATTTCGAATAGAAACTTCGTCACTTACTAAAGACATATTTTCCTTTAAGATATTTATTCAGAAAATATTTTCTCATTTTCTTGCACCTATGTTATTATTATATCATAAGAGAATATATCACATTCCTAATTAATATGTATATGATGGAAAAATTGTCATTTGTCACTTATATCTCTTATCAAAACTAATTGATTTTCATTTTTGTGATTTTGTATCGTTTTTTATATATTAATATTACATTTCGTTGTGCCTGTCTGTTTTTGTGATTAATTAGTGTTGCTTGTTAGTACAGTTACCAAAATCATATATAAAATTTTACCTTATTTATCAGCATTTGCACTGGAAATAATTCCATAAGACACATTTTTTATTTTGTTGTGAGAAAATTATTTATTTTTCTTTAAACTGTTTTATTTTTTCAAATACTTGAATATTGTCAATGGTAACTACATAGGTAATTTTTGGCGAGTGCCGAAAAAATTATAAATTTATTTATTCAAATAGAGTATTGATTGTCATTGACACGTTTTATTTTTAAATTTTTGTTATTATGGAAAATTATCTATATGTACGATTTGTGTAACTGGCATAATTATTTGTTATATTGTTTCTTCTTCTTTCACGCTGCAAAAGTACAGTTACCATCAATATTAATTATGAACAAATATTGAAATTTATATTGAAATATAGTTCGTTTTTATTATGCAATGCTGAACTGTGCTGTAATTATTATAATTCTAATTGGAAAATTAAACAATAAATGCTGTTGTGTTAATTGACTTCATTACTTTCTAGGTATAATTGTATTGATTGTTCTTCTCTTGCATTGTTTTTGATGTCAACCTATATAATTATTATAGTTGTTTATATACTTATTTTAAAAGGTCTTTTACCTGTTGTTTTAAAGAAATCACTCAAAGAAAATTATTATTATTTACCTAGTATTTGAAAATATTTTTTTTATATTTACTATTCAACTCATTCATTTTCAGCTCTATTTGGTTTAGATAATTTTTGCTTAACGATTTTCATATATGAATGTTAATGTTATTCACTAATTTACGACATTTTTTATAGTTATGACTTATAAATGTTGCAGCACCACACACACACACACACACATATACATATATATATACATATATATATATATATATATATATATATATAGAGAGAGAGAGAGAGAGAGAGAGAGAGAGAAAGAGAGAGATATGTGTGTATATGTGATGATTAATTAATATATTTTCTCTGCGTACATCTTAAACAATGAGGTAATGTAATTGGCACGGAAAACATGTTCATCGTCCGTTTTAAACGTACACAGACACAAAAGCTCGTCGCGATAATTAGCGCACGAGAGCGAACGCGTGTTGTATCAGATGACCCTGCTACAAGATTGACAGATCGTGATCGTGCCTTATGGCCTCCCGTGCGATCATCCCGCTTGTTGTGTTTTGTTCGTACACGATTTCGGCGTGTAGGGGGGACGCGGGAGCTTTGTGCTTCGCGCCGCGCTGCGCCTCTGGTGGCAAGGAAGTTAATTATCTGCGGTATGTCAGGCCACCCTGCTGGTTGGCGCTGGTGGCACCGTCGTGTGCTGCTACAGTAGCTACCTAGTGACGTCGACGATGTAGCATGGCGGTAGCATTGATATCAAACTCCGCGTAATTGAGTGTCACGTTGAGAGAATATGTGCTAAGGTGTGTGTATGTGTACGTTATGTTGTGTACGTGGCTGTCTGTACATGTGTGTGTATGTATGCGTGTGCATGTAGTTGAATATATATCGCGAGAAGACTGATGAATCGGGAGAAAATGTTTTTGAGGCAGGTATGTGAAGTCGTTTAAAACCACAGGTGGTTGGCGTAATTATTGCCGCAGATTAAATATCTCATGATAAATTAATAATACACGTACATAAAATATTTATATATATTTTCAAATTTAAATTTGCAACTTTCCAAATTTTATAGATATAGTATAATTGATTTATATACAAACTTTCCTAATTTATATACTTACAAATAATTTTTACAAAAATATTCCGACAAAAAATCGACATTAAACCAAATATCTTCATTATTTAACAAACTTCTAAGAAATTATAAAAAATATAAATTAGAAGTAGTAATCTTGAAAAAATACCATATAAATTAGATTTCATTATATATATATATATATATATATATATATATATATATATATATAATCATACTATATACAAGTATAAGTTCGTGATTTATTTGTATTAAAATACAAAATAGAATTCAGTAATTATTTAGACAGTTCTCTTCTTTACTTTTTGATAGAGAACTTTTCTTAGTTATTTTATATTTCTGAAATATATTTTTTAAAAATATCATTCATAGAATAGTTAATCGAGAGTTTCAAAATTAATTTTTATACTATAGTTCAAACTATCAAAAAATGCATCATACTCTGTTATGTTATTACTTGTTTTATTTATTATTCAAATTTTTGTTGTTATTGCCTTTATTAACTCTTATATAATATTAAACTTAGATTTAATCATTTTTAAATATTTCTCATAAAAATTATATATATGTATATATATAATAATACAAACATCAATTCTATTTATTTTTATATTCGATTTTTATTCTATTTCATCGTTGTTAATAATAGATGTACTTGTTATTTTAAGTATTTTTATTTAGATATATAAAAAGAGTTATTTTTGTTTTACACATGAATCATTTTTGTGTTTTGATAAACAATTAGTGGGTCTGTATGAATAAAGATGACGTAAATAATTTGATACATATTTGACAACTTTACAAATATTTCAAAGAAATGTTAAAAATGTTAGTAGATAAGTTCGTAAGACTTTTAAGTAGTCGTATATCTAGGTACTTTTTCGTTGTTGCCTGTGAATTAGATTCAATTAGATATTTTAACATAATATTGTTTTTATTATAGATTTCTATATTTTGATATACTAATTTAAATATATCAATAGGTATAATTTTAAAATATCGATCAACAATCTTAACTACATGTTCGATCATGAACAGAATATCCGGGTACTATTATATATATTTTTGTATAAGATACATAGAAATAATTTTTGTATTAATTTGTGTTGGTCTGTAAATCAATAAGATATATTTCTAAGTAAACAAATTTATCCTAATTTTTGCAATTGGTTCAAAATAATAATTATTCTTCAGAGGAACCGATACATCAACCAATAAGTATACAACCAACAACAAGTTTTCAAATACTGATCACAGACTGGTTGTCAACTGTAATATGATTTTTATATCTTCTTGCCCCTTTTATAAACAGTTACATATTTCTAATATCCTCTAAAGAGAGGGTAAAGCTATAGAAAGCATTAGAAACTTTGATGACTCTGCGTTATACATCAATAAAATAATCAAATATACATTTTTGCATCATTAAAATAAGAGTAAATTTTTGTACTTGGATATAAAAAAGATATATCTTTAATTTAATATAAAATACCGAAAGAAAAAAAAGTTGCAGTTTAATAAATTAATTCAAGTAAAAATTCGTTAAATGCGACCGGTAAGAAAAACAAAACAGATAGATGATTTTAAAATATAACTGTAACAAATGTCACTTTTATTAGTTTTAAATTAACGTTTCTAATAGATAAACAAATGGCTATTAAACGATAAACATAAGTACTTTTATATTTGCATTATTTAAAATAATAATACAATATAAACTTTAAACAAACAATACAGATGATAAAAAAATGATTTATAAGTCACGTATAGTTTTAAGAGTCTATATTTATATATAGTATGTAAATTATATAACGTGCACGTTAAATCTAACAATAAACATGCGAACTTAACGATGAATATTAAAATTTATAGTTACTTAGTGTAAAAAGTTTCGAAATAAATCCATAACCATATGGTTTGCACATGATTAAGAAAAAAACTTTAATTAGATGATTTTTTAAAAATTAATTAATTAAGAAAGTAAGTACATTACTAAAAGCGCATTTGTTAAAAAATATATCAGTTATATAGTTTTGATTGGCTCTTTAAAGATATATTTCGAAATAACTTAGTAAGACTTCCATTCTTAACTATTCAAGAAATATGAGTCATAAAAAGTGTACATTCTGAATTATTACATTATCTTTTTAATTATTATAAAATATTCATATGATAATTCTTTTTATAAATTTACTAATAGATTGAGATGATTATAATTATGTCCATTTAAATAGCTATAAATGTTAATCACATCTTTTGTGTGTTTAGAAGCAAAAAGTTAACTTTGAATTATAAAAAATTTTATATATATATATATATATATATATATATATATAAAGTGAACAAAAAATATTGATTAATAAATATTATGTTTTTTTTAAGATATTAAATTTATCGTGTAAATAGTTAACTCTAGTTCTGTTCTTGTGAATATAATTTGTATGATCAGAATATCACTTAATTTTCCAATAAACTGATGTAAAATGTGTATATATATATATATGTATGTATGTATGTATATTATATGTATGTATAAATTTGTGTATGTACTTGTACATATTTTGTTATCGGAATTAAGTTCGATCTATGTTCTGATTGAATACATTTGCGTGCAAAGGACACAAAGGGACAAAGTTGTATGAAACGTGTGTCAACTGCCATGTCTCATTACGTTTAAATTTTGCTATTGATTACGTTACTATAATAACAAGTGTTATTACAATGATATATTGAACCTTGTTAAAAACGTTTGCATACTTGTTACATAAAGTGTTGATATACTCTTTGAGTAGAAGGTATGTTCTTAATTGCAGAAAAATAATACTAATTAAATAAAAAAGTTTTCGTCTTATAGACCGTTAGACTGGTTGGAGTTTGAAGCCTAGTTAGCTTTAGTAGAAAAAAATAAAATAATAAATTTGAATTGAAAATATTGATGAAATAGTTGATTGGATTGAAAAATAATTATTCTTTTTTTGAAATATTAGAATATCGAAAAAGAAATTATAAGTATTAAACAACAAAAATATTATTTAATACACAAAACACAGTTATACACTGTTGTTAATTCGTTTTTTTTACTGTCTTCGTCCTTTTGGATAATTTAGTGTTTATTCTTCACTATTAGCTTCTGTACGTGCACTTTTTTATATTATGCTTCGTTGTTCATGATAATAACTATTTATACACTTTTATCATTCTCTTTACTTCTATAAACAATTAGAATTGTATATAGTGTGTACTATTTTATTAATGCCGGAAAAAATTACTACCATTTTTATATTTGGTATATAATATATAAGTGAAAAAGAATAACTCTTGATCGACAAAAATATTAAAGAGCTAGAATATTAAAGGCTAGGAATATTAAAAAGTGAAAGATGTAAATAAAGATTTAATGTTTCAACTTATACCTAAAATAATAATTTAAAAAGATATCGTAAATTGAAATACGAGTAATATCATATTTATATAAATATTAAGTTTAATAAATCTATCTATTAAGAATAGTAATATTGTATTTCGTTTATTTCAAGCACCGCTTTAGATTTATTCTTTTTCTATAAGGTATTTTTTCTTAAATCGATACTTGAAAAAGTAATAATGCGTTATAAAATAAAGTTATGCTATTGATTTTAATAATTAAAATAAAGCAGATATAAAACAATGTTTATGTTCTTTATATCAAAAGAAAGATTATGTTGTAAAATGTTAAATAATGTTATAAAGATGAATATTACTGAAACTATTACCTTTCATTGAAATCATAAACCGATTTCAATAAATACAAATTTACTGAAAGTTGATGGACACGCTTCAGATAGAATGAGGATGAAAACATGAAGTATGAAAGTCAAACTACATACACAGCACTCATGTCTATTCCACATACCGAATGTGTGTCGAGTGACGTTATTTACTCGAGCTCGTGACTTCCGGGACACATGTAAGACGTACGTGTCATCTGAGCTTGCAAATGCAAACCGATAACTCTGTTTATACGATATCACAACTTTAAGTTACTAACTTGTTTAACACTTAATTGACTTTGGGATTTTGTTCCGGTGTTTGCGAAATGCGTAAAATATGGTGCTGAGGTCTGTAATAAACGTCATAAATTATAAAACCGTTCGCGGCGTGTGGTGTTGGCGGAAGTCGGGTACCTCCACCACAGACACGAGGTCGTAGTAACATTCATCATTGTCGCATTAAAAATCTACAATGTTTATGGCTTTTTGATTCTGTACTATATTTATTTAGGGATCGTATATATTTAGTCTACAGATATGTAAATGTCATAAAGGAAAAACATTTCAGTTTTTTTTTCTGTCCAGAGTTACATATATATATATATATATATATATATATATATATATATATATATATATATATATGTCTCGAATCTTTTTTGTCTTCATCGAAACGAACTTAGGTTTTATCGTTTAATGTTCTTGTTTGTCCGACAAAAAAGAACGTTTTTGCTTTCTTATTGTTTACTTCTTGTAGTAATTTTTGACAATTGTTTACATATATATATATTTCTATAATATCATATTTCTTGCATATAAAGGTAAATGTAATGAAAAAATGATAGAACAGCTTACGAAGAAATTAATTAAGTTAATTTTTCAGTTAATTTAAAGTTAATTTTTCAAATATTGATTAATTAAATACATCATTTAATAATTATTAAAAATAAATCTTAAGTAGTAATGTATAATTTCTTAAAATCCTTAGAAAATTAACTTAAAATTACAAAATATACTTTTTTAAATTTATATTGTTTTTTGCGTATCTTATATTATATATATATTAATAAATTAAAATATTTTTCAATTTTATTCCTTTTTAATAACAGAGTATTAATATTTATTTAAATAGTGATTTTCATTTCTTTATAGATAATATTTAAGTTGCAAAAGAAAATTTTCAAATATTAGAAAGTATGTATAAAAAGTTAAACATTTTAAATAAATAATTTTTATTATTTAGAATTTTCAGTACATGTTTATTTATCGATAACCGATTTCTACTTAGTTAATTTGAACATGAATAGGTACTGTTTATAGATGTTTGAATAAATTTTTAATAAACCTTATGTTTAACTACATAACCCTTTATATAAACTATTTTTAGATGTAAATAAATGTAAAGATAAAATAATTTTATTGGTCTAAATGTCAACTTTGTTGTTAAAATAAATAGGTATTTAACTATTTATTCTTTCTAGTTGATAATTTTCTGAACCAAAATTTAAATCATTTTTTTGACACCTGTGTAAAATATGTATAACATATATAGTCTATATTTATATACCTTAAAATAGGTGGCGTGAAAGAAGGACGAGGTGGCCGAGTGGTTAAGGCGTTGGACTGCTAATCCAATGTGCTCTGCACGCGTGGGTTCGAATCCCATCCTCGTCGATAAATTTTACTGCCGATGTAATTTAAGTTCCTAAAAAATATCACTGTAATTGCAATGAAATAATTAGTACATGTAGAAAAATTTGAATAAGTGCAAATGTAAAGAAACATAATTATTGAAAATATATTCTTCCTATTAAACTTCTTATATATACACATAGATTTTGGCAGAACCATTTAAAAACAATTCTTTTAATATGATATTCATCCCTTAATATTACATGACATATTTTAGTTAACCTTAGATGAAATATAAAAATCAATTTAAAAATTGTAATTAAATGATGAACATATTTCTGTCAGCACAGATTAATAAACTTTTAATTTATTTTAAAAATGAACAAAAAGTATTGTTATAGCTTATTTCTAAGATATTTCGTCATGACTTTAACATATAAATTCTTGAGTTACGAGAATACGTATCTCCAGAACGATTGAAATGTAATTTTATTCATTTCGAATTATAGTTTTTTAAAATATTAATCAAAAATACTGAGACAATATTAATTAAATACATAGATATTTCATAGGTCTTTTAAGAAAAAAAAATTGTTTTAAAATCATGAAACATATTTATTAAAATTACTTATTAAATAATTAAAAAGACATTGGTTCTCAATAATAACAAATAGTTTTAAATTATTTTAATATAATAAAAAAGGAAAATAAATTATTCATCTTCTTGTAACTACAGTTTAAGTCAGTTAGAAGCTTTCAAATTTGATAAGTCAAGTAGATGTTTTTTAATTAAAGTTTAAATTAGAAGAAGAGTAAAATATAAATATACATCCTACCACACACACATCTGCAACCACCCACCTACGCACACCCACCCACTCACATAAATATATATATATATATATATATATATATATATATATATGTATATATATATATATTAGTTTTTTTTGAGCTTTATCAGTTATTGGTTTCTAGCCTTCATATGCGGCAATTCTCGCATTATGTGATGTTAATTATTTCAAATGTCTAATGGTTCTAATTACTTATTTCCATCTAAGTTTCATTATTTTCTTCTTCTTCGTCTAGAGTGTTGAGTTCATTATTTGCCTAGGCATTGTTCTATTTTAAGTAGAGGGTAAAATCGTATTAGAATTTTGTTTTTCATTTTTTTTTTACTATGGATTAAAAGAACATAATTATACTTATTTAAATTTAAAACACTCATTTTCTGTAATAAAATTTTGCAATGTATTTTCTATAAAACCAGTAAATCTGATTTTGAAAATAAATCTAAATTTAAAAATTTCTGATTTTTGAAACTATTCTGAATTGATTTAAAATTCTTAAATAAAGTTTAAAGACAAAGAGCTTTGAAACATGACTTTCTTGATGATGCTCTAATTTAAAACTATGAGTTGTTTTTAAAGCTGATAATGTCGTTATATACTTGTATAAAAATATTTGTGAATATTTTTTGTTTGTATGGATAAATTCGTGGAAATAACTATCTATTTGTTTAACTATATATATATATATATAACTAAGCTTTTTTCAATATAAAATATACAAAACTAATTTAAATATTTACGTTTCATATATGGTTTTGTAACATTTCTGTGTTATACGGATCTGTTTTATTTTTATTTTTTGTTTGTTAAAAGATCCGCAGCCAAATATCTCTAAATCTCGTGTCACAAACTTTCTGAATCGAAGAGTGGCGGCCACTCAGTCGGTATATTCTTCACTGTCAGACCCATTTCGCATTTATCGCACTCTAGTGGTTATCGTTTTTCACATAAATGACCGCGTGTGACTCTAGTGCGGCCGATTCTTAGTTGTATTATCACAGTTTGATCTTTACGTTTCACTAAAACTTTGAGTGAAGGTTTTATTTCGAATTTAATTCATCAACCCTCAATTTTTTTCAATCATTGGACTCCGAATTAATATTAATTTCAGTCATAATCTTTTATATAAAGTGAAGAAGTTAACTATAAATTAATTAATTCTTATTCATTGATATTTGCAAATGTGAATAATAGGAAAAAGTTAAATTTTCATAAATAAATACTTTTATATCAAAAATATTTCTATATTTTCTGTACATTTTTTATTATATATTAATATTTTGTTTTAAATCTTACTGAAACATCAAAAAATAATCTTTTATAAGAATGTGATTAGTATAATAAGTGATTTCATTAAAATCGACGTACTACACAATTTGAATAACACTTTGTGATTATAACTCTGACAATACAATAGCTTGTGACGTATTATTAGTCATTTCTTTTTTTCCACAGATGTTACTTATTAAATAACTACTTTAAAATCGATCTACTAATTTTACTTTATAAAAATCAAGCATAACATCATATCTAAAGTATTACATTTCAAAATAAACACTGAAAATAAAATTTATATATTTAAAACTTTTATATTCATAGTATTTTTGAATAAAATTTGAGTTGAATATCTAAAGATGTTCTTTGATCATATTTTAATATATCTACTGTTTTTTTTTTAAAAAAAAATAAGTATAATGTAACATTCATATTAAATAAATGAAAATAGTCTTAAATTATTTAATGAAAAAAACTGTATTAGAATTGAAAATATTAACAAAAACACTTCTTTTGAATGTATTACTTTTTAAAAAGTGTGTTGCATTCAAAATAAGTTTTCGAAAAAAAATTAAATTTGTGACATACTGTAATGTTTTCAAAAACTTTAGTGCGTTAAATTAGTTAGTAAAAGTATTCAATTGATTAATATATATATATATATATATATATATATATATATATATAATTATGAAATTGTATTTGTATTTATTTGAATTAGTTTATATTTTGTTTATTTAATAAAAAGAGTTGTCTAGAAAAAATATTTCAGTAATGTTTTTTTAGTAATTCAGTTATTCTCATTAATAATTGTGTATCAGTAAAATGTGTTTCTTGAATAAAACGGAACAAATTAGTTATAAAAGTATATGGCTTTGCTCTTAATACAAATTCATTTTAATAAAATAAATGTTATTTATATAAGAACATTTTCTCAAAATATCCGCATTCATAAAAAAATATACTAAAAAAGTTAACATATAAAAGTAATATTCAGCATAAAGGTGACGTTATGAATCTTTATAAAATTAATCTAAATTTTCGTCTCGCTCATCGTCCTACTCTTTGTAGCATTCTTTCTCAAATAAGACGATCGTTATTTGAGTGTTGTCTCTTACCTGTGTATAAGAGACTAGCATAAAAACAAAGCAGATATACGCATTTTACTGACATAGTGCAATCGCCATCAGCGAACAGAAAGACGCACAGAAAAGTTGCATTTCCCAACGGGCAATATTTTTCAACTTGCTACAACTTTTTACATCTCGTCGGAGAACAATGATTCCAACGGTTTTATATTCCACTTATAACGTGATTGTGTTTGCCGCAGAATTTCTAACAGCATAATGCTTCTGCTGCAAATGTAAGTACGAACACTATGGTGTATTGTATTTTATTATATTTTTTTACGTATCAGAAATATAATTTATGACCGTGTTTTGAGGATGGTTTTTGCTTGTATTTCGTTCTTTCAACCATATGCCATAATCGTATACAGAGTGAAAAAAATACGTACAAACTTCACGATAGAACGATTCATACGGTAAACAAATTATGGTACATTTTGCACAAAAACAAACAAACAAATGTAAATAATTCTCCGTTGTTTACATTCATTTCAGTGCAGAAACATAGTAGAAAATAAATATCATCCAAATAAGTTAATAAGAGATTTTATAAGTAATATATACTTTTTTTAAAATATATTTTATTTTATCTTAACAAATTAGTGTAAAGCCATTTTTAAAATTTTAAATATTATGATTTTTTTAAAAAAAATGTTCCATCATTTAATTTTTAGTGTTTTTTCGTCTCATTTAATATAGATTCTTAGAACTAGAATTAAAACGTGGCAATTAAACATGTAATGGAAAATATAATTTCTAATAACATGATAACTAAAATTATATTCACACCATCAAAAGAACTACTTAAACTTTTTGAAAACTATAAAAGTGGTAATGAAAGAAAATAGAGACGAATTATAATTAAATTTATAATGAGAAACATAGTGACCGAGAAAAATATAAATAGGGAATATATTATATATATATATATATATACATTAATGCATTTTATAATACGTACTATTAGTAAAGTACATTACTAAAAACACATTTAATAAAAGATTGTAAAAAATTGAAAAAAGATATGAATAAGATATATTGGAAATAAAAAATCCGAGATATATATATATATATATATACAATATGAAATGGTATAAACATTGTAATAGGGTCTATTTAATGTAAAGAAAAATTCGGTGAAAATAGTATGTTCCTTAAGTTAAGCTTTTGTTGTTTTACTAATGTTTTTTTATTTCAAATCTTGATTTGTATTCCAAAGAAATAAATTACTGTTCAAGTATACTGATAAATTATTACAAATAGATATATTCTGTAAGTATGTATTTACATATGACAGAAATAAATTTGTGTTCTCCGTAAGAAAAAATAAATTAAATAAAATAAAATATTAGTTATTATTTTCTGAAACCACATTCAGTAATAAATTTTGTCTTAATATGTCAAATATTGTTTTGAAAGTAAATTTACGATTTTTAAAAATCTGAAAATATGTAACTATATACTTTTTATTACGAATGATTTGGTGTCATTTGATTTTTTTTTAATTCTACTGAAATGTTATTAGTTATTACTGCTAATTCATAGAACAGTTGTGCTAGAGCAAAGCGAGCTACGGGTTCAAATGCGAGGTACGAGACCTATAACTTGAGCTGATAGAGTTGCTCATCCCCAAGTTTTGAGGAGAGTGAAAGGCACAGTTTGATCAGTTGTTGATATAATTGACAGTGTTACGGGGGATGGAGGGGTCGGGGCGCGAAAGAAACTCTCTGCCCACGACCCACTGCCCGTTGTCGTGTCAAGAGATCGTACAATCAGGGGGAGGCCTACCCATCACAACGCCAGTAGCTTCGGCTGCTATTAATGCTAAATGAAAAAAATGTTTTACGAAATCTTTGATATATTTTAAGTCTCAAAAACAACCAATAAATAAGATGGTCTTATATAAATTATACAGTATATATATATATATATATATATATATATATATATATATATATATATATACATATATATACATAAGATGTGTTTATTTGGAAAAAAATCTGTTGTATAAGAAATTGAAAATATTGCTGTACACAAATATATCATGGAGGAGATTTTCTTGGAATTTATTTCAAATAAAAAATAACAGCAGTCGTTATTGACATTATATTTTAAATTATACTGAAATGGTTTTCTGTTTTATTATATGAGCATACAAGAATGTTAATTTAATTAAAACCCGATTTTTCAGTTAGTAATTTAGAATTCAGTTTTTACAAATAATAATATTTGAAATATTGGCATAAACGATCACTATTGTATATTTATCATTTCCAGATTATTAATTATTATAGTATGATAAACATTTCTAGATATAAAATTTCAACAACGATAAATGAGAAACTATATATATTTTTACATGAAATTAGTATACAGAGTCATTAGCACTAATTAGAATAAAATATGTATATAATATTGGTTCGATGATATCAAAATACTGTTTAGAATTTGATTAATATAAAATTATAATCAGTGTGTATGGATTTTAAATTTCTGAAAATTAAATGCAGATAAATAATATAAGGATGATGATAATTTGGTTTTAAATTCAAAATACCTGTGTAAATTGTTTATCTTAAATTGTAAGTGGTTTCCATATTTTTATAACAGTTTTATTCAAGTTATTATCAAATAAATACGATTTATAATTTTATTCCATTAATATTGAATAAGCATATCTAATATAAATATAATATACATATTTAAATTGTATCAAAATATTTTATTTTCAAAAGTACCTGAAAATAATTTCAGTATTTTTATTCTAAAATAAGTCATATACAATTTTGCTTCTAACAAATTACTTATTACATTTAAAATACAAAAAAATAATTTTTCTTATAATGAACATAAAATTATATATATATATATATATACGTAAGATAGAATTTCTTTAAAATTATTTATAATGAAATCAATAAGCCACAATAAACTTTTAATAACATTTATAACAATTTGAAAACCTAATCTCATTCCTGCATCAAAATCATGAAATATATTTAAAATACGGGTAATATATTTTCTGACCGCTTGATATTTTTATACGAGTGGACAATACATTTAGAATGAAGTAAAAGTAAAAGAAAATGCCCCATTTCTTACAGTTTCTCAGCGAAGTCACTAACAATGATAACATAGATGTTTTGAAAATTCAGGATGGAAATGTGGTCGTTCAATTGTTGTAAGATGCGTACATTTAAAAAAGGTTTTTGATGATTTTTAATGGAAGCTTTGTTAAAACGTCTACTTTGTACTGATATTTTTTATTTAGAGGTTCTAGTTTATTGTTGTTATATAAATGTATATATATATATATATATATATATATATATATATATATATATTCATAACCGATGAACTTAGTATATTCTTAGTTCCATTCATTCATATATAATTTTCGATAATAAAACATAATATATCCGTGATTGAAAATTTATGTAAAACTATAGGTTAAAGTAGAACACAAATTTGATGTTTCTACCTGGGGGAAAAATATGTCCGATGATTCAATAATAGTATGATTGACAGGAAAACCAGAACGGAAGCTTCAGAATAAAATCTAAATTGATATATACAGACGTACAAAAATTGTAGTTGAAAGTAACATCAATGTCAAACACAGAAATAAAAAATTATAACAGGTTTCAATATTTTACTTCATGGTAATATTTTTTTCTATTTTCGAATTATATGTGTGTGTGTGTATTAATCTATTGAAAATACTATTGTATAAAATGAAATTATATTTTCCGTTTTAAAATGAAACATTTGGATGAAAACATAACGTACGATTAAAATATTAAAGAATTATCTTTATCAGATATTATTTTATACTTTGTTAGGTTATTAGAAAGAGATAAAAAGGTTTTAAAATATTTCAATGCACTGTTTTGATGTGATGGTGTTATTGTTCACGTGCTTAACAGATTATAGAAGTATACTCTCATAGTGATGACATGTGCGTTGGTATTATAACTTCTTGTGTATATAATATATTAATTATTAATTTATATTTTCTGTTCAAGCTAAATTTAAAAAAATAAATAAATGAAGAAGTAGAAAGAGTGACTGAATATTGAAGGTTTGGTACACGTATTTCTAATACTGGATATTTTTTGTATTTTATATTATTCTGCATACATTTTTTGATAGTTAAGAAGATGTGGCTGTGATTAAGAGTTTTTAATTTTTGATCTGCTAACTTATTAATTATTTAATTAATTTATTAATTAGTAAATAAAATTAGTAGAAATTATATTGAATATGTTTTATATATCTAATGTTGAATCTTTTCTCTATTATTTTCTATTCATTTTTTGGTAGATGAGTGGACGAGGCTATAATTAAATGAATTCATTTTTTAACCTGCTAATTTACAAATTACTAATGTAATCATTTTCTTCTTATTTTCATTATTATAACGAAAGTACGTTTGTTTCAACATTTTCATAGAGAAGTCGCAGATTTTTCGAGAATCGGTAAATCATAGGGATGGAAATATAAATTAGGATATTATAAGATCCCATTAGGATATTATTCAAATAGTATATTCAAAATTGTTTTTAATTTAAAAGTATCAAGATAATTTTAAGTATTATTCAATGATAATATTTATGATAAACATTTTACTTTAACGTTTTCAAGATTTTTTAATCAATCAATCATCATTAAGATGATTTATTTATCTCTAAATAAAAAAATATTTTTTAATTATAGATAAATTATTTTCATAAAAATAATTCTTGAAATATATTAAAAAAAATATATTTCTGTATTTTACATTACAAATATTATATTAATTTTTGAATAATGATATTTATACGTTTTCATAATTTTATAATAATAAGAAATTTATTTTCTATTTAGAAGTTTCGACCGTATTGGAATATCAATATATATATATATATATATATATATATATATATATATATATATATATATACATAGTTTTTTTTGACTATTGAAATTAATAGTATACTGATATCAATAAATCGTTTAAACCTGCGAAAAAAATATCTTTAATAAAAAAATATGATGAACAGTAGACATCTTGATTTTTTTAATAAAAATAAAAATATTTTAAATTTAAATTTCATTATTAAATGAAAATATAATAAATATGCATAATATAAAATGTGTGTGTGCCATACTGTTATATAAATATTTTCTAAAATACAATTGATGAAGTGTTTTCTTTCTTTGAATACTGTATATATATATATATATATATATATATATATATATATATGTATGTATGTATGTATGTAATATGTATGTATATATGTATGTATATATGTATGTATGTGTGTATGTATGTATGTATCCAGGAAGTATAAAAACCAATAATGAAAATAATAAATAAAGACATCAATCATCACACTACACAGACAAACTGTGAGTATAATCGATCAATAACATATTTAATTAAGATTTTTAACCTAGAATAGAATTTTCACGGACTGATAAACACGTTAATTTTTAATTATTGTTTACAAAGAAACGTGTAACTTATTCGTATTATGTCCGTATATTATTGAACGTAGACTCGGTAGACGTTTATATTCGATGTCCAGACAGAACGATGCCAAGTGGACCCACTCTATTGATCTCTGAACCGAAGTACGATTATCTTGTGTCGCTGAACAAGGAGCATCCATAAAATGCTATGTCAACTGTGTACTGAACATATTTTTTTAACATATAATTCGTATAAGAATATCTTTTCTAAAAAACGAAGAAGCATTTTGTTTGTTTTGTTCTTTTTTTCATGACTTTCGAATAAAATATTTATTTGAAATAAATTTATTTAAAAAGTGATGTTTTGTAAAAAGTAAATAAGTTATATTTTAATAATAACTATAATTTTAAATCATTTATTAACACAATTTTTTTTAAAATTATTTTTGTCTATTTAAAAAAAAGTAATATAATTCCTTTGTAAGAATTTGATTAGTTTTTTTATTTAATTGAAGTATTAAGAGTATAAAAATTCCAAAGATTACTGAGTTCTGAAGATAGTCTTCTTATTAATAAATTGTATATTAGAATTTTATATTTATTATATACTTATATTTAGTGAGAATTTATAAACAGACAAACAATAATGTGTATTATTTCAGCATGTATTAGTTGAACAGATTTTACATTTATAATAAGCAAATCAAGTTCGCATGGATTTTCCTTCATACATATTTCTACATAAACATTCACTTTTAATTCGTTGTACAGATACACGAAACAAATTGGTTCTTTCTAAGAATTTTATTGTCTTCTTAATTAACGGAAACCCTTACTTTTCATAATAGATGCAAGGAAAGTGTCCTATCTTTTCCCAAATATATAATTGTTTATTTGTCTGCTTAAATGGATGTTATTTTAATTATTCTTATCAAATATAATTTTATGTTAAATAAAGGGATGAATACGGTTATATTATTTGTATAAATTTTTGCATATATTATTTAAATTGTATATTTTTTGTAATTCAAAATGAATATTACTTTATATCCAAATTTACGATCATATTACTAACGGAAATCTTTCTAAAATTTGTCACTGATGATAATATATTCGGTTTCGTAATGTCCGCCTAACTGCGTTTATACACGTTCGAAATTAGAAAAAAGTTCAAATATTTCGCTGAGCTATTAAGTATAGATTATTTGATCATCTCAAATATACTCAAAATAAAAATTTCCGACGAGGATGGGATTCGAACCCACGCGTGCAGAGCACATTGGATTAGCAGTCCAACGCCTTAACCACTCGGCCACCTCGTCTTGTGTTTAACATCCCTCACGTTTATAATCAAAGCACCTCAAATAATATCTTGAAATACTTTAGTGTAGTGGTCTTCAAACCTTGTTAATCTCTCATCCTTATGTTAGTAAAAATAAATAGCATCTATTCCATATATATATATATATATATATATATATATATATATATATATATATATATATATATGTAATATTTATTTATTTATAAAATATCTTCATCTATAGATATGTATATAGAAATAAATAAAGGTATAGATTCATTGATAAAATACTTTACAAAAATATAAAATTTACACTTCTTTGTTTTTTACTTCTGAACCTATTGATCGATTGGTCCTGTTAGACTTCACAATTTTAAATCACTCGTGCCATCTTTAACGATTAGTTTCGACGTATGTGTCAAAACTTATTGACGATAACTACATTGGAACTATTTGCAATTACCTAAATATGGCACATGTTCAAAAACTAGTCGTAAAATATAAACATTCGCATGATGCAAAAATACGAAGACTACCTGAGTAATATAGAAATATAAATTAAAATAAAAAAGAACGAAGATTATAAAACCAGAATAAATATTTAGGTGAAGCAGCGTGATTTAAAAATTTTTATCAGTTTTCACAACTTGAATTAAAATTTGGTATGTAGCATTAAGATTCTTTTTTATTTTAGAACATCTAAAATAATTTTAAAATTGAAAATATTTTAATTTATCATAACAGATCACACGCAAAAAACGATTAAATATTACTATCTGAAAGTTTTCAGATAAGAAGTATAATTGACAGTTAAATATTTTATTAAAAATTAATACTGTTAATATGGTTATAATTAATATATCTTCATCTAGTTAAAATTTATAAAAAATCTAAACGTTGTAGATTTTATTCTATGAAGTGCTTCATTGAATAAACTAATAATTCTATATCTTGTAATTCTCAAGTCAATGAAAATATGTTAATAACGGAAGTCTTGTCAACGATTTCACTGTTTATTCTAATTGAATTTAATGTTTTCAAAGAACAATTAATATAAAGAAACATATAGTTTGCTTCTTTAATAGTATTTATACAAAAATGATAAAAGTCCTAAAAAGTTTTTATATTCTTTATGGCATTGTTAAAAGTTTCAGTACTCATAACTCATAATATTATAAAATTAATTTTTGACCTAAAATACAAAAATAAATGGCATTTTATTGAAATAATAAATGGTAACATTTTA
The DNA here is from genome assembly GCA_034766995.1 of Acanthacorydalis orientalis. NCBI lineage: Eukaryota > Metazoa > Arthropoda > Insecta > Megaloptera > Corydalidae > Acanthacorydalis > Acanthacorydalis orientalis. Next base: position 14,903,547 of record CM068318.1, on the reverse strand, counting down.
TGAACTGTGTTATATAATTTTTTGGAAACTTTTTAAAAATAATTTCAAATAAAAATATGTAAATACCGTCACAAGTGTGACTTTTTCTTAACACGTTCAACAATTAAATGGACTATAAGTAATTAATATCCTATCATCAGTTTCAATTAAGAAATGAAAGTCTTTTGAAACAGTCACTAAAATCTTTTAATTTTTAACCTAAGTTCTTGATTTGTAATTGTTTTTATTGAAAATATTTTCATTAGGAACTATATTTGTGTATATTATACAAAAAAAATATAGACAGAAAGCAAAAATTCACAAGCAGTGTAATTAAAAAGAAACAGGAGATAGAATTAATCATTATTTGAAATTAAAGTAGATCGTTTTCGTGGTAATATTTAAAAATAATTTCATATAATTGTTTTTTAGTTTTTATTACATTTTTTTGTGAAAATATATTTTTAATTATTTATTTGATTAATATATTAAGGAGTATATATATATATATATATATATATATGTATGTATTAACTAATCAGATAGGTTTTTTTAAATCAAATGCATTTGATATACATTTGAATGTATACTGCGGATTGAATAAAGAAAGTATAATAAACGTTTTTGATTATTATAACACTAGCCTTTGAAATGAGTTGAGAAGCAGCACTCGAGAAACTAGCAAAGAGACATACATACGACATGCTCTTATAACGGTGACCTTTTCCGGTAAGATTGTTCGATAGCACTGAGACCTCAGCTCTGCACAACACCCGTTTGTAAGTTCTTCTTCTGTCGTGGCTCTCGACCACCATTGCCGCAACCGTCAGAACTTCCGATAAGGACACACTCTTCTTGATAAGCCGAGACGTTGTGTCCTATACGATGATTCGATCTGAGATGCCACGTTGGTTCGAGCAGCGAACAGTAATAGCTCACAAGTTCTCTTTGCGGTGCCTACTTGCATGTATTGTAGAATCATGGGGTTTGAAAATGGATTTCTCTATATAGAATGACGTTACTAGTTTGTGAACAACTTCTTGTAATAATTTTGTACATTACACACACATATAAACATATATATATATATATATATATATATATATATATATATATATGTTTCAGCATTTACTGATACATGAACAATACAAAATATTATATTATATATATATATATATATATTTATAATGAGTTTATATTTCTTATTTGTTTAAATTTTATATACTTTTTAAACCAAGAATTTTATGCTTTTAAAGTAGGTTTTAAAATACCAAACAAGTAGAAAAATTAACTTAAACTTTAAATAATTTAGTAATAGTTTTAAAAAATTCAATATATTATAGTTTCAAATTAATATGATTTAATTATTAATAAAAGCCTATAGAAACATAAAAACTGTGGTACTTAAATTTACGTTCTTAAAAGAAAATATAAATCTACTATATACTATATTGCAGAAGAATATAAGAAAATTCAAATCTACTATACTATATTTCATTTTTTATTTTATTGTATAATTTGTTTTAATATTTCGATAAAATGTATTATACGTTTATTTTAAACCAAAAATATTCTTTCTTTGTTTTAAATTTTCGTTAATTTTAATCAATTCGGAAAATATATATTTGAAAGTAAGTAGCTCTAATATGAAAGTTTGTTGAGAAATATTTAGAAAATGTACAAGAGATTGTTGAAAAAGGATGAGGAATACTTTCTCAAAAGTTTCTAATTTTAATGAAACAATCTTCTTGTGAACCGTATTCGATTGAACTGTATTTACAGAAAGCTCAAAGTTCAGTTTACGGTGATTGCAATTAAAGTTCGCCGAACTTTATTTTTTAGAGTTAATTCTGTTCGTACGAATCAACGGTAGTATTACATTTCAAGATTCACACTGTTTTATATACATTTAACAATACAATATTAAATAAGACAAAATAGTTTGGATACTTATTACTTTATTCAATAAATATTCCTATTGATTTTTATTTTGAATAAAAATATAAACGAGAAAGTCTGCAATTTGAAATGAAATGTACTTAAATGAATTTTATTTTCAATTAGAGGTACTGTTATAGAATGTACTACTAATAAAGTAATTATATAGTCGAATAGTAAATACAATAAACATTATAATATATTAAAATGTAGATACTTTATGTATTTTGTGGTTTTTTGCTCGAATAAAGATGGATCAGGCATGTATTGGGCAACAGTTCATATCTGAAACATAAAAAAAATCATGATATATTTAGTAACAGTTATTGAAGAAATATAATCAGCCTAGTGATATTCGTTATAACTGAATTTGATTGTATATTAACAATAAAGAAAAAATATAATAGTAATTTTAAGTATCAAATAATTCTCTTTGAATTTCTATTCTGTCTCTTTCTGAATTTCTATTTGAACGAAAATGATAGTGATAAAATATTTCATACAAACACAATTTGCATAAAACAATGTGTGATGTGTATTTTTTTTTTATTTTTACAAGTAAAAAATGTAAAAAGTATTAATGTGAAAATATAAAAATTCAGTTATAGTTTTCCGATAAACTATATATTTTATAAATAAATAATATTTTAATTAAAACAAATAGATAACTAATTATTTTCTTTGTTGTAAATTAAACATTAGTTTTGGTCATGAAATAAAACCAAATTCTTTACTTAAATAAATGTATCTGAACACCTTAGATCTTTTTATACGGTAAATAAATTATAATTATTATGATTTTTTTAAAAACTCTGATTCTAAAAAAAGTTTAAATGAAAATATATAAAGCGTTTAAGTTTTAATTAAGCTTTATATTTCCATAATAAATTTATTATGAATTGTTAATATATATGTGTTTTGATGGATTATAGAAAAAAATCACAAGTGTTTTAAAAAGTTTACTATTCTAGATTCTCGGTGTGGATTTTTGTTTTATTTAAAATAAAAATAAAATAATCTGATATAAAACAATTGTTTATAAATATTTATATATATATACATATATATATATATATATATATATATATGTATATATATATATGTATATATATATATATATATATATATGTATATATATGTATTTGTATGTATGTGTCTTGTGGTGTGTTCCAAAATGAGAATATATCAGTGATTTACTGATTCAGGTACATGTCAAAGCTTTGTAACATGAACTTTAAACATTGTCGTCTGGAGCAACAGAAAGAATCTTCTTTACAACCACACCTTCAAACATAACGACATTTGTTCTCTCTCGAATAGAATAAAATATTCAAGTTCGGCATTTGGAAATGTCTTCCGCGAAGACATCTCCCATCTCGTTGAGCTCATCTCCGTTTACGTTGCTATATTTTTGAAACGTCAAATATCGTGGCGTTTGGCGATACTAGTATCAAAATAAATGTAAAGGAAGTTTTTCCTGTATAAAAAATCGAATTTCGCGAATAGAGATCTTTGTGTTATTTATGTTTGTTGGATGTTTTTTTTTCTATTCGATTTTCGTCTTCACTGCCGCTGTTGTTAAGTTTTTCTTTTCTTTTTTTTTGTGAAGGACACTTTCTTGGAATTGATAGCAAACTTTTATATGTTGATTTATTATTCTGTCAGTTTTCAATATTATTCTGAATACAAAGAAGTTATTTTTACATACAGCCATTGTTCGGCAATCAGGTGGCAAACTTTACGTACAATGTGTATAGGTAAAAGGTTGTAGGTAGTGTCACCATTAGAGTTTACTTGAATCGAAAAAGTATGTATAGACAGATTTAAAAAATCGACGTCTGTATCGTATTCACAATTTCACAAAATAACTAGTTATTTCAAAAAAATAATTTAATTATTTATTTAATCTTGTATTGAAAATTTACCCTATTTTTAGAATTATATATAAAGCAAAGGTTGGTTTTATTTTCTATACATTTCATAATTTTAAACGTAAAGTATCATGATAAAAGATAGATAGTTAATAATAGTCTTTAAATTATTTAAAGCAAACGTTTGCTCATTTAATACAAATAAATTAGAGAATGTCATTCTTATTAAACGTCTCACCCATTTCAAACTCAATCAACAAAATACACTCCTGTCACAAAATTAAGCATTGTATAGTAAAGCACATAACGTTTGCAAGTAATGTTTAATTGAGGACAACTGATACACATATGTGATAATGTATGGTAAAAAGTTGAAGGTGGGTCGTGTCAACTCTAAGATCAAGTGACAACAACCGTGTGCCGAAGGTAACTTGATTAATTAAAGGAGTGGCTGGACGCTATCTGATAAGGGACGAGAATTGCTCTACAAATGAGTGAAATTAGTTCTCGCGTAGTGGCTGCATTGTGTAAATGATGGCAACATGGCGACAGATTCATCAGGTCAAATATATTGTTTGTTCGAATGATAAATTCGCATAGAAACAGGTATGTGAATATATGGTCCCGCTGGAGATGTGTTTAGTCGATATGAATTATTTTTGTGTAAAATATTAATTCTTAAATTATTTCTTTACAAGAGTTTCATGTATATATATATATATATATATATATACATATAAACAAATATAAATATCAGAGTAATATGTAATATAACGTCAATTTTTAAATACCAAAAGTACAAAGACAGACATTAAAAACTTAGAAATTTTGAACAATTTTAAATAATTAAACTTAACAATTTTTTTACACTACAGTTTCAGTGAATACAATATTTTGAATAAATGTCATCAGTTTAACATTGAAATCGTATACACCTCTTTCTTTGTACACCGTGAGAGAGCTACATATATGTGACTGATGTCAATCAATCACAACAGAGACCACGCGATATCCATTAACCAATCATTGATAATCGGGAATGGAAATAGTTAATGTGGTACTTGTAGAGTGTAATGGGGGAGCGACTTTGTGAGAAGGCGGTCTACATGAAAAAAATACCAAATTGTTTTATGGAAATTTTACGATGGAATTACACTTTATATATAGAAAGACAATACGAAAATTACATAAATAATAGTAACAATTAATTCCTCATAGTTCAAAAATTTGATAACAATATTTTTTATAGGAAGATAAGGATAGAACTGAATCACACAAACATATATATATATATATATATACTCGTATATATATATATATATATATATATATATATATATATATATAAACTTGTTCATACCCATATTTTATAAACTAAAAATTGTATTAAATTAAAAAATTCTATTTATTTAATAAAATAAATAGAATTTTTAGTGTATGTGTATTTTTAGTTAAGTACGATCAATATGATTTTATTAATAAATAAAATCATATTGTTCGTACTTAACTAAAAATACACATTTTTTAACAATAAAAAATCTTTCTCTAGTAATATTTTTTCCTATTAAAAAAACATTTAAAAGTTCAATGATGTTATACTGAATTAAATTTGCTTAGAGATGCAATTTCATGACATCAGATTTTTTCTTTTTTTTGTATATGTATATATTTATAGATGTTTATTTTATAATGGGGTTAAGTAGTTATATCGTTCTGTTGAACCTTGTACGTTTTAGGATATTCTGCTGTTTTACAATACGTCACATGTCGATAATGTGAAATGTACAACCATCTATGTAAAATACTAGAAACTATATAGCGATTTCAATTATTTTATTATAGAGAAATTCACTTGGTTATAGTTGTTTACATAGACCGTCATTTGTTTCGAATTGTTTTAGTTGAAATTCGTCCGGATTAATTTTTTTGTTGTGAAAGTGACACCTAAATTTATATTGAAAAATGTAAGTTTCATAACTGTTGAATTTATAATAAGATAGCTATGTGAGAATTCATATTATTGATTTGAAAGGGGACAGAAATGAAAATATATTTTCAAATGATATTTTTGAGCATATGGAGTTGTAGAAGTGATTATTATAGTAATATTGAAGACAGTTATTATTGTTTATTGAATTTTTTTTTTGATAATAAAAAAGATTTATTACATAGTATAAGGTATGGAAAGAAAAATATGTCGGGTATTACAAGTTTTCTATTATATTCTACTATAATATGTTTTAAAATATAGAAAAGAATGTAAATATGTTTAGTAAATTAATTTTATTTGTAAAATGTATATCGTATCTATAAATGTGTATTATCTTTTATAACATGGGAATAAATATATTATTTGTGTGTATTAGTATGAAAAAATAAATTATTACCAAAGCATTATTTATTATTCCCAAAGCATATTTACTCATATATATATATATATATATAACTATGAAGGTAGATCTTTTTTTTGAAATTTTAAAACAAATGACTACTTGACAAATTAAATTATAAGTTATTATTTATATCTAGTATTATAGTTTTTTTTCACATATAATTCTAGGATTTTTAACCAGAAGCAATATGTATTTTTACATTGAAATAAAGTTTCTATTTCTGATATTTTATGGGTTCGAAATAAAAAAAAAACATCATGTTTTCACTAATAAAATAGTCGAGTTGAAATGTACAGTATTTAATTTCATACGTTAACGTTACTATTTAAGATTTTATAAAGTGGTAAAAAAAAAATAAAAATAAAAAAGCTATATAAATAATAATTACTATAAAAGAGTAAATGTAACGACGTCATCTCTTAACAATATCGCACGCTTCGACAATGAAATCACATAATCAGATACATCTGCAATGGGCGTCAACACACAAAATGAGCGAATTAGTTTCCGGCAAACCCATAGCTTTTACACCTGACGCGAACGTTGGTTGTAATGAAACAGCGGGTTACCTGGTGCAGTCAACGTGTATGTTCATTCGGTACGGTATGACGTCGATTCCAGGCAGAAAGGGCAACGAGAGGGATATATACGTAGCAGTAAGCTGTTTGGCAATGCGTGGGGAGGGCTATGTTGTCAAGAAGAAGGTCAAGTTGTGTAGTCTCGTACGCCCGTACACATTTGCGGATATTGTGCGGTGCGTTTTGCGGAAAACATAGGTTTTTCTTTGCTTTGTTTTGGGCAAAGAACGAATTATCTCAGGCTTCATAATCGTTTGGTTACACGATTTTGGCCATATTGTACCGGTTGTTTAATTATGGTATAAACGTTTATTTTGTTTTCTTTTTATCTTTTGATTACATTACGTTCTTTGTTTTTAATTCGTATGTTTATGCCATTCTTGAAACAACACTCGCGTGGACCCCATTATTAATTTCAATTCTATTTGTAATTTAACATTTTAATTGTGATCATTTAAAAAGCATTTCGAATAAAGAATAAATTTAGTAATAATAGACTACTCAAGTATATAATTAAAACAGATAGAACATTTGTAATGTGATCGAATAATTTTTTGAAAACATAGATGATATGTATAATGAATAGCTTTACCGGATTTTTTAAATAATAATTTTAAAAAAATAAAAAACAAACTATAAAATATAAATAGTAAATTTATAAATTAAAATTATTTACTAAATATACTTTAGCAGATTGAAGAGAAATAATGATTTCAGTAAGTTTTTCAGAAGTTCTCTTCAACCCTTAATAAATTATAAACAAAAAACTTCAAGTATTTTGTCAGATGAAAACAGTATTTAAATGTTACGTTTATCACTGCTTATTTAAAAATAGCTTCTTATAATATAAAAAAATATAAAAAAGAGATAATAAAATGATACGGAAATTTCAAACAGTGTACGTTTAAATAAATTAATTATTCGAATAAATAGAATTTACACTTAGAACTAAATATTTCAAAATAAAGAAAAGTGTTTAAATCTTGAATAAATTTCTATCCACGATGTTTGAAAAAAGCTCTCCTATAGAAAAGTGAATACAAAAACAGCCACAGGCATCACAACAGATTATGATTGTTAGATATTTTATAACTTCATTTGCATTTTCATTTATGAGTAAAGTGATATTTATCTTTTATTGTCGTTTCATGTTGTTGAAAGTAAACGTTCATATTTTCAAAGACAATTATATATATATATATATATATATATATATATATATATATATATATAATATACATAAAATAATAGAAGTAATGTTCCCAGATATTAAATTGAAATGAATATTTTATTCAATAAATTAAACATATTGTAATTTCTGAATTATTATAGAAAACATTTTAAATCTCTAATTTATTAATAATTTTCTTTTCAGAAATTTTCGATCGAGATCATTAATACATAGTCCAATTCACTGGGATCATCAAAGTCTTTTTAGTGAGCGAATCCAGTAGAGGTACTGTGAATTTTATATTTTTTTTATCTAATAGTATCATAATTTATATACTCTTATTTTCGGTGAAGAAACTTTCTCAGATATAGTTTCACGAAATAATTTTCCCGATTATTGCTCTCTTAACTACATACATATCAATCGTAAAAGAGAGTAATTCAGAGAAAACTAATTATGAATGCTCAGATATGTTCCAAATCTGTTTTTGATCCAAATATGAATTCATTAAAAAATATCGTTATTTTTATTCTTTTGTATGTATTTTTCTTCGAAATATAAAAGTAAACACATTTCTAATTTAAGTCTTCTTGGAAAATATTTGTTGTATTCTTGAAGCGGTAAAGTGTATCATTTTAAAGAAAATTGAAGTATTTTTTATCAAAATTGTATAATAATTGAAAGAAAAATTGTTCGACTTGATTTGAAAAAAAAGAATATTTCTTTTCGAAGAAAGTAAAAAATATATTCTAAAAATTTAAGAACGATTTTATAAAAGTAATAATTTGTTGAATTAGGAAATAAACAAAATCCAATTAAAAAAAATCGAGCGAATTTCAATAAATAAAATGCGATAAAGTCTGAATTTAGTAATGAATAAATAGCGTTTAATTTATAAATAACGACTTTTGTTCATTAAATTTAAAAAGTGTAGTTTTTATTCTTATTTTAAACTGGCTAATAAAAAAAGTAATTATATGGTTTATATTTTATATTTAATTAGTTAGGAATATACTGTAAAAGTTAAATACATCAGACGGATTTGGATGGATAAATGATTGAAAATATTAAAATCATTTTTTTCATTTCGAGAAACCTTTTTTTCTTTATAGAAAATATTTTTTTATTTAATTTTATTATATCGTTCATTTATTTCTTAATAATTAGAAGTTGAATATTAAAATGTATATTATATATATATATATACAGTTATCAAATATATTTCGTGCGAGATTCGAATTTAAAACTGTAAAATTGTTCACATAATACCAACGAGATGGGACAAACAACGCAAAAGTACACTTGACGTATAGCACACACTTTTGTAATACATTTTTCCCCGTCGTCATCATAAGGACAATTCATTCCACAGCCATAAACTCGTCCCCTTACGTTTCTGTGCCTTCAAAGAGCAATCTACTATGTTCCTAAGGTTAACTTTAAATTGATTTTTTTCAGTTCCAGAACACATTGCTACTTCACTTCATCAAAAAATGTTACATGATGTTGGAAAAATACATTTTTTTTTCTATACAATAAAAGTATTTACATTTTGATTGTACAAGAGACAGTAGCATTGTCGATTTTTATAAACGGAATTTTAGAGACTCGATAAAAATGCTTTTGTTTTACTGAATTAATTTCATTAAAAATTGTATGAAAGAAGTAATTACATTTATTAGATTAGAGGTCATTAAACATTCTGAAAACACATGAATAAAGAAATTTGTGTTATCACAAAATCTTTATATAAAAGAATAAAGACATAATCGTAACAAAACACAGAAGTTCTTAACTGTTACGATTACATGCATAATAGATTTTTTCATAGACACATATCGTAGCAAACACAATTTGAAGCCACTTTATCACTTTTTTATGAGACACTTTGAATCGATAACGAATTTAAAAATATTGGAAAGGGGAAGATGGTAAACATATAGTATATTTTATAACGACAGCCGGCGATAAAAGTGTTAAAAGCGCAACAGCCATCTAATTTCGCTTTTTTTTATCTTTCATGCGTGCTCATAACCATCTTGATGAATAGAGTATAACTTATGCGCTTATTTTCGATAATATGTACTGCATTCAAGCACGCAACACATTTCGCAGCTTTATGTTTTTGTTTTTAAAAGCAGTCACTATGTTCATAACTGAGTTACTTCCTACACTTGTTGTTTGTTTAATATATAATTTTCTATGTAGGCACGTTAGATGAATGAAAAATTCATAATTATTTTTCAAATAGTTCACACAGTTGCTTTTGAATATTTAATGACTTCGTTAATTATTAACATATTATATGATTACATTTTATCTCTTAATTTTATTAAAATAATACTTGCGCATATAAAAACATTTTGATGTTTTTTCAACAGCAAATAATTTTTTAATGAATGATACTTTGTTAGACATTTGGTACCTATTTATTTTCAAACTGAATTATTCATAATTGATGTATCAAATGTGATTTAATTAGATGAACCTTTTTTAAAAATATCTTTCTTTCTTGAAAAATATTTTGATTGGATTATTGATTAAAATTATAAGCAAATTATATATTTGATACAAGCCCATACTGGAATATTGATAGAAAATCTTTCTTGCCCTTTCTGGTGAAAATTGATATGGTTCAGTGTAAATTATATTGATAGCATAATATATTTTTGATTTTTACTTTTCCGGACACTAAGAAAACACATAATATAATCGAATAGCAACTTATAACTAAAATATACTTCACCTAAATTATATTCTTGAATGAATGGATGAATATACGTATACAAATGATATACATATGAAGGAGTCACACACAAGTATTCTGTATATTTGAATACAGATTCAGGTATGAGAAATAAAAAAATGTATTTTTTTTCTTTATATTCAATTATGTTATGATATTTTATTTTAAATAGAAGAACTTCAAATTTATTAATTTATTTAATAGTTTGCATTTGTTTTATAAATAATCATATAAATAAAATACCAAAATCTATTTAACATGAAATGAAATAAAATCGTATTAACTATGAGAGGAAATTAAAATATTCTATTTGTATTTAATCAATTGTTTGAAATTAAATGGATATATACATTTTTTTATTTATTCTGTATCTCAGAATCTATATAGAAATGAGCCCATATCACTTTACAGGACATACTGTATAGGAATAAATACGTAGATTATTTTGAAGATAATTTAAGTGTCATTATTTAATATTTACTACTGTATACCAAATAGAGATTTTATGATAACTTTTTATATGATAAATGTTTATAAAAAGAACTCATCTAAAATTGTTTCATTATTGATCTATTTCTTGAATATTAAACGAGTCTGTTAATGATATTCAACGTTTAAACTGCTATTAAAAAATGTAACAAAAAAGTATATCTTTAAAAAAGTACACTGTGGATACGAGTAAAACATCCCGAGCAATATTATAATCCCAAAGCAGAAAAATGCTATTTTTTGGTGAATTAAAACTTTTTGTCGGAAATGTGACAAAAATTAGTGAAGTCTTCAACGGCGCGCGGCTTATATGAACTGAGCGATAATAATAATAAAAAAAAGACATCCTGACTCTTATGGCAAAAAGTAAATACGCGATTTATCAAACGTACACATAATCCTAAGCTCAAGCGAGATAGGTATTGTGGCGACAATGCCGTGCAACTTGTACAATTTTCATTATGAAAAACGTTTATGTATGAAAATCGGTGGTGTTTTTCGCGTACAGTTGTCACGGGAATATTTTTGAAATATGTTGACGAATCATTATTTGAACATATATTTATGATTCGGTTTGTGTTTTGAAATTTATTTTTACCGTGTAAAACGTTTACTAAACTTATATATTTATATATATATATATATATATACATATATATATATATATGTATACATATATATATATATATATATATATATATGCATTAAACAGACGTCATTTATTGCCAGTTTTATTAGATTCGTTTTGTATTTTTGTTTCAGTTACTTGCCGTATATAAAAGCTATATAACGATTCGCTTGTTGAATCGTTAAGTGCTAAAGATATATTTTGTATAATCTCACAAGTATAAAAAGGCAGGAATAAGATTTAATGTTCATAAAGACATCGAAAATAGTATTTTCTCTTCATTTAACGACTTGTGCAAGTAGTGTTTTCTATCGGGGTTAAAACTAGTAGAGATATCCGTTATTTTGTACATAGTAATGTATAGATGTATCTATTTATCGTATACAAATTATTGCTATGCTAAATGTTTATTACTAAATATTATCTACCAATTAATAATTCAATCAGTCGATTTCGAATAACAAAGATTACTTTCATATAATATATGTCTTATTCGTAATTTATATTTTTTGGTTCACTTTATTTATTTTATAATCAATTCTGTTTCTTATAAAGCTTATAATAATATTGTGATCATTAAATTCTTTATGATATTTACAAAAATTGATTAATAGCTGATAATTATTCCTATATTTTGCTTATGAAGGAAACTGTAAAATTATATGTGTATAACTCTTTAGTATCTTGAAACTGAATAATACATTTTTTATATTTATAAATGTTCGTATTTAACAGATTAAAACTATTGTTCCCTGTGATTAAAATTGCTTCTTAGTGGAAAAATTCTGCAAGAAAAATAGTATTTCTATATAAGAAACTCTATTATGGAGTTAGTACCTTAAATAAACTTATTCTTTGTATTCACATTTAAATAATTTAATTTAGATTGAGTAGAAATGAAATGTTCTGTCTTTTTAATTATCATTTTGTTTTATGTCTCTTTCATACTAAAAACAGATATTATATATATATATATATATATATATATTCATACTGTATATTTTTATTATATGTATGTTTATAAAATAAGTAAATATTCTACAACGTAATACATTTTAATGTATTATAAAATAAAACAAATCATTAATAAAGATTAATTCCATTTTCAAAAAGCAAAATTTTTAAACTGATATTTTCTTGGTGTCATAATATATAAAAATGATAATATAATGAAATGTTATTAATAAAGAATATTATGAGAAAAAGATCATCTGCAATGAGTGATTATCTAGTTCATTGAAGCAAAAGATGACTTTAAAAAGTGAAAAGTGCATAATACAAATGAATGAAAATTTTTATTTATATAGGAAGTATACAAACGTATATCTAAGTAAATATCATCTATTCTGGAGTCTTTATCTATAAACTGGAAAAAACAAGTCATTTATTCATTATTTGATGATTTAGATGTACAAATTGTTGTTAGATGTAAGACGCAAGCTTGAGGGAACTTGTAATCGCTATTTGAAGAGGCGTCTACTATTCTTATGTAATTAGGATTTAGAGCAGTTTCATATGTTTTATAATGTCTGAAATTTTTTATTTGAGAAACCTGAGGATAGATCCAGAGACGAAATTATTTATGGAATATGAAGATTTGTATATTTGTAATAACTAAGGCCACCAAGATAACATATTAGCGAAACCGTAATTAAAATAAAAATTGAGCTTTAAAGACGTTTGAGTCTGCCTCTTTCACTTAGTACATTTTTTAAACCTTGTTCCATAAAAGAACTTTATCGAACATTTGCAATGTTTTTTGTTGTTAATTATATATAAGGATTTAGCTATAATTAGAAGTATTTCCATAACTTTTAATAAACTTTAATATTTTTAATATTTTTTTTGTTGAATATTTGCTCATGTATTATAAGTTATAAAATACAAAATAATACTATCTTGAAACAAATATAATTTTGATAAGAATATCACTAGCATGTGACTATAGAATTCATAAATACAAATCAAAAGTTTACTCTTATATAATATTTCTAATTTGTTCCTTTTTGTCGCAACTTAAGTTATTTTCTCTTTTCATCTTGCTAGCTTTAATTGTTTATATTACATTCACTTTTCGTTATAAAGTAGTTCACTATATCAGCTCTCAAAATCTCCTTTTAGACCTGTTTGTTGTCTACCTTACTATTATAGAACACTTGCTCTAAAACTTTTCATAAAGTTTGGTATAATAGGATGTATTTTGTTAATGTGAGTGTGGAGAGAGATGAAGAAGCTTGAGATCATTTTGGAGTATTGTGTTTACTGTCATTTACGTTCGAACCCTTATATATATATATATATATATATATATATATATATATATATAATGTGTATGTATATTGAAAATTTTACGATATACAAAATATATTTGAACAAAACCATAG
>CM068318.1:14769370-14886870 GCA_034766995.1 Acanthacorydalis orientalis | reverse complement strand
GGTTAATCTGTCAATTTTTATAATGACAGTATTTTTGTAAATTTCAGTTAATTCGAACGTAAAGGTTTAAAACCTAATTAAATAATTAAACACGCGTGATTATGCATTAGTGAAGGGTTACAATGATTAGGGTATATTGTACAGTCATATATATATATATATATATACATATATATATATATATATATATATATATTTATATATATATATATAGTAATTATATACTAAAAGCAACATTCGCTAACTAAAAATTTATATATATTTTTATATTAAGAAACATTTTTTATTGTGGCTCTTATGATTAATAACATATTTAGTGATTGTAAAAGTAATAAATAGTTTTAAATATCATATTCCGTCCCTTATTACTTTTTATGTTTTCAAATGTAACGTATTTGAAATATTAAATTTTTATATTCGAAATTGGGAATGTGAACAAAAAAATAAATAGAAATAGGTAAAAAAGAAATAATAGAAGTACAGAAACAATTATATAATAGAGGCTCGATAGTAATTTACTTATAAATAATGATTTACTTTAAAATTTTATTTTAAAGGTGATTGATAATTATTTTTTTTATTTTTATTTTTTCAGATACGATATAAAAATAATTGTATTCCTCCAAGTTTGACACATATTTTTATTTTTTTTAATAATGAATAAGGATTTTGTGCCACCTTTATGTCTATTTTAGTTTTGTTTCAAATGTGACATGAAATGTATTATTTTATTTTACCACATATTAAATTTACTCATCTCAGAAAACATAATTAGATTTTCAAAAAAAATTACAATATCGTTCGTGATGATATAAGTATCGAGAACGGAAAAATAGAAAAAATATATCAAATTGAAAGAAAACACAGACAAGATTAAAATCTTCTCCAAATATGAGATTTAAATTATACTTATGAAACCGAAAATGTTTAAAACTGGATCATATTTTCAAATTTAGTTAATTTTAATAATCTGCAAGAAATAATTTAACTCTTCTTCAAATAAATATAACTTATATTTAGTTTACTTGCAGAATAAAACATTATTAGAAATGTTTTAAATTAAAAGATCCTATAAGTAAAAACATATTTATATATTTAAAAAATATATATATCCGACCGTATTAATTTCTATATCAAAAGTCATGTTATTACAAAATAATAAGCAAGCTAGTTTTGGAATTTCAAATTGCTTTCTGATAATATGTATATTGTTTTTTTATTATAACAACATCCAAACACAATAAAAAACAACTTCGAGTATGTATAGACTAATATTAGAATATTACAATTAAAAAATCTTACTATTTTTTATTGGATTTAACATTTTTAAAATAATTATAAATCTATGTGAGTATATATATATATATATATATATATATATATATATATATATGTCGGTGTGACATATATTAGCAGTTAATGAAATAAAAATACAAATTTAAATTAATTTAGAATGTAATTATAAATAATTTAATATTCATTAATATTTATTTAAATATAATCTCACTAGTATCTTGAATCAAATATTGATGATGTTTTTAATAAATATTATACATTAATGTTATTTAAACATCCAATCAGATTTCAAATAAACGCTTTAGAAACTATTCCGTTTAAATTATAAATGAAAATATATACATAGAAAGCAATTTATAAATTTTAATTCAATGAATATTAAATAGAATGTATGTATGTATATACAATTGTTAACGTTGTGAAAACATAAATTTTGTTTCGTTGTTTATCATACATATGGTTTTTATTATTAAAAATGACGTATAGAATTATTTTAAAATGTATATTATTTATTACTTTTATTTATAAATATGTTTTATAGTTTATATTTTATCTGGTTTCATTATTTATTTATTTTCCTATATAAATAAAACAAAATGTATGTCAGATATGTGAAAAAATGTAGGTTAGATTATAATTTATATCTGGGTTATTTTTTGTTATTTGGTTTTCTTGTACGTTTTATATACTTAGAAAAGAATTATTCATGCTAGAACTTGTTATTTACTTTTCACATAATGTATGGATTTTTATTCAATAACATCTTAAAATAAATATATTTTCCTGAATTGTTTAGATAACATGTACACAGCTACATATATTGAGTTATTAATAAATTCTGAAGAAAATTACACACATATATTATATACATATATATATATATATATATACATATATATATATATATATATATATATATATATATATATATATATAAAATTGTTCAGGTGAAAGTTTTAAAATTTATTTATTTTTAAAAATTAGAATATGGATTGTAATTAAAAAATATATATTCTTATTAGTAAATTATATTTTTATGAGAATAAAAAATTTGGTTGATCTGAAAAACTAATTTTTAAGAAGATTGTTTTGTAGAATGCTTCAATAATTTTTTTCTCAATATTTAAATAAATATCATACGAGTATGATTCAAAAATATTATTTTCTTTTGTATAGCACCACACATACGTACACACACACACACACATATATATATATATATATATATATATATATATATGCGCATAAATTGATATTAAAATAATCAATAAAAAATGAAAATAAGATCAGGTAAATACCGAGTATTGTGATATTTAAATAACAATAAATATTAAATAAAAATAATTCATACTAATATACACAGATACTCTCTTCTCTTCGTATCCTTTCAAAGAATTATTTTTTTAAAAAATATGGTTATCATACTTAATATAATTTAATTTGTTTCATATTGAATTGTTATTGGGTTGATAGGAAAATAATTATGGCTTTTGTTTTCTGAACTCTAACATTAATTTTTTTCAATGGAATTGTCATTTCATCGTGTTCATGTTAATATCATTTTAAAATGTATTTTTCGGTCTGTATTTTGATAATATTGGCTTTGGTTTTATTAGGAATTTTGTTTCAAATTGGGCTATTGTATTAAAGATGGAAAAGAAGCAAATAAGAGCAATTTCTGTATGAGTTCAAAACGGGCGTTAAAGCTGCAGAAACTGCTTGTAAACTAAACGATGCTTTTGGTGTGGGTACTGTTAGGAATGTACGGTGCAATGATGGTTCCAAAATTTTCGGGCTGGGCACGAGAACCTTGAAGATGAAAAATGTCGTGGATGACATTCTTCAGTTCATAATGACAAGTTGAAGATGTTAGTGGAATCAGAACCATGCACAACAAATCGAGAGCTTACACAAAAGTTAGATGTTTGTCACCCAATAGTTCTGAACCACTTAAAACCATTAAAAATATGAAAAAAGTTGTAAATATATTTGAATTTGAAGTCCATAAACCGTAATTATTTTTCTATTAACCTAATATTTATGAAAATAAAAAGAATAATTGTTATTAATAAATTTTATAATTCATTTTTATCAGCGTACTATTCATAACATGCACAAGAGAAATTATTAAATAGATAGTCTTAATATAGAGATATAACTAGCTAAAATCAAAATTATTCAAGTATGAATATACTTATTCAGTTTATGTACTCTTAAAAAAAGCATTATTTAAGTTATAATATGTAATATGACTGAAGTTGACAGAAAAACTGGCAGTTCTTTTAAGAAGAAGGTTACTAATTAATATTTTCCGATAATGTCAAAAATCGTCATATGATTGCTTTCCACTTGAAAACTACTAATATATTGATTTCTTAGGAATCGATAATTTTAATTTTTTAAATTTAATATTGGAAATCAAAAGTTTTGATAAATCCCATACAGACACTTTTTTATATTTTGTATGTTTTCTTTCTATTATCTTTCAGAAAATGTATTTATTATTTAGATATATTGAAAATTATTCATACCTCAAAATTTTTATAAATGGAAGAAGATTTGATTGAAAATTTATTTAAAAATTTCGATTTTGTTAATTCTTATGATAAAAAATTTTCATATAATGTTTCTTTTTTAAAATATTGAGCTGTGATTATTATTTTACAACTGCAGTCATTCTGTTCAAATATTTTCTTATTTGTTTTTAACTATACATTTTGTATAGATAAAAACAAATGCTGTAAACAAAAATTCCAAGATAGATGCTAGAAATTCTTTAAAATAATAATTATTTTCTCTGAATAACTACCATTACATATTATAATATTTAAAATTATTGTAAAAATTACAAAATATTAAATAAAATTCAATCCAAACCTTTGGATCAATTTGTACGAAACAATTCTTCTTAAACATTAATTTAAATTTAAGATTATGTATTCAAATTATAAATTTGTTATTTATTTTAAAGTCCACTTTGAAATTATTTATTATAACAAAACAGTGACCAAATATGTTTGAAACAAAAAATATATAAATCAATATATATATATATATATATATATCATAAAATAAATAAACGTATTTTTATATACTTTCAATGTCATTTTAATCCACTTCAAAATATTTCATCTCCCATAATGGTCATGTTAGATATATGTTCAAATGGTTACGTCTGCTACACCGACTAGTATATTTGTACGAACAGAATAAACATTTGAAAATAAACGTTTTGTCGTTTAAGTAGAAATCTATGTTCATAAATAGTCTGTGTGTATGTAGACGTCTTTTTGAAAAACATAACAGTTACTTTTTTATAAGTGTATGTTTTATGGTAGATTTCACGAAGTTAAATACGTTGTTGAAATAACAATTCCGTAAAAACGCGGTTAAGATTAACTCAGTTTACTGTGTAATAGAAATAAATTACATTTAGTCAAGATAATCTGTCATGATTTAATTTTAAATATTGATTTTTATGTGAAAATATATAGAGAAATTATTTTATTTGTACATTAATCTCGCATTTAGCCCGATAAATAATATTCTCATTAAACTTTTTTTTTTGATTAATACATTTTCATATTTTTTTATTGTATGGAACATTGTATGTTAACTATAGTAGTACACTTTAGGTATTCTTTTAAATAAAGCATCAAATTATTTATATTTATTCCGATTGTTATATATATATATATATATATATATATATATATATGTATTGATAGATAGACAGATATAGATAGATACATAGATAAATAAAGTGATAGAGGATAGAGAGATTATGCATTTTTTCTAAATTATTCAGTATATTTTTATAGTTGAATTAGATATATTGGTTAAAAAAATTATAATCTTTTTAAAATGTCTGTTATAACATTGAACTGGAACTGTTATTTAAAATTTTAATTTATTAATTTATTTGTTAGTATATTTGTCTATAATAAACGTTATATACCTTATATTATACATAATTAGACATATATATATATATATATATATATATATATATATATATATATATATATATATAAAGATATATATGTATATTATATGTTTAATAATTTGTATGTGAATCACGACTTAAATTTTTATCTCATTAATTGAATTTCAATTTTAATTTAAATATTTCAAATGATCTCTACTTTTTATTTTTACATGTATATTAAAAATTTAACAAAGTAATGACCTATTTAAAAACTATTGTTTTTAATAAAATACACGTTTTATAACTTATTTTGCTAATTTAAAAATTCATTTCATGTACATATATATATATACGTATACATGTGTGTGTCTATGTGTGTTTGCATATATGTATGTATTTATGTATTATATATTTATAATTTATATCTTTGTGTCAACTCTTATGTGCTTAAAAGAACATAAACGGTTTACAGTTTTAATATGACAGCGGTCTTCCAACAAACATGAATATTTAACAAGTTAAATAATGGAAATATTCTAATTATTCACAAAATTAGTAATTAATTTCAATACGATAGCTATCATTATTAAGTTTTATTAAAATTTTATTCTAACGTCGCGTCATTAAATGTTCCCATACACGAACTAACTTTTAAATCGTACAAAGTTTATTATTAAGTCAGTTTGAAAGAACTGTCATTGTTGAAATATTGCAAAATGGCGTGCACTTAAGCGGAAGTTGTATATTTTAAAGCAAAAATTAAGGAATTAAGTGATGGATTGTTTCGTTTTGGTAAATAAATAAATATACGAATCATAAATGATCCTAATGAAGTTCTTATAAACAAATAAATAAACTGATTTATATCAAAGATAACGATGTTAAAAAATATACATGTTACTCTCACTGTGTGTTAAAATATGTGGACGTAATTATTTCCGAACAATTTGATAAACGGAGATTAAAGATAAACGGCGCAGATTACAGAATTATGTTAAACTGTTGTTGACTGTGATGTTCTTTGTGTGATTTCAACGCACTGACTGGCGTGTTTTGTGTTTTTGTGTTGTGTTCTTCTCATGTGTTTGACATGACGTTTCATCCTTTACATATACCTGTTTGACAGACACATGTGTTTGTCTATGCTGAAGAGGTGAGTCATTTTCTATTACACTTTATAATATCAAAAGGATAATAGGATATGTTTAAATCAGATTTTTTTACTTTTAAATATAATGTAGATTATTTTATGTCTCTGAGAAATAAAAGACGATATTCCTACGTTTGTGAATATTTTTCTTTGTTCTCTAGAAGTAAGGTATTTGTTTGATTTTGTGAAAGTAAGATGTTTGTATTGTTTTCATTTTTTTATTTATTTTTATTATCATACATAAAATTATTATTTTCTCTCCCTGTTCCCTATGATTTTACTTTTTTTGTATGATTTTACATTGGACGTGGAGAACGAGGAATTTATTTATTATCTCTAATTACCATTCAATTTAAAAAATACTGTGGAAATTCAGTAAATAGGTTGGGAAAACTAAGATATGTATATTTGCTTCAGTTCATATTTATTTTTCCACATAAGAATACATTAAAATGTAAAAAAATATAACAATATCTAAAACGCTATCTGAAAACAATAGTATATTCGCACTTACCATTTATTATTCTTTTTTGATATTTAAACCATGATACTCACCAATCTAAGAATTCTCTCAAATAAATGAATGTATTTTATTGATGATCTAAAATATATTCCTGTCTTATGTTGTAAAAATATCGAATTTCGTCTATTTTTTGTTCAACAACGAATCTGTTGAACCTTTGATTGAGTACACAAGTTCATGACTTGTCACTGAAATTACCTGTTTGTTTCTATATTGAATAATTTTTTTATGAGGCAAATAAAAATGTCTACATATTTTTAAATAAACTTCAGCATATCACACAACAGGATTTATTCCTCCTAATATATATATATATATATATATGAATGTATTAGATATAATTGTTTTTATATTTGTATTTCATTTAATCCATTATCCTGGTGATCTTGTATGACTAGCTTCAGTACGTGCGCCATCTTCACATAGATTTATATAACTGGTTATCAAAATCTAATATTAATTTTGTACTATCTAATAGTTTCAGTCCAATGCTAATTTAATTTTCACATTATTATTTAAAAAATATATATTTTATATATGTTATAAGGAAAAAATACATTTTGAAAATAATAGTATTTTTATCAAAATATATAAATAATTTTAATTCTGATAAAAATCGTTCCTATTTTAATATACTCGTATATTTCATTTTGATAAAATGAATGATGTTACATTCATTCTTGTTAATGTACAGATTGAAATAGCTAAAAAAATATTTAATGTAATACCCACATAATCACTATTATCTAATTACTTCACATATAGTTTTAATTAATGCAACAAATTTATTAGTTAGTTAGTAATAAATAATTTTCAGAATACATGAAAAACAGACTTAATAGTTCGTATAAGTTATCGATCAACTATAAAGTGCGCTGTTAATTATCTTAGATGCTCTTAATTTCCCGACACATGTACCATAATTTCGAATCAGTACGAACAAGTTTTCAATATCAATTGCATTTATCGAATATAAAGTTCACTAATATTGTAACGACGTAGTAACATGTATGATCTTTCAGGATACATAGTTCGATATTATTAAAGTAATTTGTTTCAATAGTATTAATATTATCCATAGAGACAATAATCATTACAGTCGTTTTATAATTTACTAACTTATTTAGATTAAAATTTCAATTTTCTATAGTTTATTATATTATTATACTGTTAATTTGGTTATAATTGAAATTAAATCTAAAAATGTAATTGTAACACATTTAGTTTGAGGAATTAATTTAATTTCCTGGTACTTTGTCGATATTATGATTGCGAATAAAGTTATCATGTCATAAAACAAATAGCTTTTAACAAAAAACATTTTGTATTTACACAGCTTTATGCTGTAACCGAAGTTGAATTATTTAATAAATAAATATAATTTATATATATATATATATATATATATATATATATGTATAAATATATACGGTATTTATTCACACAAAGAATTAGAGAATTTAAAAATAATATTGTAATTATTCGATTAATTGTTAACAAGATTTTCTAGTTTTTCTTCATAATGTGATTATAGAAAGTCTTAAAGCTGCAATACACGAAAATAATAGGCCTATTTAATACTTTTCATTTCAATTTCAAGAATTTCCAAGCGCAGTATTGTTTTCATTCTGAATAATTTTGGCATTCGAAGTCTAGTCAGTCAGCAAACTCTTCAGTTAGGAAGTATTAAAGTAGGAATGAAAATAAACGATTGATGGCAATAGAATTAGATAATTCAATAAAACGGTTTTGAAATTTATGTTATTATTCAATATTACTTACATTGTCAGCCGACTTAAATATCCATCCAACGTACAAAATACGAAGAGACGACTAGGCGTTCTTGTTCTTAGTTCGTCGGTCTGTAGCTGTGGCGTTGTTGAAGACAGTGATTTAGTGACGCAATAATGGCGGTCTTTCATCACGGCTTAACCCGCACGTAAATAATTCGACGGTGCTGGCCGACATCGTCAGCAGCGTCGTGGCGCCAATACAAGTAGAACGACGTCTCGTTGCCATCATTCTCATTTCCGTATCTTGTCTATGTTTGGCACATACACGCATCTATGTGCACATACATGTGTACAACCGAACATTCAATACTTTTTTCATACACACGACCACATATTCACATACAGACGAATATATATATATATAGAAAAAAAGGTATACATCTAACTAATACTTTATATATTGTACAATTTATAGTTTGTAGGGGAAAAGTCTACTGCTGGAATATTATTTATTATGTATATGTATATATATATATATATATATATATTAAATCATTGGTCAATACTGTAGACAGTACACATTTGTTTTTTCATCACAATTACTACTATTGAGAATCAGCTTAGATAAATTTTCTAAGCTTAGTTTCCAATGTTTTTATTGGTCTTCTATTAAATTCCTTGAGCTGATTCTTTTCTGTATTTCTTCTATTCAGATTTTATTAAAACTTCCCTTTTAATGTATTTCTGATGCTATTTATTTCATTGATGGTTTTGGTAGTTATTATTTGTAAGTGACTGTAAGAAATGAGTTATTTCCTTTTATATTTTTAATGATTGCTTCTTCTTTACTCATTTGCTATTTAATGTCTTTGTTTCTTATTCTGTCTATGAAAAATTCTCATTGGAAGATCAATGAGAATTTTTTATAGACAAAAATGTTCATTGTTTTTCCAATCGTGTTTGATAGAGCTACGCTTTTTTTATTTCCTTCCGAAACTTATGAGTTAACTTTTTACTTTTTGTAATATTTTTCTTCTATAATATTTCATTGAAACTTCATATAATTTTTTGTACTATCCTAGTTTTGTATTATTTATCAATTTTTCCATGTTTATTTAATGTTACTCCTAAGTATTTATAGTTCCAGATAGATAATACGTTGTTTGGTTCAAATATAGGATTGGTGGCTTCTGTCTCCATAAACAGATTTTAATTTTATTTCTTTATTAAGAACGAGGCACAATTTATTATATTATTAAATTTATTTTCTTACTATATATCCTCTATATTATTTACTATTATTGTTTACTTCCCTAAAAAGTTTTATTTAAAAGCAGGTATTTTGTAGCAATATCATTAACATGGTACGGAAAAAATCGTAGGTAGATTTTCTGTATTTAATGCTTTTTGGTATTAAGAGAATCAGTAGTCAATTATTTAAGATTTTTAATCAAAAAAATTATTTGTGCTTTGTGATAAAATACATAAGTTATTTGTGTTAGGAAAGTCATATTGAAAATTTTACACTACCGACTTTTTTCTGTGCTGTAAAAGAATCATTTGTAAATACATATAAAAATATCATATATTAATGCTGAGTATATATTATGTACGTTCCTCTTATCGATTTGAGAACATTCTGATCTAATATAAAAATATCTTCTGTATATAAAGAGTAAATTTGTTAATTAAGACGATATAAATTATAAAAAAATAAATTAAATCCAAGAATTTCTCTGAATTTACAAGAAATAAATTTCAAGAATCTTTATATTACTCTTAAGTATTAAATAGTATTGAATTATTTTATGAAGACTCTGAAAATGTTTAAATAATATAAATTTCTTTATGGTAAATTACTTGAGGTAGGATAATTAAATTCATTTTAAAGGTAATTAATTTCTTTTAAAGCAGAACGTCAAGTATTTACATATATTACATTTATATTACTTGTTTTTAAGCTTCATTTTAATTAATATATATACTTTGATTTAGATACATGGACACCCTTGTGGTATTTCTTAACATACTTTTATATATGTATTTGTATAATACATTGTTATGAATTATGTATAGAGTTTTTAATTCAATAATTAATGATAATCTGATATTTTGAATAGGTAGTTAATTAAGAAATATAAATGATAGTATTATAGATCTTAAAAATATACTAGAAAAGTAAAAAAAACAATTAAATTATATTACGTTTAAAAAATAAAAATATAATTAGAATACAAAGTATAAAAAGTATAATTAATGCCAGTGGTAAAAATATTTCGTTTGTTTTATTTTTTCTGTAAAAAAAGGGAAATTGATTCTTTCTATTTAAAGTATTCTAATAGAATATCTAAAAGAATAAAATATAGCTATGAATTACAGAAACATATACACACACACACACACATATATATATATATATATATATATATATATATATAACACTTTTACTAAAAGAAAATGTTATAGGAGTGAACCACGTATTTGTCTATTTTCCTCTATTTATATAGGAATGCACGGTGTAGTAGAGGGTTGATGCTAGTCCTGTTACGGCCTTAATTGAAAATTAGGGATAATTTGTACGTCGCTCGTGTAGGCTGGACAAGATGCGTGTCTGGCCGTATACTAGACATAACATGTTGTGGTTTCGCCAGGTGAAATCACTGTTCCCATGTTGTTACTCTTTTATGTTTATATAGTACGTTTCCTTCTCATTTATTTTAATAATATATTTAAATACGTTTGTTCACATATAATCTGACTCATACTTTCTAATTCTAAATTTTATATCATATATTTAGATTATATATTATGAAGTTAAGGATCCATTTATGATATCCTTTTCGTTGTCGAATTTATGTTTATTATTTTCGAATGGATTTTATTTTAAAACCGATAATGGTTTCAGATTTCATTTTTTCTTTGTGTAAAATTACGATAAAACAATTATTAAAAATAGAAAAATATCTAATAATTAATTATTACATCTTATTTTTGATAGTTAATGGCGTTTCTGTTATATAAATAATGAAATATAAAATTTTTATTTAAAAAAGCGCATGTTACATTATTTGTACCTTTTATAAATAAATGATCAGTTACTTCTCTTGACAAAATTTATTCAAACTCTAAATGTATGTTTTTAATTTTTTAATCCAACCTTCAATTTTTAAAATTTTGTATATAATAATTCAATTTTGTGATTTATGTTAAATTTATTGATTTTTCGATTTTATAAATATCTTACTTATATTTCAGAAAACAACGAAAAATCAACAAATTTTATTTATATAAATAATTATATTAAGCTGTTTTATAGAAAATTTTAGATATTGAAGATCGAATTAAGAAAAGATAAAAAGGGCAATTTTACGTTAAAACAAATTTTATTAGATCAAGGAATATTATATATATATATATATATATATATATATATATAGATATATAGATAGATAGATAGGTAGACAGATAGATAGATAGATTTTTAAATTTTTTTAGTTTGATAAATTTATTTTTTGAAAAAAGTTCTGTAAGTATTTGAAAAATTAATAGTATGAAGGTAAAAAAATAGTATTGTGAGTAAATATAGTTCTAGAATTGTGGCTAAATTAATTTTTAAAAATTTTCCACACTTCCTTCAAAATAAAAAAAAATATATTGAAATATGTCCGATAATTGTTTATTGATCATTTTTGTTTGTTTCTTGTGAGTATTTAATACCAGTACTATCACTCTCAGAAAGCAATGCTTATTCCGTTGCTTAACTAAATATTCCAACTATTGTAAATCTATTTTTAAAGGTGCTTAGTCTGTACATTAAGCGTGTATCTTAATAGGGACATTTTAGATTAATTTGTTCAGTCATTTTTGAGTGACTGTGCAACATTTTATTTTTATTTTTTAATGCAGACCAATAGTCTTCAAGCTTTTTTGATCCCACATCTATTTTGCAGTTACAGTAAGTAGCACATACCTTCTGATACATGTACTCGTAATATTTATTCATTTATAAATTATATACACATATACATATTTAAATAAAATCATATAGAGATATTCTTATGGCTTTATTGAGAATATAAAAATATTATGTAGTTAAAAAATAAATATTAATAGACTTTAGGTCATGTCACGCATTTCAAGAGGTGGTTTCACATCATTTTGAAGACAAATGGTGGTAATAGTAGATCGTAGACTTTTATTACTTAATTAGATATTCTTTATATGAAATTAATCAATCGAAAAGTATATAAATGTCATGGATGACCATATTAATATGTGTACATACAGATTCATTTATATATATATATATATAATATATATATATATAATTTATATATATATATAATGTATGAAAATAAAATCTATATTGCTAAATAGCTATTTACGTTGCTGTAATGCTAACAACTATCATATATTATTAAATCTATACCACAGATTTAGAAAATCTGTACTATGTTTGGATTCACAATTACAACGTTTTACACGAGTTGGTATGAATGTTTACTTTATGAGCTTGGTTAGGAAATGAAAATTAACTGAATGTATCTAATCCTGGAAGTCCATAATATCATTATATATACTATTTATTGATATGTATTTGAAATATATGCACACAAACAAACGTACATATTAATCAAAATAATACAAAATTATAGTATAAATTCTTGCTGCACTTTGTTTCAAGAATTATATAAATTCCATAAAACTTTTTTTAGATTATACTTTGTATTCATGTTAAGATTTAAAATTATGATTTTCAAATCAATCTTTAACATTTTCATTTAGAGTAGTTTTATTATTTCATTTTGATTATATGTGTACATTAATTGAACAGAATAGATAATTAGCTAGTCCTTTGAAATGAGATATTTCTTTTTGAATTTTCACCTAATTTTCGATCAATTTAAGACAATTACGAGATATAAGTAAAATGGTAGATAATTAACCGCATTCCAGACAAGTACATGTTTACACAGAAATGTGTCATCCTTTTGGATGATTACACCAATACGTTGACATTTTATATCTAAGAAATTAACACATTTAAATAATAAAACATTATTTACACATCAATACATATATGCCAGAAAGTTAAAATACCCATTATTTGATATTTGTTGAATAATAAATATCATTCATAAGTAAGTTGATTTCGTAGTCAATTTCGAAATGAATGTTTTTAAACAATATAATATCGAAAACTAATATTTTGTGTAATCATTTGACACGTACAGTCTTATTTACCGATTTAACATGATTGCATTCAAGACTGGTTAATTTAGCGAAATAAAGTAAATATTGTTAAAGAACGCTAGGGATAAAAACGCAGTAAAGTATATTTATCCATACATTCAAATGCAAGGTGATAAATGAATTTCACATTTTTATTAACATTCTGAACAATATTTCAAAACCAGTCTTGCGTGCGAATAAATCTGTAAGTTCGTGCGAGCAGTTAAGATTGTGTGAGTAAAGGCCTCTGTAGCAGCAATGGTCTAAGCTCAGATTTCAAACAGAGTAAAGAAAGTGAATAGTTTCTACTTTATTTCACAAATATCCTATCAAAGAAAAAACATTTTTAACATAATAACGATGTTCTTCAAGGACACCATGTACTTGTAAATTAGATCCAAACATGTATATATATATATATATATATATATATATATATATATATATATGTATATGTATGTATATAATTAATGAAATATAAAGAAAGTCTAAAAATCGGAACTATACATTTTATGTCTTCCCACTTAAATACATAGAACTGATGAAATAAGAAAGTTTATTTTTTACTCATCTATAAAAAAAATCGTTCAGGAAACGGTTACTATTTAAAATGCATCAATGTTAACTTCCTACTATTGAAGATACAAAAGTATCAAATTAACAAACAGGAGTCTTATAAACTCCTAATATTAAAGTTATTATTTCGCTTAAGAAATATCTTCATCATCATTCATTTAATTATTTTTATCAAAATTGCTAAACGTAGTTGTTTTTAATGAACATTAACTTTTAAAACGAATGTATCTTTCGGTTGTAACTAATTAAATAGTACAGAAATGTGGTACATAGAATGTTTATTTTATAACATTAATTTTATTGCTAACTGTCTACACAGTAAAGTGCACTTGTCATTAAAATTACGAGTGAAACTTTAACCCTTTCGCTCCTGTGGGAGCACATATGTCCCGAAACATGTTCGTGTAGATCCAACGACATTGTTCTTCCCTGAAATAGCAAATTAATTGTGTATCTCACTAGTTGCGGTACATGTATATTATATTGTTCACATTAATGAGACGATATATTTTAAAAATATTTGTATGCGTGTATTACTCTATACGTGTATTCAGTTTTCAACAAAGAATCGGTAATTTGAGAGAACAGTTAATTTGTAAACATTGGTTGGATGAAATTAGTTTTGAATTATATATATATATATATATATATATATATATATATATGTATATATATATATATATATATATATATATATATATATATATATATATATATATGGCGTACAAATTAATTCGGTGCCTTTTTATAAAAAATGAATATTTACAGGAAAATAGAATACATTTCAATCCTCAAAATATTTCTCATTATTTTATATAACTTTGTTTCATCTACTGGATAACTGACGAATCTCTTGTCAAAAAACAGATGGCGGCTTGAGTGGATGAAGCATTTTTGGATGTCTTCCTCTGTTTTAGGACTTTTTTCATATTTTATGGATTACAACACCTTCCTCCAAAGTGGAACAAATCAATCCCGTGGCTTCGGAAATATTTTTTTAACTGAAATGCGAAATATACTAATGCTTGCTAGGTTCCTTTTTGGACTTCATCGTGTATGCTACTATTTTGTGAGATTATGCTAACTTCTTTCCCAAGATATGAAGCGTTTTTAATGTTAAGGTTGGCATTTCAAAATCCTGAAAAAATAAGAAGTTATTTTAAGTTAAAACAGAGTTATGATTGATTCAATTTAAAAGCACAGAACTAATTTTTACAAGTAATATTAAAATCTGATTACTTTTATTATTATTAGAAGTCTTTAATTTTATTATTTAAATAAATGAGAACTCGTTTAGTAATCAATATTAAATCTTTTTGAATACATTGTCGCTTCTATTTTTAACTGTGATATTTACATATGCGTGTCAATGAATTGTGACGATTTTTCTTTGTCACCTCAGACTAACAAAATGATTAATACGTAAGGCTATTAATAGAAGTGTCAATAGTTCGAATTCTAACTTTTAAGTTATTACTTTTCATCGTGAAATCTGTTGTTGCGAACGCTATTTTTCCATTTTGACACTTTTAAATAATTTGGAAATTTTAAATCAAGTAATATAATTAATTCATCTTTGCTTAATTTTCTATATTCTACTTCTATATTTACAGGTGAAATCTAATAGTTTGTTTTATTTTTGATGTTTAAAATGTGATTTAATTTTTAATAATATCTTAGAATTTCAATTCGGTAACATTTATACAATCAGTGCCACAAATCAAGAATGTAACATTTAAATGAATCTGAAAGAAATTCATACCGAAAACATATATAACAAAACTACATTTACAATTAAATCACAAAGTATTCTGCATTCTTGCAGGCGGAATAATTATGCGGTATAGTAACTGTGATCAAAATTTACATCATATTTGAATCTTACCTAACTGTCTCAAAGTTTTAATGAAATAGATTTGTTTATAACATACACGTGCGATGCCACGAAGATAAGCATCTATATTCTATCATTTGGAAACCACATCAAACTAGTGTCGTAAACCTCAGTAACCTACGTTTCGCGTACACGAACATATGCCTATCACACCATGTACTAATTACCCTAATTTACAGTTACTACAGCAAAGATGAGAGCATTAAAATCTGACTATAAATACGTTTACGAAACGACTTGGATGGTATAGGGGCGCTTCTTCACTGCTGCGGTGTAATTTTGTTCGCATGATAGTGTTCCGCTTTTTGTTATCACCAGTTAGTTTCTTATCAACGATTTCGCCACACACGTTTGTACAAATATATATATATATATATATATATATATATATATATATATATATAATATTTTTGTATCTTTAAGAACAATTTATTAATATATTAATAGATAATAGTAAAATACTATCAATTAGAATAATATTTTTATACATCAAGAACTTCTTCTTATATATTCTTTCTTTTTTCCAACTAGAGTGTTCTTTTTCCATTTTGTATTTTTCTCGAACTTGTCTACATTTATTCTCTTTTAGTGAATAATTGCTTTTGTTAATCTGTTGATCTGTTAATGGGCTCTATTCTTTTCTTGAAATAATTTATATATATATATATATATATATATATATATATGTGTGTGCGTGTGTGTGTGAGAGAGAGAGATCTTTATAAATCTAATAATTCTGTTATATGTAATTAGTCTTCATTTCGTACCCTTTCATTTATGTTTCTATGACTTCTTACTAATTATAGTACACTTTTTTCTTAGGTTATTTTGTCGTTTGAATTCGCTAAATATTTTATTATTTAGAACCAGTGCTCTACTTTCATAAGTAAGAACATTAAGTTGGATTGTATTTCTTGAATATATTTATTTTAAAACAAAATTAACACTTCGATTTAAATATTGAAATATTTCCAGATGAATTTCATCTACATTTTTATTATCTGACCAACTTCTTGATAAATATTTTATGTTTATTAGATAATTATATTTGTAAATAAGATAATTTTGTAGATAAGAAACGTATTAAACATTAATGATTTCAATTATATCAATTATATATATATATATATATATATATATATGTGTGTGTGTGTGTGTATATGTATGTGTGTGGTGACATTTATTAAAATTTACATAGCTTAAAACATCTTTAAATTTCTGTGTAAATAGATAATTCGTAATAAAAATTCTGTAGTCATCAGATAATATACGACTGAATAGAAAAAATTTTACAATAAAATCTAAAAATTAAATGTCCCATAATGTGGATAATCGGATTTTCATCTCTAAGGTATATGTATATATATATATATATATATATATATATATAAATGTATTTATATATATATATACTTAATTTATTGAAAAATCCGATACACTTTTCGATAAAAAGTGAACGTTAATAAAAAGCGTACGAAACACAAATTCGAAGTAATAGAGGAAACTTTAAACGTTAATCAATATATATTCATGGTTAACTTACTGTGTAATACAGTTGTATGATTTTATTTTGGAAGCACTTTATTCGATTACTACTTTTATGGTATTTATTATATAGAATTATTTTTAAATTCGTTAGATTAATTTGAACAGGTTTGAAATTCAAGTCAGGATTTACTTTTTGCATTGTGCACCATCATATTAGAAAGTTCATAGATTATTGTAAAATTAATTATAAATGATGAGAAATATTTATTTTAAATATGTTATTACTGGAGAGATATGAAATTTGTATAGATTTATTCGTAAAATATCGTATTTAATACTAATATATAACTTTTGTTTTCGGCAAATCACATTATAACTAATACTAACAGATAAAACTTGGGATTGTTTACAGTTTTGATATATACCCTATAGATGTAACATAATTGTATATACTTATATTCCATCAAATATATAAATAAATATGTAATAATCGTTTTTTAGATAGAATTGTGTTTTTTTTTACTATACCTGCGTTTAAAATTAAAGAAATATAATGTTGAATATCAGTTGTTACCGTTTTTCTTTTTCATGTTTTACTTCTAGTTTCTTTTGAGTATTTTATGAACATATTACATCAATTTGTTTGTAGATTAAAAATAATTACAGTTGTAATCAGTTGAGTTATGAAAAATTAGTTATCGAATAACAATAAATATTGAATATTAATAAAAGAGACGAAAACTTTCTTTTTGAATGATTATAAATTAAATAATTGTATATTTTATTGTAATAGTTCATTTTTTGTTGATTATTTTTCGTATATTTATATTTATTTTATATAACTTTGATACACCCAGTCGAAAATCGAATAGTTTATCTCTTCAAAGTAACAAAGAACAATTATAACAAAAAAAAACGATGTGAAACTTATATTTTATTATATCTTGTCTATATTTCGAATCGGAATGCAATAACAGCAAATACACAAACGTAACAACAAAACTTGAGTACAGGTCGGTTATAAATAAACATATTGTAACAGAAACTTGAAAATCCATTCATCACGAGCACCAAAAACTCTTGAGCTGTCCATCCGTCCGTGCCGACGACATTTACCACAACCAAACAAGACACTTACCACATTGATACATCAGAATAACTTATCCGTGCCGCGATCCGTTGACAGGGGTAGCGATTTATCAAACACACACACCATCACTGTACCCATCGTTCACTCTCACTAACTTTCCACTCATCCCTTTAGCGCGATAACGAGTACCGCGTCGACGAAGAAACTGTTGCAGTCACTCAATTACGTAGTACATTACGGCTCGTTCAGCCTCGTTCATAGCCTAAAATTACGTCCACGAAACAACGATCCACCAACCCTTGTTACAGATGACGCAGCCTCTTCACTCTTCTGCCTCTGATACACTCCGATTGAGAATACTATCAAACATTGGCGGTTCATGAATGAATATTAAATGGGTTTCAGATTGTGTTTGTTAGATTTCGATAGGCGTGGGAAAATTTGCAATATTACTTCTTAGACTAGCATTAGTTCGAGTTCAAGAGAAGTGTCAACTAAATATTCGTGATTTCAATAACGGCATATTAAGCTGCATAAATTTATCAAAATACACATACATACATATATATATATATATATATATATATATATATATATATATATATATATATATGCAAATATATTTTCATTATAAAAATAAATATATAATAATTTTTATTTTGAAAAAAATACAGGCATAAATTAACTTTTTAAAGAATTAATTTCTGGAGGTAGTAATTAGACACCAAATTTTAAAATATGATAAAAAATTTCGAGTGGCAGATTAGCTAAAAAATTAGCATAGAAATATTCTAAATTATTGATTCATTTAAAAACATGTTAAATTGAATTTGAATTTTTAATTAATTTCTTTTATAAATTTATAATATTGTTACGTAGTACGATGTCTAATAAAAAGTATTTAATTTTTAATAATTAAATTTACATGTACATAAGAACCGAGAATAAATGAAAGGATCTGCAATATTTCCAGTTTAAAGGAATGCGAAAAAATATACATAGAGAAATATATAGCTTTTTTATATACAGTATTATATTAAATATTTTAATATATTTCTCATAAAATTTATAAATGGAACACATATTTCTTTTGTTTTGTTACTCAAATGTTCATTATTTTATTGTTATCACTATTTTTATACTGTCAGTAAATTCACTTTGAGAAATATATATTTTTTTCTGTAATAAAAATAACCTAATTTTTTGTAATAATTATCTTTTAAGAATATAATATTTTTTTATAATTTAATATTATATTAATTACAAAAAAATATTAGTATTATTTAAAAATAACAATTAATATGCCTGCACTTATAAAACACTAGCATCTTATTGGAAAACATCTATCAGACTTTTATAAGACGATGAACAATAGTATTTTTTAAAAAAAATGTTATAAAAGGTTATTTACATTACAGTAACAGGAATGAGGTGGTTAGAGCTGAATAACACACGAATACTAAACTGTTAAGTAATAAATTTAAGTTCAAAAAAGCTTATAATTTTTTATTTTTAATAGTCTTAACTTTGATATAATCAAAATACTTAAATAAAAAAAATAAAATCACATTATTTATCAATACTTAAATATTTAAAAATATTATTTAGTTAGATATTATATATATATATATATATATATATATATATATATATATATATATATATATATATGTACATGTATAAATATGTGTACTCGTATGTATTTATACACATATACAATGTATAAATTAACTAATTTTATTAAATAAAATACAGTTTTATTTCCCATTAGAAAAACATTTTTTTCTAATATTTGTTAAATGTCTATTAGAAGTTGAATCAGAAATATTTTAAAATAATTAAAGTAAAATAAAATTTAATTAAATTATTTTAGGTAGAAATGTAATACCGTCGTCTAAAAGATGTTCTAAATGACACACATATACGCGCACGCACACACCTATATATATATATATATATATATATATATATATATATATATATATATATATATATATACATATATATGACTTTTAAAATGAATATAAATAAAATATATTCGAATTTCCACTTCAATCAGATGTGGTTCGGCCTTGCTCTTTTTCCTTTCAAAGCTGCCAGTGAAGGCTGATATCTTCACCACAACCTCCTCCTCTCCCATCGAAAATCCACTTTTTAAAATTTATGTATTCTATTCTAAGAAAGTATTAAATTTTTTTACATTCTCGTCGTAAATGTTTTCTTTTTTATGTAAAAATATATTAATATCTATTTAAGTTTTTTAACAAATCCTTTGAATATAAATGACCTTAGATATTGCTAATCATTTTTCTTAATAAAATATCAAATATCCTTCAATCATGGATTAAAATATCTTAAAATATTTATAAGTAATTAATTCTTCGACCGAGATATAGTAACACAAAATTTATTTAAAATGTGTAACGTTCAAGCGAATACAATTAAACGTTGTTATAATGTTAAGTTACCTTAATTCTTCTATTATGTTTAAATCATAATTTAAACATGACACATAATAGCCTTGTCTTACGATTTCAAATTTTCTCTACCCTTGCATGCAAATGTTGCGAGATTAAAGTGTTTTGATTCGCGTATCGAGGATTGTTTTCAATTTACATTTTCTAATTTATTATAAACGTGTCCTATCTTTTATGTTGTATCATACACTTTAATGCACAAGTTTTTAACGTAATATATATATATATATATATATATATATATATATTGTTATATATATATATATATATTTGTTATATATATATATATATATATATATATATATATATATATATATATATATAAGTACATCACTAGAAAAAAGGCGATTTCTTATGTATAACATTTTTAAACAATGAGCAATACTTATTAAAAATTATGAAAGCTCA
This sequence comes from Acanthacorydalis orientalis, assembly GCA_034766995.1. Taxonomy (NCBI): domain Eukaryota; kingdom Metazoa; phylum Arthropoda; class Insecta; order Megaloptera; family Corydalidae; genus Acanthacorydalis; species Acanthacorydalis orientalis. Next base: position 14,865,075 of record CM068318.1, on the reverse strand, counting down.
ATATATAATTTCATATGATTTTAATTATTGAAAATAAAACTAAAATTGTATGTTTACTGAGTTGAAATTACTAATATGACTGCTAAAAGAAATATAAGGTGTAACAATATTTTAAAGTTAATCTCTGAATTCAATACGATTTTTACAAAATATCTAGTAGATATTGCTGAAAAAGGAAACAAGATTTTTTTTAATTCCAGTGAGTTATTTTTTTGTTAAATTAATATCTTTTTAATACGCTTCTATAAATATTCATTACTAGTGCACTACTTTTTTCTTATTAATTATTTGTCCTGGTTTTGTTCTTAATTGTATTTTTATCATCATAAATGAACACTTCAGGTCTTTTTATATTTGATCATTTGATTTTAATAACATATAAGTTAACTAGGTTAAAATATTTTCCTTCTTAGTTGTCGAAGCATCCTTAAATCCCTAATAACTATTTTCCCTTCAATAAAATGATAATGGTTGTTCTATATGAATTCTGAAGGCTACATATGAGTTAATCGATTCTATGATCAATTCAGCTTTGTCATTTTCAGTGAGATTTTGAACTGAGTTCACTTAAAATTTCCAATCTAAGAATGATGAAAGTCGAAATTGGTTATAGAAGAAATAAATTTGTATGTGCCTTTAAAGAAAAACATATACAGGAAATAATACAAATTTTTTATGTTAATAAATATATTTATCTTTTATAATAACATGAATTTAATATATTTCTGAAATTATTCGTACCTGAGATTTAAAAATTGCAGAAAAATAGAATATTTGATTTTTTGTTAGTGATATATATATATATATATATATATATATATATATATATATATATAAACATGTCTATAAATTGAAAAAATGTATTTATAAACCTACAAATAATTATTATTTATTTAATTTGAAGCTCTTAGTTTTAATATTAAAGAAAAGAGATAACTAAATTTGAGTTATTGTTGAAATTGATTAAGATTATTTAATTGCAATATAAATAAAATTTATCTTGTAATTATGTTTAAAAATATTAAATTAATTCTTTAAACTAGTTCATATTTAATCTTTGTTAATAAATATGTTTTTCAAAAAATTTGATTATTACACCGGACCAGCACGAACCCACGTTTTCGTTCCTGAATATTCCTATTCTGGTCACGTCTCATATTTTCTACATGCATGAAACTTCAAAAACTACTCGTTCTTTTTACTAATGAAACAAGAGTCATGTGTTTCGTATCACATACTCAACGACAAATTCACTGCAGTTTCTATGAAACAGTATAGCTGTTAGATGACATTAGATGATTATAAAAATATAAATATTTAATTTTCATAAAGTTTTTTATAATAAAAAAGTATTTTTTTTATTCCTTTGAAGTTTGAAAAAACATGTGTAGTAAATCAACCAAGAGTTTTGGTACAAAATAGTTTAGAAGTTCAAAAATTATAAATCATTAAAATTTTTTATATTTTATTAATGCTTGTTTTTTAAGTTCTTTTCTCCTTTTTTGAGTAATAGTTATATTTATGATATTTAGAATATTTCTATGTTAAAATTACTCAGTTAAAAGGAACTTACTATATACAAAAAATGTATAATTCATTTAGTCTAACTAAATAATACTTTTATAGAGATTTTTCAACTGTGAATAATAATAGAATTGAGACTATATTTTCTTGTTAAAACCTTTCTGTTATCTCTATACAATTGTCTATAAGATTCTCATGAATAACTACAAGGTTTCTTAAAACACTCGACAGTAAAGAAAATAGTCTTTATTTGAAAGCGTTTCACGATCAATTAACTCTATTATGTACTATTATCGATTGAATGTTTCGAAATGAAGTTTCTTGTACTCGTTTTCGTTTATTATCAATTGAACAATATTGTCTACAGTTTGAAAATTCTGAAGTAGTAAAAGTTTCGTAATTCCAAGTCATACGCGTGGCCTTAAACTGTACTTAAAATAAAAGTTAGGAAAGATGAACAAGTCACAAAATATATTTTTTACCCATTTTTATTACAAGACTTATTGGTTTTGATATATGTATTTTTTGTTTTAATTAATGTTATTAAATTATTTTTATCGCAATGCTAATAATTATATTGTATTGACTTTTGTGATTAATCAAATATTTTTGTTTCACTTTTACATCTTATTTTATAAAGTAAATAAATAAATTTAGCTCATAATTGATAATGTAAAAAATATAACTTTTGTCTTAAACTAAAACACTCGATTTAAATTTTTTAAAAATCTCTCAGTAATTGGATGGTTATTATATAATAATTTTTATATTAATTACATTTTTCTTGTTTGTTAGAATCAAAAAAAATCAGTTAAAAATTGCATTTCTTATTTATCGAAAAAAGTATTACTAATTTATTAATTATGAATATTTTTTTTAGTAAAATAAATTATCATCCCATTTAGAAAGTAAACTGCATACGTATAAGGCATTAAAATGTTATAAAAAGGAATTATTTCTTTATAGACATATTTATGTTACGTTAGCTAATATATTTACAATTTTCTGTGAATTGAAATTTACTTTATTATTAAGTAACAGATTACAATAACAATTCTTGTACTGTAAAGTATATTCATTTCTGTTAAAAATTAAAAAAAATATTTTATTAGTGTGCCAATTCGATGGGTTTAAAAGTTATTTTATTAGCAGTAGGTTTATTTCTTTTCATTTAATTCTTTTTATATTCGAGATAGTAATTTCACTTTTATGTGGTAGGATTTTTAGTCTTTTTTAGAGACTCATTAATTGAAAAATGGTTTATATTCTTTATCACAACAAATCTCATGTTATGTATTAAATGAGAAAAAATTATAACTCGCGTAAAAACGTAAATCCAGTCAGTGTAGTGGGAGACGGCATAAAATTTACACCTCACGGTGGCTAGACGTTGCGGGCGATGGTTCAATACCCGGATTTCAAGCGTCTGTAATATACGCTAGTCCTCTCAGCCCTAGGCTGAAGTGAGTTTCCGGACAGCTAATGTTTATATCCTGTAACTAACTGAATTAAGAGTTGCCACTGGAAACCTCACCAAAATATACGACCACATAAAAACAGAAACGAATTTCTGGACCGTTCAAAAGAATACCAAAGACCGCCTACCAGTGTGTGTGCGGTTACGCAAACTCATCGAACAGTTTCAAGTGTTCGTATCGGTTCGCGTTCGTTTGATACAGGCTCCAGTTTCGTCCTCGAACATCCTCGATATTTCTTGGACTGATGATACGTCTTCGTGGAGTTGGTTGCGACGTTCGAGTAAATTAATTGTACGAAACGGTAAAGTACGTCAAACTATGTTGGTTTGTATGTTACGGTTAAAGATTGAATTTTTCGGATATGTCGAGGTCATCGTTATCCAATTTCTGTTTTGACAGATCAATCTAAACTTTGCTTTATTGTCTTGTGTTCTGGTTGGATAGCGACAGCCAATAAGCGATTCTGGATTTTTATCGTACTCTTATCTGTGACATTAGTATTTAGTAGAATTAATATTGCTTTCACTTCAATGATTTTAATTGACTTTGAATATTTTTATATATTTTGCCGAATGCTTGTTATGAGGGTATTTTTCATTTGATAGCATGTCAAAGTTTTGTAATAAATTTCAATTAAGTTGTGTATCTTGCGACTAAGCAACGTCTTTATAATTGAATTGGTGTCATTTAGAATGAAATTTTATTTTGTTTTTTTTCATAAATAGGTAAAAATGATATTTTAGTTCATTTACTGTTAACAGTTTATAAGCTTTATTGTTGATATATTTGTCGTTAATCATTTTTATTGTGTTAAATTAAAATAGACATTTTGTATTATTCATTATAAGAAAAATTCTTTATGATGATTCATTATTTTTTAAAATTTATTGTTACTTTATTCATAAGCAATTTTAATATTCGGTACTTTTAAATAAAATATGTTCATCATAATGTTTAATTTATATTTAATATAAAAAATTAAATCATAATAAACACTAATATTTTAATTAATATTTTTTATTCTAGAAGGATTTTTATGTATTATAAAAGAATATAGTGAGAAATTGAAATGAAATAAAAATAAATTGAAAAATAATAATAAAAGAAAATAATTTGTATTAGAAAAAAGATTAGAGTAAAACTAAAATCTAAATTTATCAAATAATAGTTTCTTCATCTAATAACCCTTAGGTGACATAAATTTAATATCTAAAAAAATATTAAATCTTTAAAAATCAACTATTCAATAAAAAAGTTATGGAAGAGTTGGTTTACAATTAATTACTAAAATATAGTTTTGTTCCAGATTTTATGTATATTTGTGTTTTTTAGTTTACCTAAAAGATTTAACTGAAGTATATTTTTATTATTTCGTAGTTGAATTTAATATACCAAAAAGGTAAAGTGTTCTATTTCAAAACTGAATATAACTGTTAACACCATATATAATAGTTAATTTTCATTTTCTCAGATGAGATTTTCATTAAAATAATATTTTATAATAAATATGTCTGTAAGAATATGTTCTAGACATGTATTATATTTATCTATTTTTTACAAAATTTATTTTTCTTAAATATCGTAATGACTGTTTTAAATACTGTTTAAGAAAACTATTTTTTTAATAAATACATGATAAATTAAGTACAATATATAAGAAATGTTATATATATATATATAAATAATATGTATATATTATATAATATTATATACATATTATTATATAATATTTATATTAAATACTATTATAAGACTGGTAAAAAATATTTGTGTATGGATGTGTATCTGTTCATACAGAAAATCCAAATCAACATAAACGGTATGTTAAAACATTCAATTCCTAATATCTTGACCGAATTATAGAATTGTCTGTTAAGAGTAAATAAATAAACCTGAAAACTGTTTGAAACGTATAGAAACTTTTTAATCGTATTTTATTCCGTCATCTGTAAGAGACACAAAAAGTTTTCATGTTTAAACGAAATTAAATGAAATTTGAATGAAATTACTTTTACGAACGAAAGAGAGATTTTATTTTTTTGTGAATAATTCACGTTTGCTTTATGTGTATGTACGCCCAATAACATAGAGAATGCACCCTTAATTGATTTTTAAATTAAAATAAGCATAGAATACGGCACAATTTAAATACATGGAGATAGGTTTCCTTTTTAATTTACGTAATAGAAATTCGTTTCCATACAGCAATTACATTATTTATATTTTCATATAAGGAATATTTATTTTAATATTCTTTATCTGAAATTTTCATTCTCTTGTATTTCTTTATTATTCTTTATCTAATTATATTTTTCATCTTGAAAAGTAGTACTGTTATATTATTTGAAATATAATTATTTATCTTTTATATTTCATTATATTAATAAAGTACACACACATACACACACACACACCTATATATATATATATATATTTATATATATACATATGCGTTTAAACATTAAGAAACTTTTAATTAATGAAACAAAATTTCATTCAATTAAATGAAAATCAGAATCGTTTTCAATATAAATTCTATTTCACATTTGTAAGTAGAAATGGCGACGATATATAGACATATGAACTTATATGGATATATTTCTGTTATACAGTTTTTGTAAAACAAAATTTCCTGCTTAAATGAAAATTAAAATAGATTCATAATAAGTTAAAAGAGCAATTATATATCTTTAGATATATGTATGTACATCTGCGGTATATTCATTTTCGAAATATTGAAAACTTATTTTAAAAAAGTGCAAAATAAATATAAATAATTAAAGAAAGTAAACAATCGGATTTACTAAAGGCGGGAACTAAAGCTTAACTTAAACGCTGCAAAATGATTATTAAACTGATCATTTAGGTTTTTTGAAGATGGAATCAAAAAATTAAACAAATACAGTTCTGCGATATAATTACTATATTTATTTATTATTAACAATCTTAATAATATATTTTCTTTTAAAAGAAAATCAAATTATTATTTGTTTTTTTTCAAATTTTGTAATAAAATGTCCTGTAATAAATAATATATATATATATATATATATATATATATATATATATATATATTTTTTCTTGAAATACAAAGGTATTTATTTACAAATTTAATATTTTCTTAAAAAGTTGCATAAAATCTGCATCGTAATTTACAAAAAAAAGTAATAAATTTCTATAAATAAATGTTTATTAACTTGTACATTAATTGATGCTAATAGAGTAAAAGAATTTATATTTAAAAAAATTATGTTAATGGAAAAACTTAACGGGGCTAATTTAAAAAAATAACCAGAAAAGTCATCACATAGAAAATAATTGCGAGTGATCTCATACGTTAAGTGAAAATTAAGTGTTAAAGGTTCAACTTTAAAATAATGTCTAAATAAACTGTTTATTTATAAGAAAATGTTGTTCTTTATAAATAATTTATAATATTTATATAGTTTCAAAGTGTATTTGAAACTTGGCGTGCTTAATAATCTGTGAAATCAATCAACAAAGTAAATAAAATAATATATATATATATATATATATATATATATATATATATATATATATATATATATGTGTGTGTGTGTGTGAGTGTGTGTATATATATATATATATATGTAAATAAATTTTGTCATGTCATGATATATAAGTTTTTAAACTCATAAATAGTTACTTTTTTGAATGTATTCGCGTTTATTCGAGCGATTTATTTTCCTTGAAGTGATTCGTGACCTTTTCTTTCTTTAACTTTTTCCAATATTAAGAACCTATTTTATTTAATAAATAAAACTACTGCATCGTTGACTACGTTCAATTCTATATATGAGTTCAATGTTTCCAATTTCAAAAATACTAAAAAAAATAGTCGTAACTTTTGAACACTGAAAACAATAACTCTTTCTTGAAAACGCGTTCTTTTACTACCCTCAACCCCAATATCCGTATACTGAAAAAAGATAATAAAAATATATAACATCAATTAAATAAATCTTGTACGGAAACCGAGAGAAACGTGTACCTGAAAGTCACTGAATGATTCACATTAAATGGAGAGTAACAATGCAAGTGGTATAAAGGAAAAAACAATCGCAGTCCCAGATACGAGAACGACGATTGTTTATAGTATAAGGGTAGGGATGGCGAGTGTGGGACAGTAGACGAAGGCGACAAGCTGACAACCCTTTTCATTGAATATTTATCGTGACGAGCGACCCTGGACTTCTACGCTGTAATCACGCCCGAGTTTTCACTTTGATCGCAACCGGCGCCATCGGAACGGCCCTGCGGAATTTCTAAACACTAAATAGAGCGCGCGTTCGCATAATGTTCGCACGACGCAGCGTACGGCGGCGAGACGCCACATTAGCATGACAAAAACGTATCGAACGTACTGGATGAAGCGTCGAGCATGTCGAGCTATGATTTGAATATGATTTCTCTGTGACAGAAGCTGACGGAATGTGTGTGGAAAACTAAAGATCTTTTGTGAACGAGACGATTCGGAATAACAGTTCACACTCATCCGTAACAACGTTTTTGCATTTCAATAGTTCTTGGTTCTGTTACAGACGAACGTTTGAATTAGACAAAGTTGTGAGATAATAATGTAACTAGTTCGAGTTTCTTCTAAGAATCAATACATTCGTTTGAAAAATATTAAAAATATTCATTTCAATATGAATCATATTGTTGTTTATTTTCGTATAAACAAAATACAGATTGGAATTTCATACAATATATGAGAATAAGAGTTTCATTTTCTATCGATTGGAATCGTTTTAACTGGTTGTATCTTTGATCGAAGAATATAACATAAATTTGATATAAGTTTCTTATTTGAAACTCTTTCGAATATAAGTTAAAAGTATTTATTTTCATACGTGATCTGTATGTTATTGTAATATTCTTTTCTAGTGTTCACCACTGGGTCACTATCATTGTATTCTGTCATTAATAACTATATATATATATATATATATATATATATATATATATATATATATATATATATATATATATACTCGCTTCGCTCGTCAACCTCGGACTCACTGCATTGCCCACGCATGCCAATTATAAGCATGTATTTGTAACCGAATAAAACAATAAACATTTTTGGGTATCATAGAAGTGTCGTCCCAAATAAATAAGTAGACGTCATGGATTTTTTTAATTGGATAATTTTGATTTTATATATATAAATATATATAGAGAGAAGAGAGATAAACATATTTGGGTTCCATAGAAATCTCGTCCCAAATAAATAAATCGACATCACGGAATTTTTATTTTTAGTGGATAATTTTGATTATATATATATATATATATATATATATATATATATATATATATATATATATGCGACTTCTATTATATGTATCATTTTATATAAAAAATATGTTTAATGTTTTTCAAATCAGATTAACTCCAGTTTTAAATTTATTTATTTAAACAGAGTAAATAGTAATTTACTTGCTCGTTTGTCTTTTAAATTCTTTTTGTTGTATTCATTACTACTGATTCTTAGAATTTCATATAAAAAAAATAAAACAGTATTTTTGTCTAAAAATAGCGTTTACTTTTTTTCTATGAAACATTTGTATAAAGAATTTTATTTAAAAATAGTTTTTATATGTCGCAAAAATTAAATGACTGGAAATGAAAATAAAGTAATGACATCACGTAGAAAAATTGTTCAGTATTGTTTTCAGTGATTTATTGTTAAATTCATGTAATTGTTCTTATGGCGAAATACTCTTAACATTGATTGAATAATTATTTGTACTATTTGCTGAATTTTAGAGTTTTACCCATTTCATGTAATGCTATAATCTCATTTTTATTATTATTGTAAAACAATATATTGTAAAATTGATTGACTGTTAAATGATATATAAAAATGTCATATATATATATATATATATATATATATATATATATATATATATAAGCTACGTTTATAATTATATAGCAAAAGCATTAATACAAAGTTTGCACAATAGTAGACAGAACGCGCTATAATATAAAATCATCACATCATCCACACCATATGACACATTTCTCACCACATATCCGATTCACATGTAGCATCCATTCCTTTACGTTAAAAGTAAAGACCAACTAATGCTATAAATCTTCAGCGCGGCATGACTGCAGAAACGACAGCATTTTCAGTTAATTTTCCACCAAACCATTTACTTAATTGCCTACTCTGGCTTCTTATTATTCCGCAGCCTACTTCTGCCTTCATTGCAGCAATATTGTCAACTGTGAGATTTCATTGTATATCATTTTACAGAATGTTGTTATGTGTACAGAGATGTACGTTACACGAGAGAGACAAAACGTATCAGATCGTACGAAAACAATATATTTGTTTCTCTGTTCGAAACGGGACATCGTTACATATTTCCATTGGTCTGGAAATAAAATGTCAAAACTATTACTGTGCAGTTTCTATAAAAGCGAGAGAGTCGTACGTTCGTTTTGAATTATTCAGACGCGATGTTTCTTTTTAGAAACGATTGGACGGATCCGTCGTGAGTTGTGGGATGAACTCATTATGGAAATGTATAATGTTAGTTCTGTGTTTCAGAGCCGTTCGTATATCACGATCATCAGTTTATATGATTGCACGATAATTAGAAAAAAAATAACTAGTTACCCGCTATTATTCTGCATGTATATTACATTTCTTTTTGTTCATTTTCGTCGTGTGATTAGGTATGCTCGTAACACAATAATTATTGTTGTTTAATTTGATCTCATTGTACGTGTTACGAGTTTTCAATTAAGCTAGTAGCAGCTTACATTTACACGGAAAATGTAAGCTGAACAGTACACAATTGGTAGTTTTGATTAGTTTTTTTCTTGTTACGGTATAATTTGAAAATATTATTATGAGATTTATTCATCAACAAATGTTGATACATTCTTTCGTAATACCCATTAATTTTTTTATTTTATATCCTAATACATAGTATTATTCGATTTACAGATAATACGTGAAAATATGAAATGTTATTAAAAATGAATAAGAATAAATATTGAACTAATATTTGAATACTTTTTTTTTAAGTTTGTTATACTACTTATTTATTCTTTGTACTTTTATTTTAAATAGTATTTAAATTTCAGATATATAACTGCTATTTTGATTAAAATGTGGTCTAAATATATTAAAACTTTTTATTATTCAATTAATTTCTGCAATTTTATATTTCTTTCTTTCTTAGCATCTCTATTTATATATATATATATATATATATATATATATATATATATATATATATATATATATATAATTTTTGTGGTACTGCGTTTTTATGATCAAAAGAAATGTTAAGTAAATTGTTTTATATGAGAAAGAGTAAATCTACGCAATTACCAGCTTTCTACTACAAATCTCTTTCAGAACCAAACTCATTTTCTCGTAATAACAGTATACCAAAAGAGAATATATATAATCTAGTATATTTTTATTTTTTACATGTATTCGGGTGTCCCTGACCTAATGATATAGAAATAGTTAAGTGAAGAAAATACCAAAAACTAAAAATGACGTTTAATTATAGTAAAATTTTGCTAGTTCGACTATTTAATAGTTTGAGGTTTCGAGTAATTTAACATAGCTTGAATTTGATTTCATGAACAAAACACTCAACACTGAATTTGATATTACGGATAAAAAACGATCATAAATAAAAATAAATATATATTCTATATTGGAAATATGTGTATTCTTTAGGTGTAGAAATAATCCGATGCTTCTTTCATTGAAAATAAATGAATAGAGAAGAATGGAATACATTTCCATCCTCAAAATATTCTTCATTTCTTGTATAACTTTACTCCATATTCCTGTAACTGACGAATCCGTTTACAAAAAAATGGGGGATTTGAATCGATGAAGTCGTAATACATTTTTGGACTTCTACTGTTCTAGCATTTTTTTCATATTTTATGACTCACAACACCTTCTTCCAAAGCTGAATAAATAATTTTTGGGATTTCAGAAGCAAGCATTTTTTTAACTGAAATGCGAAATATATGCAATGTCTGTCGGGTTGTCATTGCTTTTATTACTATTTTGTTAGGTTATGCCAACTGTTTGCTCAAGATATATAGTGTTTTTAATGTTAAGGTTAGCATTTAAAAGTCCTGAAACGACGAGAAAATATTTTAAATTAAAACAGAGTCATGATTTATCCAATTTAAAGGCAAACAATTAATTTTTACACCTAATATTTTATGTTATTTTTTAGTATATTTTCTTGACAGTTTCATGATAGAAAAAAGACATGAAATGAAATGAAATCATTACATAATCTAATAAATAAAAAAATACTTAAAAATTAAATATAATTTAAGACTTAACAGTGCGATTAAAATATTAATTGAAATCGAGTAGAAAAAATGAAAATTTAAATAAAATGTTTCAAGGAAATTTAAGAATTATAATCGATTGCAATGAAAAAAGTATTTGAAAGAATAAAAAAAAATAAGTTTCATAACGAATTAATACAGATACAAAACACATAATTTAATATATATATATATATATATATATATATATATATGTATACATACATATTTAAACATAAATGAAGCATTTAATTAATATTCATCACTTTTTAAAAATGATCACAATATCAAAATTATTATAGTATCATTACAAACATTTCGGTTCATAAAAGAATATCATACGTTTAAAGAGAATTTTTATTTTTTTAAAAGTAAAATAATTGACTAAAATTGATAATAGTATCGAATAATTAATTAATGTTTGTTAAGTAAAATAATATTCCTCCCTTATGAGTAAGATATTGTTTTAAATTGAAGCAGAATTTATTCTATATTTTTAGTATTATTTAATAAAAGTGTATTTCTTAATTAAATTAAAATATTGTTACTAATAAAACATTAAGTTATTTCCTTATTTTAATTTCAAAAACAATAAATCTTTATTCATAACTAAATGATATTTCGTTTTAATTTTTTGGTTTATGAAAACACTTCCCATAAATATTTATTTATTACATTTCAATCAATATTTGAAATATTTGTTAGCGTACGTGGATTGAAGTATTTGAATATTTATTCATTCATTTGTATTTTAATTACCATTGCAAATTTGAAGTAAGTTACTGTATGTAACATTTAATACTAAAAAAATATTTTTTAGAATATTGACATTTAAAATAAGTCATAAAATAAATTTAACTCGTATTAACATTATAAATTTATCTTTCTATTGGCGTTAAAAAATATTTTTCAATTTTATTATTTTTGTTGAATAAAATTCGCATAATGCTTTGAATATATATATATATTTATATATATATATATATATAAGTAATTATAATTTAAATATTTAAAAATAATATTTATCTAAGTGAATGATGAGTTCTAAAAATTATAATATGAAAATCATATAAATAGGAATACAATTACTTTTAACGAAAAATAACAAAAAGACGAATTTTTATTTTGAAAAGTACGCTTCTTTTTGCAGTGAGTTTAATTTCCTTTTTCTACAAAGGGTTGAAAATTAACAAAAATATATATGGCGAGAGCGTGGATTATGCTTATTTACAGAATGGTTTATTTAATTATACAAAAAATAGCGAGTGGGAAATGCGTTTAAAAATCCAAATTTAAATGTTTTACGAAATGTTTTTTTAAAAATTAAAAATTTAGCATATAAATAGGAAGAACATTTTTATCATCAGCATTAACATAACAGTTTACTCAACATCAATAAACCTAATTCGTTTGTAATTGTGTATTGAAAATGTATTGTTTACTCTAATTATTAAAAATTGCGTTGTTTGATCTGTTTTGTGTTTTAATAATGAATGGAATTTTTAATTTTCAGTAATTTTCACGCATAATGCAGTTTTTTTTATTGATTTTCTAATGAAAATATTGTGTTACATAATAACAAATAAACAATGTTTGTAATATGTAAATCCAAAATAGTGAATCAAAATCAGTTTCCATTCAATTACATCGAACCCGAAATCGCTAGAACAAAAATTAATATTTTTTAATCAATGCAATTACGTTTTCAACTATGCATTATCTGTTTATATTTAATTTAGCTTTAAGCGGTTGTATCTAAAATATATTGAATAATAATAAACTGTTATATTATGTATGTATGTATATATATGTGTGTGTGTGTGTATGTGTGTGTATGAATATATTTAAAAATGTACACATACTTATTATAAGTAGTTAGTAATATATTTTTTTCTTTTCTTGTGCGAACTTAGTGTGTATAATTTATTACAGATTTGCAAAGTAATGTAAAATAACTTCAAGGACTTGTTATTATTTTTGTATTTAATATATTCTGGTTTTTATTCACGTGGTATTTTGTAAAATAAAAATTACAATATATATTTCAATATACGGAAAGAAAGGAAAATGTATCAAGACGTGTTAGTACCTCAATATTCATTTTCACAGAGGTTAATGTTAAATGAGTAAATATCGTACCCTGTAACTAAAAATGCAAATTAAATAGTTTATTATAAAATATACATGCAAATTAAACAGTGGCTCTAATATAACATTTTAATTTCAAATCTATTACTGGACACACTCTATATTTTATTTACATTGAATTCTTAAAGTTTTTTGTGAACAAATTCTTAAATTTATATATTTTCAGTTTGTTTTTAGTTTGGTTATACATTTCTATATTATTTTTTTCGCCCATTTTTTTATTTATTCATATTCTCTTTCTCCTTCTCTGTATTTTTGTTTATTTAATTTTTCTCTATTTAATTCGCTCTCTCTCTCTCTCTCTCTCTCTCTCTCTCTATATATATATATATATATGTATACATACATACATAGATAAACGAATAGAGATATAAATATTTGTTTACAAAAATTTAATATGTAAATTTAAATATACTTTAAAATGTAATAAACATATTTTACAAATATTGTATAGTTGTATTTTAGTGAACTAAAATATTAAATAAAGAGTAACATGATTTCTTTTAATACTTTCATGTGGAAGCCTAAATTGAATCACCTATATATATATATATATATAAGTTAAAAATAAATTTTATTTTAGAAATAATTTTTTAATAAAAAAATACATAAGTTGTAGAATGAAGTAATTTAGACTAAAGGTATTATTTTGTATTTTTAGATTTATATACGAGTAATGTTAATGACATCAAAAATTTGTTTTAGAAGTGAAAATTGGTCTACTCATAAAGTATTATGTTATTTTATGTAATGTATATTGATCAGAATACCTCTGTCAACAAAATAATATAGTTGTCATGTACATTTCATTCCCTAGGTATAATTTTGGAATCATAAGAAATATTTCTTTCTTTCTTTGTACTGTTCTATCATATATACTTTATCTCTTGCTCTCGCTGATATGCAACTTGTATCAAAAATATAATGAATCGAACGTTATTCATTTGTATTGGACTAATATTCTAGTTCTTGAATTTTTAGATCTTAGGTTGCTATCACGTTATTGAAACCAGTTAATCAATTGTTTCAACTGTGTTCACTTTTTTGTGTCGGATTAAAATGTAAAAGCAAAAACGTTCCTTTAAAAATCGTTAATAATATTATACATATGTTTTTTAAATAAATTGAGAAAGTCAATATTATCATCATAATTTAAATTATGCAGTGTTTGTGATATTTAAAGACAGTACGTTGTAAATGAACTCATAATCGAATTTATGTTTCTAAAATATTTCACTTTGTCTTTGAAATTTTGACATTTGTGTTGATGTTCACATATTTAATAATATTTTCTCAGTTATCAATAATTATTTGATATTCGTTTCCTGTTTGTTACTATGTTTTAAGTATTTATATTTCTTTCTTCTAAATCAATACTGATATACGGTCTATTTTGAAAAACTGTATTTTAATCGTGTTGAACTGAAATAAAGTTGTGTAGTGTTATTAAAGATCATATTACATTGTTCTACACGCATTTTCTATGGGACAACGGGAATAAATGTATGTATTTTACTAACCTATAATTAATTTGAATTTTATTTATGAAAATTTTATAATATTGTATGTATGTATATATTATGTTGTATTATGGCTGATTAATTAATAATATATATATATATATATATATATATATATATATATATATATATATATATGTATATATTATATATATATATATATATATATATATTTATATATGTATGTATATTATTTATATATATATATATATATATATAATATATATATATATTATATTTATATATATATATATATGTATATATGTTGTACATTTATATATATATATATATTATATTTATATATATATATATATATATGTATATTATATTTATATATATATATATATATATATACATATATATTTATAGTTATATATATATATATATATATATATATGTATATTATATATATATATATATATATATATATATACACATATATGTATGTATAAATACATATGATGTGTTTTTCTACATAAAATTAGTTTTTAACATAGTGAACATTTCTCATTTATATGTTAATATAAATGTTAGTAATTATTGTATGTAGTACGCGTTTTTTATGTTGTATTTATTTATTTTGTTCGTATGTTTCCATTATTAGTTTGAATGTACCGCATTGCAGTGAGAGGGTAGTCACCCGTCTCCACTATGTGGATACACGTAGAGATAGCTGTGAAACGCAATTCAGCTAAGATCCATATTGCATTTCGTATCTGTGTACCTATTCCGTATCCAATACATGTGTGATGTACTGAACACACATAAGGAATTTCCAGAATATAGTAATGAGATATCGCATGCTTCAAGGAGATGGAATTATGAAATGTTATTTCAGTAGTATGAATAACTGATGTGTTAATTGTGCAACGTACTGTTGGTTAATATGTAAACAACGTGATACTTGTTTAAATTTTGTACATTCCGTCTGTATATTGTTTCATTTGAAAATTTTGTTTTTGAATTATATACATTATGTGTTTATTTTTGAAAACTTGTTGCAAAGAAATGATTTAACTATTTGATATAACTAACTTGATACACTCGTTAATTATTTTTAAATTATGTTCAGAAGAATTTTTAACTTTTCAAATACGTATTAGAAAATATTTATGAAAAAAAGATTTATTTGATATTATCAAGAAAATACGAGTTATTTCTTTCTTTTATATTATTTTTTATTTCATGATTTGTCAGCAACTGAAAAATTATTTGTTAAAATTACGTATTTATTTAAATAAAAATGAATTAGTTTTGCACTCTTTAGTAAACATGACTATTTCCGATGTTATGAAATTAATTTAATGTTCTCAGGTTTCTGCTGTTTTTTTTTCTTTTTGCGAAATATTGTGAAAGCCCTTTATGAATATAATAATAACATGTAATATATATTATTTAGGAAAATACAAAGTTAAATGAATGAATGGTTATAATGGGATTTAGAATTAATAATGGAATTTAGAAATAATAAATGGTCAAAACTAAAACAAAAATTAAATAAGAATTATTATCTTGTAATATTTAACAGATTGTTTTTGTCTTCTGTATATCAAAGGTTGTGTAACAGTTCAATAATTTCGTAATTATTGTAAATTGTCTTAACTCACAATCATTAAAAATTCACTCATGTTTTTTTTGTAGTAATTTCTCTATTTATAAGCGTATTCGTATATCTACAATTACTTTGAAAGATTGATGTAGACGAACTAAAACTGAACCTGAAGGTTCAGAGGTAAAAATAAAATTTTGAACCATAAATCAAAAGTAAATAATTAATACTATTAGTAGCTATTTATTATATTCATAGAACTGTTGAATGTAAATTTTTGCTGTACTTTATCTATTTTGTACTTATCTATTTATTATTTCTAAATATAATTGACAATTTTTTTAATTTACATATATATACATACATATATATATATATATATATATATATATATATATATATATATATTGAGTTTATGCAAAATTGACTGAATAGAAAATGATCAACTTTGAGATTAAGAATAATTTATTTTATAATATTTTAATGAATTGTTAAGTTTTACTTGAAAAATTCTTCCTTTGTATAAAAATATAAAGAAAATACTGCTTCAAAGACGAAAATAATTTATTCATCGTTTTAACAGAGTATTCTTGCTTTTTTATTAAATTGTATTAATTATTTTACCGTTCACAAAACTAATCAGTTCTGTACAAACTAATCTTCATTTGACATAAACGATGTTTCAAACAATTACATTATTATAGAAAACAAGATAATTGCACAGAAGAAAAGCAGTTAAAACAAAGTTTTAACATACATTAGTACAAAGAATATAACCAAGAGTATGTACTGATCTTTAGTAAAATTAATTAGTCAAACTATCTGGCTGAGAAACTGTTAGGAAATAGTTAAAGTTTTCATGTAATTTCCTATTTCACTTAAACGAGAATGTGCTACAGTTAGGATGTGCTGGAATTACTAAATGATAAATGTATATATGTAACTGATTTCAAATTAAAACTCGACGTATAAAAGACGTCTAGAGAATAAGAAAAAATATGAAACTTTCATTTTATTTTATCACCATGAAATCTGTGTGCTACATATAACAGTGAATTATAAAAATTTTCATATTTTATACAGAAATAAGTTATTTTTGTGCCTTTGCAACAGTGTATTTTTCTAATATATTTCCATATTTATATAGAATAACAAGTAACTATTTATATCTACATGTATATATATATATATATATATATATATATATATATATATATATATATATATGTCTATATGTGTGTGTATGTGTGTGTGTGCGTGAGCCTGTGTTTGGTTAGTGTATTTATGACATTAGTGTATAAACTACGAAATAGTAACATTAAGCCTAATTAATTTAAAAGGGCAATAACTAAAAACGTAAATTTCGTTATAAATTATAAAAAAAAACAAATAATTTAACTTTCTTAGATATCTTTAATATTTTTTATATATATATATATATATATATATATATATATATATATATATATATATACATTTATGTGTATATTATATGTCTTTGATAGTCAAATATGACAGTATTGTATTAATTTTGAACAATTTTCATCATTAAATAAAAAATATTGTTAAGAAATTGTTGTATTTAGATATAAAGCAAATATATAAGTTACGTTTTTCTAAAAATCAATTCCTGTTAATGTATTCAGAAATAATAACTAATAATGACAAATTTTAAGATTTTTATTTTTCTGACAATCTTTACATATTAGTGTTCTTATTTTTGAAATAAATTTGTTTGTATAGTTAATTCATAATGGATTTATAGAACTCTAATATTTCTAAGAAAAAAATTAAATTAAACTGTCAATCAGTTTAAATTATTTAAATACTTAAAGAAATGTTTATGTTGCATCTGAATATATATATGAATATATATATGAATATATATCTGAATATATATATATATATATATATATATATATGTGTGTGTGTGTGTTATAAATTCATTTTTAATTCTATCTTATATGAGATAAATTTTTATTTTCAATAACATCTTACTAAAGTTTATTGTATGTTATTTGACATGGTTTTGTTATTTTTTCTTATTTATATTTTATGCTTTTAACATTTCCCTAAAGTGAAGGAAAATATTCAGATACCGTAACTAGGGAATGTTTTCTCGGAATTTGCTTTTATATCAATTCATCTAAAATTTATACAGACATGTATAGATTTCAATAGAAAAGTTTTGTTTTATGACAGGCTTTCCTTTGTTCTGTCATTTCACACATTATGTCAGATTTAATAATGCTTAAGTATTTTCATATTTTACGTTAAATATTTTTTGAACACATGTGTATTTTGAATTATTTGTTTGATATAAAATACAAAAAGACAAAAACACAACTAAACACCCACCCACCCACATACACATACATATATATATATATACTGATTTATAAGTATATGTATGAATATACATTGTATGATATATAATGAAAAATATTTCAACAAACGATAAGATAAATATAAAAAGTCACTTCATGTAATAATCTTAATACGAGTGGCAACCTTTAGCCTTTTTTGATTTATAGTACGACTTTTTCCTTCGTTATTTCAAAGTTGCCATTTGACTATTACCACGAACATAAAATATCATTTCTCCACTAAACTTGACATTTTAAAAGTGCAATCATATATGCACGAAGCTAAACGATCTCGGTATCATAAGAAAATTTCTCGGTTTTATACTCGTATAATATCGTTTTATTATTTTATTACTTATATTATTTCAAAGAAAATGTAAGATATTGGTGTAGAAATTCATATTTAACAAGTGCACGACTTGTTATTCACACATATGCTCAAGTATAAATATTATATATATATATATATATATATATATATATATATATAATATAAATAATTATTTTCGATTCGCCCTAAAATCCCAATAACAACAACAATATAAATAATAACGTAGTTATGCACTATTAAAATATATTTCTATAATGTAATTCACACAGAAATCTGGTAACTAATTTTTGAAATATGATATTAAAATATAATATTTTATATGTATTATTTTTTATGACAATCTTTTAAATAGCAATATTTTTTTAATTTAGGTATAAAATTAAAACTGTGCCCTGAAATTGAATTAATCAAAGCTCTGTTTTAATTTAAAATATTTTCTCATCGTTTTAGGATTTTGTATTGTCAACTCTAATTTAAAACTTTAAAAACACTATGTATCTTTGCCAAGCAGTTGGCCTAACCTCACAAAACAGTAGTGAACACGATGATGTCCGAAAAGTAACATATAAGATATTGTATACTTTTTGCACTGTAGTTGAAAAAATCGGGAATGATTTGTTCAGCTTTGGGGGAAGGTATTGTGATGCATATAATAGGCAAAAAATGCTAAAGCAGTGAAAAAGGTCTGAAAATGCATTACGACTTCATCGAGTCAAAACCGGCATCTTTTTTCCAACAAGGAATTCGTTAGTTACTCGACAAATGAAGCAAAGTGATATACAATAATGAAGTATATTTTGACAATTGAAATGTATTCCATTTTTCCATAATCATTAATTTTCTACAAAAAAGGCACGGAATTAATATGTACGCCCAATAATAATTGTTCTTCATCTGTATAAACACTGGCGATGGACAATATTGCTGAATTTCAATTAATTAACTTGATTAAATATAATATTTAATTCAAATATATATGTAGTATTACCTAAATGTTAGATTATGGTTTGTATATGACATTAATTAAACAGTTCAGTTAATCTCATATTATATAGACATATGCTTTAGTTTCAAGTATTGTGTCGTAATTACATTATTCAATATATACTATTAAAACGAAATACATCAAAATAGATTCTGAAATCAAATCAATGTTCATTTAATAGTATATGTAATTCAATTTAAGTGATGATCCACTGATAAATCAATTAATATTTCTATATTCTAATTTATATATATATATATATATATATATATATATTTAGTAAAGTATTTATTTTTATAAAATAGAAAAATTGTCATTTAAAAATATGTTAGTTTACTTATGGTAATTATTTAAATTTTAATATTATTTTATTGATCATTTTAATTGGTAAAATAAGAATTTTCTTTAGCAAAATATGTAAAAAAGTTTGCACAAATATGATCACTGTGTTTTGAACATATTTATAACTGTTTTTATATCAAATTGAACCAGGGTACATTTTTTATTTATATGACGATTAATCAATATGATGATGGACCAATATTTTTACGAATTTTGTAACATCTAGGCCACCAACAATCGGTAGCACTTTTGTACGATTATAATCCTGAAATAAGTTATCTCCACTAATTTAATTCATTGGGAATTTTCATGCATATGTGTAATAAATAATACTTTATGTTGAGAGATTCATACATAGTAAGTTTCTCTATATAAACATAAAATACTGTAATAATTGATTATTATAAACGAAGTTCGTAAAATTTGGACTCTAATAACTTTAGCTTATAATATGTAATCTCACAATCTTTCAGTTAACTGAAAAGATAGCATAGTTCTGAGGTTTTTTAAAAATCTACATGTGTAGCTATAGTATACAGATGCATAATTTGTTTCTTCAGATTGCATGCATTTTAATTTCAATTTTTATCACAATTTCAATTATTAAATGTTAATAAGAATATATTTTTTAAAAAGGCAGCAGAAGATAGTATCTCTAAAATTAAAATAATATTATATGAAATGGTATTACATTTATATAAGAAATAAGTGAATTTTTAGTATGTCAGGTGGTTGTACAATATGTTTCTGAATGCAGAAAATCAATTTGTTTCACTTCAACTTGTCTTACTTAGATTATTTATGATATATATATATATATATATATATATATATATATATATATATATTTGTATTTGTTTGTTAAGATGAATGTATACGAGTCATTAATATATCAATATAATTACAACATAAATCTGAGATCAGAGTGAGTAATCACAACCGTATGTACAATTCTTCGTACAAAGATAAGAGTATGCAACTGAAGTGGAAGTAAAATTTCAGTTCTAGTATAAATATACAAGTTAAAAGTAAATTATGAATTTAGTCGAGATTAAGAGGTAAAACTAAGTTGAGCGGAATCTCAACTTCCGAGATAGTTATGTCCGGAAATAGTATAAAACTACGCTCTAATGAACATGGCCAGTTGAGTATGTATGAGTTTCCGATGTTAACCACTGTAAATTAGTCTAGATTGACTTATTAATGAGATAAACGTACCTTTGTGCATTTCAGGTAATAAATTCACTAGTATAAAGGTGTATTTAACTTTCTACATATATTATGAAAGATATACTAACAAGTAAATTGAGTTTGTTTTATAAATACGTAATTAACTTTCCATAAAGTAACATATTAGCTACCGTCGTTTTACTTTTTCGCCCAAGTCGAAATTCAGTTTCACCTATCAATCACCTTCTGTTTCGGTTTGTTATCCTTACGACTGTCTCGGAATAATATTATTTACAACGAGTTGAATGTGACATTCCGCAAATTAATCTTATTCCCTAGTTTTTGTCTACAATATGTTTTTATAGCAAAGACTTTGATAGACATAACATCTGTTTTTATTTGTCGTTCTTTCATTCTTTCTCAAAATACGTGTACTATACATACATTCATACACACATATATATATATATATATATATATATATATATATATGTGTGTGTGTGTGTGTTATTTGTAACATAAAAAATTATGAAATTATATTTCACGTAATGCTTTTGTTCAAATGTGTCATCGGTATTATTTTACTATATATATATATATATTCAATTGTTTTTTCAAAAGTGCATGAAATGCAGTTTATTTTCCATAAGTTTTGAATATGGTATCGTCTAGATGGTGGCCTTTATTCGCGGTACACTTTTGAAGTCGATTTCTGAAGATTCACATCACTCTCCAGGTCATTAACGGCGTTATCGATGATTTTTTTTTAGCATATAGCGGCCTTCAGTTCATTAATGTTTGTCGGTCGGTGTTTGTAGAGCTCAGCTTTCAGATGGCTCTGAAGAAAAAAGTCATAAGTGGTGAGATAGTGTGAACGTGCAGACTACCCAACATCACTGCGTAACAAGATAAAGTGCACTAGAAACAATTATTTTAAAATTTCCATTAATCTCCTCACCATGTGGAGGATGGCCGTATCCTTGTTGAAACCATACATCCGAATTTCCAAGTTCGGTGAGTTTCGGTACCAACAAGTTCCATAGCATCTCCATATACCGATGGGAAGTCACTATAACGATTTGGCCTTCCTCTTCAAAAAAATAAGGGTCATTAACATCAAAATCTGCAACAGGGCATCAAACAGTGACACGTTGGCTGTGTAGAGACCTTTAATGAAGCTGATGAGGAGTGTTTTTTGCTTAGTAATATTAGTCTGCTTGTTAACTTAACCAGATGTCAACTTCGTCATTGGTGAACAAAACAGCGTTTGCAGGAACATTTTGAAGGATATATTTACAACATACCATTCGATTCTCTCATTCGCGTTCCTTAATTTTCTGAACAACCATTCTTTTGTACGGAGGAAACTTAAGATCTTCATATAAAATTCACCAAATAGTTCGATTAGACAACCCTAAAGCAGAAGCATGTTTACAGGCTGGACGTATGGGAGATTGTACAATGGACTGTCTCACAGCGTTGAGATCTTTTTGGTTTCCGAACACTTCGTGGTCTTCCAGGTGGTTTTCGTTCTAATGCCGAACCTGTAGCCCTTAAATTTGCAACCTATTTTCACCTGGAATGGGAGAAGTATGCAATGCCTAATAAGTTGCTTTTCAGATACCATCGTATTCATTACTATTTTATGAGATTATGCCAACTGCTTGGCTAAGATATATAGTGTGTTTAAATGTTAGGGTTGCCCCTTCAAAATCCTAAAACGACTAGAAAATATTTTAATTTAATACAGTGTTATGATTGATTTAATAGTACCGAATTAATTTTAACTCCTAATATATAAATTTATATTTTTCCTAATATATAATTTTATATTATTCTTTTTTTACAAAAAATCGAGTTAAAAGGGTTAAAAAATAATATCTTTTATGAAATTTCAATATTTAGACAATTCAGAAGAATAATACTTAATATTTTAAACAAATAACTTATTTGTTGATTAATGTGTAATACAGATATTATTTAAAGATGTGAATGTATATTAAAAAATAATTATTGATTAATCAGTTTTGGAGAAAATTATTTCAAAAGTTTTAGACTTTCATACAAAATTATTATACTTTCTATTATGTTTAGTTTCTGTTGAAGTTAGAAATAAAATGTTCAATTAAGTTTCATATCAATAAGTTTGAGCTGCTGCATTCTTAAATAAGTTTCATTTAGTTTTTATTTTTATTTATTTGTCAATTTAATTATTATTTTGGTTCGTTTCAATGTGAATAAGAAATAATGTATTACTTGATGTTTCACAAATATGGATATAAACATGTATAAGCAGAATTATAACGTAAAGTTACAAGACCGTTGATGTATTTTTAGTAGAGCAACATATTCATAAACAGTCACATACTTCACGTTCGTATTCCTTATCACTTAAAAGCGGTTTGTGTGTGAGTATAATATTTATACGGCTGGTGCATTTCAAATGCACACGGCAGTACATTTAAGCTACAGGAAGTAAAATGTATACGGTTTGAATTTTAATTTTACATTTTATATGTTTCGTTTTATTTACACATACTATTTTCAATGAAGTCTCGTTTGCTCTCGGTTAACCGTATTTACATTTCAACCATTATATAATTATTTATTAGATTAATACACAGAAACGTTGCTGTAGAACGAACAGGCAAAATGTATGGAATGTGTTTTATTAAAATTTATATGATTTTAATATAAATATATGAAGTGTTGTATGTTTTCCGTTTAAAAAAATTAAACAAGTTAGATTGTTTGTAAATTTTTTGATTACAATAGGTTCCAATTTATATAAAAGTAGAAAATTTTGTTTATTTAAGAAGTTTTTTCTCTAGAAAGAAAAGGAAATAGTAATACACATGTCTGGTAAAAACATATAATAAAAAATAAGTTCTGATAAAAAATATAAATAACAGAACTGTTCTTAATATTAACTCTAATAACTTTATTGTAATAACTCTAATAACTTGTATTCCATTAGATATTGTTGATGAGTAAGATTTAATTAATTATATTTTTTTAATAAATATATGTTTATTTATTGTGTTTTTTACAAATTTTATTATAAAATACACGTTCAATTATATTGGTGTGCTTTTTAATAGCTCTCTAATTTTTAATAAAATTATTCAATAAATTATCGGCGAAACGAGCATTTTGATACATACTTTAAATGTAGAACATTTAATAAAATAGTTATTTCTCGGAAATATATATTTGAAAATAATAGAATGAAACAGAGAACATTAAATTAATCCAATATCCTTGAAGAGAGTTGGAAGGAATTTACGAAATTCTTAGTAAAAGCTATTACGTATTCCATTTATTTACTAACTTATTGTCTCGTAATTAGGTTCGTTGTTTCAATGATTTTCTAAAGTCGTGTACTGGTTTTTGTCGGAATTTTTAGAATTTCGTATTGTTAATATAAGATCTTAGTAAAATCATGTACATCATAAAAGTGACTTATAAATTTATATTTTGGTCATGTTTTGAATTTAGTAGTAAATTGTTTAAATTTTCTGAATGAAAGTTTCATGTTTTCATAAAATTCCATTATTTTTATTTTAAATCTATAATTTTAATTAATATATCTATGCATTGTTCTGGTGATCTTCGTCCATTATAATCAATTTAATATAATGTTTTCCATTACAAATTTTGTTTCGTATACTATCTGAAAATTGATTTTATTATATATATATATGTATATATATATATATATATATATATATATATGTGTGTGTGTGTGTGTGTGTGTGTGTGTGTGAATTAATTAATGATATTTAAAAAGTATTCTTAAGAGTTCGATAAATCGTGAATGTCAAAATTATATAAGAGGAGCGAGTTTTGTCATTTCTGTTTGGTAAACGTTTTAAAGCTTTTAGAAGATTTCTATTAAAAGCTCAAAGAGATTATGAATGTCTGTGAAAGCGAGTGACGCATGCGTGCGGTATGTTTTTTTGTGTCGTAAAGCACTTGCGCCAGTCTCTCTAGCCGTGCGAATGGGATGATTAAAGCAGCCTGGCGAAACAATAGACTTGGAATTATCATCCATTTTAATATTTGAAGTGCTTTTCTCGTCATGTGCGAGGATTTAAAGATGTTCTCATTAACAGGTAAATACATAAATGCCAGATGATAAAGTCATTTCATATGATTTTAATTAAATTCGTACATTTCATACGTCTTAAATCTCTGATTTGTATTTAATAGTGTTTCATATTTTTATTGGATCAGGTTTATGATCATTTACATATCACTTTTTTAACTTCAGTTATTAAACTTACTCAGTTATATTAAAGTTACTCAGTTATTAAAATTATTTAGAAAAACATATGATGACACAAGGTTTTCCGTTTTTGTTATAATCCAGTATCTCAATTCACTGAACTCTTATAAACGTGTGCAAAAATGTTCAATTGTTCATATATATATATATACATAGTATTTTAATTATAATTTTTCAACGCATTGATATTTTAAGTACCATAATTTGTTTAACTAAAATTTATGAAAAACATGTTTTGAACATTATAAAACATAACATATAACAAACTGAAATGACAGAGATAAGATTAAATGTAATAATATAATTCAAAAAACATAGAAAACGTTTTAAAATATTCTTTTTTAAAGCTGACATTGTCAAAAATGCTGTTGTTTTTGTGGTGCAAAACATTTATAATATTAGCTAAATTGTAACATAATTACATCCATTATAAACTGCATTCATTTTATTTTATAATTGGCTACGTTTTACAATTTTAATCTCATGTATGCGTTTTCATACAGCTAAATAACATTAACTATTTCCAATCCATAAATTTGGATACAAATTTAAATGTATATATATATATATATATACACACTTATCAATATTTTCCGTCAATTTATTTTACATAGAAAGTTGTGATATTATATGGATTTTAAAATTGAAAAAACCGGATTATTGTAAAAGTAGAAATTAAAAAAAATTAATGATGTATGAGTTTTGTTTCGTATGTTTTGTCTATATGTAAAGTAAATAGGTTTTTTAATAAATTTACATTAATAATTGTACAAAATTGCTATTATTAAAATGTCTTTCTGTGTATCCGATATTCAAGATTGTTTCCATTGAATTCTTGAGGCTAGATTTCAGTTCGTCTTTTCTAGAGCAGCTTTAAATTTTCGTCATCTTGGGGTAGATATTTTTGAACTAGAATTTGAATTCAAAAACATTTATTTAAAAACGAAGAAAGTTGGAATTGATGTTACAATAAACTAAATCACATGTGTCTTACAAAATTCACATAGAAAAATGAAGAACATATATTCAGGAAAACAACACAAAAAAAATTATTTATTAAACCTTTTCTAAATAGTTCTATGGATAAATTTCAATAAAAATATATTCAATAATAATATTTATTATTAACAAATGGTTGAATATTATTTTCGAGTAATATTTTTAAATACTCTTAATAAGATATGAATATTTCTTTGAAAAGAAAATTACTTGGCAGTTAAAAATTTCAAATTGAGTTTAGATAATTTAAATGTTTTTGTAAGAAAAGCTTTTCTCGTTAATGAAACAAAAATTTTCAAGGATTGTTCTGTCGTATAAATTGAAATTTTTTTTTACAATGTTTGAATGTTATATCAGATTTTCATCAAATTAAATAAATTATATGTCAGGTACTCAAAGTAACAATACTGTTATAAAATTATTAACTATAAAATAATACAAACAGAACGTTTTTATTTAAATTCTGCCTTCGAGAAATTTTCAGGAGGTAAAAAGATTTTCGTATAATAGAACATGTTTAGATTAGTTTTAGACAGGTTTAAAAAAACAAATTAAAAGAGTTACAAGCTTACAAAATAATAATAAATATAATTAAATAATATAATTAAAAGTGGAACTAATTGTTTTTTTAGATAAAGAGGAATCAAAGCAATCATATATTGCATTCAATTCGATATGTAAATCTTATTATAAATAAACGTAATGGAGTTACAGTGCTGTTCGTACAAAATATTTACATTTTAAATTGCTTGTAAAATGTTTACTTCTTGGTTGTTTGTATATGCCATGTTTGTATTACTCACTGACAAGAAATACGTAATATTATATTCCATGAAACTGTTAAACATTTATTTTATATATTATACAGATTTCTATTGCATCTAAATTTGAAAAATGAATATTTTTAGAAAAGATTTCATTTTATTATTTCTTTGAGAGAACTTTATATAATAAAATATTAATTTGATTAAGTTTACTAGATTATTTTTAGAATTTTTTGAATGATGTAACAAAAAGTATTCAGTCAAAAAAGAAACACTCTATTTTACTCATAAAACGGATAATATGTTAAATATGCTTTAATTAAAATACTGTTATGTATCATGCAATAAAAAATATTATCAAATACTTTTATATTTCAAACTTTTTAATCTTAAACAGGAATTCATTTAAAAAAATTCTTAAAACGAGAATAAAATTAAAAAATTATTGAGTGATATTTCATATTTACATAATATTCAAATAAGCGGATAAAATATTGTTAATACAAAATATCTTCGTATTTTCAATATGTAAAATATGCATAGAATTTGAAACTTGAATAATAATAATCTTTAATAATATTTCTTTAGAATTCCAAAAATTAATTTAACACGATGTTCAAAAATATGTATTTTTTTATTTTTTCCATATTAGTTGGAATATATTAAGTTGACAAATTTAATTTAATATGATTATAACATTTCATAAAACGGTTTAGAGCTTCTTCAAAATTCATAAAATGAATTTTTAAATTTAAAAATTTAAATCTTCAGGCTGTATGGGGCCACTGAAAAACTCTTTCGATTTCATGTAATTTTTTAGATATTGGACGTATGGATTAATCATTTATATAATATTTATTATTGTTGTACATAATAAAATAGATATTGTACCTATATTTTATTATACTAATTGCTTTATATTAATATTCGAACTCTTAGAATTAAACATAATTATAAAAAAATAGATAGATAATAAAATATGTCATTATTCACAATTTGCTAAAATTAAATGATTGGCTAAAAGATAAAAATTATATTTCATTTTGAACGAAGATCAAAAGAATTATTTTTTCCTTAATCTCGTATATATTTCTACACATTTCATCAAAACCCATTTCCGATTTAAAAGAGAAAATATTTTGATTTACAAATTGATAATTGTTCATAATCCTTTAAACTAGGTCATCGTATTGCTACGTAATTTATTTAAAATCCCTGAACGGTGAAAATATATTTAAATGAGAACATTACTGCGCTTAGAGCACTCTGCTGATTTATATTATATAGAAAAAAAACGACTATTTATAAAGAGACGAATGCCGGATCACCGCGTGATTTTCATTGACCGATAAAACCGTGTTGTGATGGTGGCGGTGCCCTGTAATGCTGCCGATGGAGGTGCCGAGTAAATTGTGAACGGTGAGATTTGTGGATTGTGGAATGAAGCTATATGCTATGGTAAAATATACAGTAGCGTGCTTGAAAAAATGAAGTACATTTATCTATTTTATTTATCTATCTATATACATACAAACATATATATATATATATATATATATATATATATATATATATGTATAAATCTATATATATATATATATATATCTATGTATATATGTATATATGTATATCTATATATATATATATATATATATATATATATATATATATAGATATAGATTTATTTTTTAAAAATATCAAACAAGGCACAATCAAATTAAAAGAAATAATGAAAATGTATTTAAATATTTGACTGATAATAAAATATTTGCTTATTTTAATACCTATGAAGTTATTTCAAAATTGTGTTGTGTGTGTATATATATATATATATATATATTAGGTGTACAAATTACTTTGGTGCCATTTTTAGAATACATTTCAATCCTCAAAATATCCCCCATTATTTTGTAAAACCCCTTCATCTCTCGGTTGGCTGTTTAATCTCTTATCGAAAAAAGATGGCGGCTTTGAGTCGATAAAGTTCTAATCTATTTAAGGACCTTTTCCACTGCTTTAGCATTTTTTGCATGTTTTATGTATCACAAAACCTTCCCCTAAAGCTGAACAAATTCTTGCGACTTCGGCAGCATTTTTCTTTCTACCGGAATGAGTATGCAATGCCTAACATGATATTTTTAGGACGCCATCATATTCGTTACTGTTTTTTTTTTGAGGTTATGCCAAGTGTTTGATCAGTATACATAGTGTTTCTAAATGTTCAGTTTGGCATTTCAAAATCATAAAATGATGAGAAAATATTTTAATTTGAAACAGAATTCTGATTAATACACTATAAAATAAATACAGATTTATTAATTTAAATCCGAAAATTATACATTTAATAAAGATAGATCGTTTAGAAATTAATAAACTTTTAAAGAAGTATGTAAATTATAATATAGACAAAAAAAACGTGAATTAGAAACAACTTAGCTTCAGTTTTTTTTTATTTTATATTGTTATTCGATACTTTGTGTGCTTCCTTCCGACCTAAATATATAATATCTCTTAAAACACTTTGTTAAAAGGTAGTCCTACTCTTTTTCAGTATTTATACTAACTGTGGTACGATATAAGGTAGATTTCTTCTGCTTGCATACTACTTTGAATAATAGCGGATACGTTTTCTGCAGGTTTAAGACATGGATTTTTTAGAGGCCATTGGAAAAAGGCATGACGCATATTTCTGTATCACACAAATTTCTGACTCTTCTAAAAAGTGATTTAGTTACTATAGTTGCATGCTCTATTGAGTTGTCGTATCTAAAAATAAACTAAAAAAACATTATCATTTTCTCGAAATAAAATAGCAATTAATTGAAAACTACGACAAATCAAACTTTATTTTTACATTTTACAAATAGAATCAATTTTATTATTCCAGTCGCGGTTAAAGTTTATTTCTTGGATGATTTCACAACTTCATACGATGTGGAGCTTGTATAGGAAGCAGGTTTTTTTTAGAATATTCCAGATGTTTCACGATTACTTTTTTAAAATATTCTTAACTTTCTTGAATTTTTCGAAATTTGTTTATTAATTAACTTTTGAATTTTTTGCCAGATACCAAATAAGAAATCAATAAGTACATATTTAATTTTTATTACTAATACTTATAGATTACTTCTTCGACTCTTTTAAACATAAAAAAATACTTCTAGTTTAATCTTAAGCAATTTTACGTATATTTACATAAACATTTAGTCAATTTCTTTTGAAACCAATTTAATATACTAGAGATTTTAATGATTAAATACTGTTCACATTTTCATCTTTTAATAATGTATTTCAACGATGTATAAAGTTGAATTATCTCAAACATAAAAATATGAATGTTTGACCAATTTATGTAACAGTATCTAAATATATTTTTACTATAAACAATGAATAAAATATTGTTTTTACTAAAGTTACATTTTATACAACATTGAAAAATAAATATTTTTTAACAAAGCAAGTATAGGCAAATATTTGTTGGAATTTCGTATGTATATATATATATATGTGTGTAAAAATTTTATTGTGCAAAAAAGTGTATTTTAAAATTTTATTTAAGGAAAATTGAGTTTAGAATGTATGTCTTTTATATATATATATATGTATATATATATGTATATATATATATATATATGTGTGTGTGTGTGTATTTCGTATTTTTATATGAGTATTTGTGTATAAACGACAGTAACGTTTTGGTAGAAAGAGCTTGTTCTGGTAGACGAGTATTTTTTAAATATTTAATTTTTTAAGAACACTTTTAGATACAAGTTCAGATCTGATATAACGTCTTTCTTGAACGGAAATGGGCGAGATTCAGTTGAAGTGCATATCTAATATACCCACACATAAACATAAATATATGATATTCTTAGTCCTACGCTTATGATATCGGTAAGAGTAGTAGTGAGAGTGTGTATATGTAAAGGTTTTACCCACGTACAATCTATTATGCATTTACGTAAGTTACGGTCGAGTTTTCAGCTCGTTGTTTGTGCGACTTCACGGGATGTTTTAACCGTGTGGCTATAGTGAGATTGGCAGCTAAGTGGGAATATACATTCAGCGTCGACAAACTTATCGGATTGTGAAAAATGAATAAGCTAAAGATTAACAAACGAAGACAAGTAGCGAGCACGTGGGATTTTAAAACGAACACTATTACGGCACGGCGTTGTTTTCGTTTCGATTCAACCATGTTTTCATTTAATGCCTTGTTAAAATTTTGTTACCTTTTCGTTACTACAAGAATTTAAAGATGCAAATATCTAATATATATGATAATGTTAATAGCTTTTTGTAACAGGACTAATGAATGAATTTCTATAAAGATTAAAAAACAACATTAACAACAAAAATATCGCTAGAATATTATTTATATACAAGAATATATATATATATATATATACACATACATATATACATACATACAATAGAATCACGGTAGCGTTGCAACTAGATAATTTGAAATATCCCAGTACTTCAACATAGCTTTAATTTGATTTTTACCCTTTATAGTTTGAACACTACACGATGTAGTTTAGCATCACGTTGGAAATTGGTTTTAATTATCAAATTTCTTCGTAAATCATAACAAAAGCGTATCCTACACTTAACATTGGTATGTATGTATGTATATTGTTCCCGAGAAAAATTAAAAAAATTGAACGTTACATTATTTTTTTATATGTACATAATATATTACTTTCCATTTATATATTTTAATAATGTATAGAGACGCAAAATAAATTAGTTTAATTTAAAACAAATCAATTATGTGTAAAATTAAAAAGTATTTCTTAATAATTAAAATATACATTATTTATATATATACATATATGCACACACACACACACACATATATATATATATATATATATATATATATATATATATATATATATAAGATAATTTTCGTTTATAAGCTTTAACTATTTATGAAATAAAAAAAATAATAAAACTTCACACAAACAATAAAAAAGAATTGGATACATCTTTGTACCTTGTTAGTGTAGAATCATCTATAATTTGATAATATCGGTGTACTTATTAAGTCAAACTTCAGCATTCTTTCTCTCGTATATGTTAATTATTACATTTATTTATTAGAATTTGTACTTTTCATAGTGATAGTATTTTCTTGTGACATACACATGAATGGTACAATATATATTTTTACTAGTCTAATGTTATCTAAGTAAGTAGTCCTTGTTATACTAGATTACTAGAAAAATAATTGCGGTTTTTTACCTTCAAATGTATATACATTTTTTAATTTAAATGGTTCTAAGTGATCCAGAACTGTTAGATGACTAACGCATAACTTTTGTGTAAAGTCTCGACTTGTGCGTGCTTCTAATTCAACTAAAGACTTCCATTGGTCGTTATGAACTGAATAAGAATGCCCACGACCTTTTTCTTCTTTAATGTTCTCATCCAAAGCACAAAATTTTTGGAACTACCATTGTATCGTACGTTCCTTAACAGTACATACATTAAAAGCATCGTTTAGTTTACAAGCTGTTTCTGCTGCTTTACCACCCGTTTTGAACTCATATACAAAAAAGCTCTTCTTTGCTTCTTTTCCATCCCTAATTCAATAGCCCAATCTTAAATTAAAATTAATAATAAAACCAAAGTCGATGTTACTAAAGTACAGACTAAAAAATGCACTTTAAAATGATATTAACATGAATACGTTGAAATGACACTTTCATTGGAAAAATAAGGTGAGAATTCACAAAACAAAAACCGAAATTATTTTGCTACCAACCTAATACTTAATTACTGTTACAGTTATCTTCTTATTTTGTCTAATTACATTCACAATTATAATTCTTTTAGTGAATTACATGATAATCATGTTATTAACTGGAAATTTTCTTGTATTGAACAATTAAAACTTATAGATTTAAAAATATGTTCTTAGGAGGATATTTCTACTGACTTGTACAATGAGTATGCCTTTTATTTTTTACATATTTTTATAATATATATTCACTGACTATTGTTTTAGAGCTTTGTTCTTATTTGTATTAATATTTTATAGTGTGAACAAAATTTTAAAATATGTTCTAAGATCTCTTTTCACTCTTGTTTCATAGAATACAAATTGGATCCCTGTGTACAGCGCGAGATATTTACGTTTCTCAATTATATATTCTTTTCAATTATTACATTATATGACTTGCATTTGTTAAAATGAATGTAGTAATTATTTAACACAAGACAGAACGTACTAAAAGATCAGAATGTCACAAAAATTCATTCAGGTTGCCTTGTACGTCACCCAATAACATAACTTACACTAACCGTAGACTTATAAAGGGTTAAAATTGAGTCATTTATTTTGAATTAAAATTTTGCTGATTCATAAAAGCGTTTTGCACAAATGAAAAGATATTTTAGGCTGATGTATTAAAGTAATTAAAAGTGATTTTTGTTAAAATAACATTTATATATATATATATATATATATATATATATAAGATGAAGAAAAATGACGGAACTTTTGTTTTCAAATATAAAAACTGTGCATATTTTCTTTCAATCCAAGCATAAAATCACAGTTAATTAAAAACGCAAATTAATATTCCCGACATAAAAAATATATTCACGAAACTGTGTCTTTATAATGAAGACTTCTTTCTCTTCAACCACAATTGTCTTCTTATTAAGGCAAGCGTATTCAACCGCGAATATCCATAAAGCTACGACATTAAGATTATTAATTTTTGAGCTCGGGTCAAAGATTAAAGACGACGCATTTCAAAAGACTACGTAATAACGCCTCGCCAAGAATATTTTGAAATTTTAAAATGAATGCATTCATATATATATATATATATATATATATATATATATATACACACAAATACATATATATATATATATATATATATATATATATCGATATTCATTGAATTTCCTTTTATATTTTAATTTTAAAGATATTTCCCAATTTTGTTTCGTCATAATTTGCATATTTAATTTAAATGTTACCAGCGTTGAGTATAAGCATGTTTTGTTTTTCGTATTGATTTTATACTTCATTTAATTGGTATTTTGTAACATTTATTTTTTGGAATTGGTTTATTGATGAGTAATATTTGCATATATAAATTTTAATTAATACTATATATATATATATATATTAAAAACAATTATATATCAGGGGTTTATGATGTATATAATTTACAATATACTGTTAAAAAATAATTTTTCAAACAGAATAAATTGAATGTGCTTTGAAGTTACAATATGAGCTGTTTAATATTTAGAAATAAATGAAAAAAAGATAGATTATTGTCACTTTGATGGTAATTGTTTTAACTTTAAAGCAGTGAAGCCGTCTGAAGGAGAATAATTATAAATCGTACAGAATTTATAATTAAAATTTATTTATTACTACCAGCTTTTATGTCAATAACTATGTGAAATTCCTGGGACAAATACTTAACGCTGTTGAAAACATTTTATGTCACGCGAATAAATTTTAATTAAAAGCGGAGGTTAGCTAAAAACAGAAAATCATAACAATATTGAGAAAATTACCATCTGCATAGGTATGCGTCTGACAGAACAAGAGACATGCGCGCATCATTTGTTTATACGCCCGTTCCACGGGCCTGTAATTATGTGGTTTAAATCACATTCAAATAACAAACGTAGAAAGCTAATTATTGTCAGGCTAAATAATTTATTCATTATTCATAATCCCGTATTCGCAGTCAGCCTGGATGAATTTTGACGGTGTAATCAATTTCAGAGGTTATACTCTTACGTTATTGATTAATGGTATTCTTTAATTTTCAGTAATGTATATGAATTATGCACCTGGAATAAAAAGTTAACATGTATATATATATATATATATATATATATATATTGTTAGTATAGAAACAATTGAGGATCTTCAAAAGATTGCTTGTTGAATATTTTGTGTCAAAGATGTAAGTGATTGACATTAAAACATTATTTTTTTATTAAAATGTATGCAACATATTTTTCGTTAAATGCTTAAAAATAAATTTTAACCCCATTTTTTTAGTATGTAAATATTAAAAAGATCAAATCAAAGAGATTATTTAAATTTTAATATAATAAATCGTATTTAGTAACTGTTGCTTTTATAATACACTCCGTCATTTGATAGTTTTATTTAAAGGAAGTGTCATCATTGCACGTTTTTAAATAAAATAAATTCGAGAAATAAAATCATTGTACTTGGAATCTGAAAAAGGCTTATTACGTGAGCTGAGACATAACTTCATATTCCATAAAGGCAGAAACAGATTCGGTCCGGACGTCCCTTGTCGTTTATAAACCAACACTCTACGGCGTGTGATTTGCTGAAATTGAAAATAAAAATATACAGCATGTTTTAAAAAAATAAAGAATCGTTGTTATTTTAAAATGATGAATATTTATGAATGTTTTCGTGTAATCAAATATTAATATTGAAAATTATACACAGGAACATAATTTATATTTCAGTGAATAATTTTGATTGAATATATTTGGACCAATTAATTTTTTGAAACTATTTTCAAAATAATAAAAATGATGTATATTTTTTTATTTTCAATATATGTTTTAAAATAATAACTTTTTAAAAGGCAAACTTATTTCGATATTTTTATGATATATATATATATATATATATATATATATATATATATATATATATATATATATATATATATATATATATATATATATATTGATTTGAGAGGTAAACTCTGAACACTTTCAAACGAATATTTGTGATACCAGAAAATGTGGTGCCTACAAACACATTGATTAATATAATTTTATATGTAAAGCCATATTGTATGAAGGTCATATAAAAATAGTATAATTGCAACTTTTCCCCATTTTTTAAATAAAATTTTAATATAAAATAATAAATACCAATAAAAAATATCGGTAACCTATAAAAATAGAAAAGAGAAAATAATATATTGTTAGAAGTTTAATTATTCTGTTGCTCCTGATAAATCACTTAGATTGTTATTTTTTAAAACTAGTTTTTTCTCTGAGCCATTTTTAAGTTGCTGGTTACACTAAATATATTAAAATACTCTTGTATTTAGGAATATATATATATATATATATATATATATATATATATATATATATATATATATATATATGTTAGGTGTACAAATTAATTCTCTGCTTTCTTATATAAAATTAATGTTTATAGAAAAATTGAATGTATACAATTTGATCCTCAAAATGTCTCTCATTATTTTACAAAACTTTGCTTCATCTGTCGGGTAATTAATGAATTCCTCGTCGAAAAAAATATGGTGGCTTTGAGTTAATGAATTTTGGGATCTTTTTCACTATTATAGCATTTCTTGTTTTTTTTTTTATACATCAAAACATCTTCCCCAAACTGAACAAATCATTTTCGCAGTTTCGTCAGCATTATCTTCAACTGGAATTCGAAAAGTGTACAATGTCTAATATATTGCTTTTCAGACGCCATTGTATTCACTACTATTTTGTGAGGTTATGCTAACTGCTCCACTAAAATATGTGGTGTTTTTGAATGTTAAGTTTGGAACTTCAAAATCCTAAAAGAACGAGAAAAAATTTTAATTTGAAGCAGAATTATGATTGATTCTATTTATTGATAAAAAAATAATTTTTATACCTAATAAATGGTTTTTTAATAGGGACGCAATTGTTTAAGATGTTGTATTTCATAAATATTAAACTGACAGCTGTACTTTTTGACATTGCCATTTTTAGCTTCGTACACAACAAAATAACGCATTGAAATAATACAATTGTATTATGAAAATGGTCGTTATATAAAAAATACATTTCGTAAATTACCCGGTATTTTGTCTCGAAATACTCGTCCATCTGAATCAACAATTTTTCGATTAGTGAGGGTGAGGTTGACTATTTGGTGCGCACTTTGATCCGATGGAATCATTGGTCCTTACTTTTTTTGAAAATTAGGCTAGTAAAGCGATTGATGTGAATGGAAAAATAGATACCAAAACATGATAACCAATTTTTTGTGTGCAGAATTGGATGATATTGATCGGTGGTTCCAACTGAAGTTATTAAAAAAATATCGCTCTTTTATATACTCTTTTTGAATTAAATATTAATTAATCATAATAATGTTGAAACAGAATGTCTGTTACTTTTGTATTGATATTCTTGATTTTTATAATATTTATTTTTATTAATAAAAGAATGCGCAAAGATATGAAATTTAAGTAAAATATAAAATGTGTCATAAATTTTAAAACAGCTTTATGTATAATAATTAATTTTGAATGTTTGAGATGTACTAGAAATTTATAATTCTATTTTTTATTACTGTCTTTAATTTCTAAAAGCATCATCGGTAATGGAATTAAAATTCAGAATCAATAATAATTATGTGTCTGTAGTAGAAGATTGATTTCTTGACATTGAAAGCTGTCAATGATTACATTAAATCACATCACAAAAGTATATAAAAAGATTTCTCATAAAAGGAGATTAAATTATTTATCGAATAAATGTGCAATCTTTATCATTTCAAAACACTCTGTATAATGACGATAGAGTGTGGTGTTACGGCTATGGTACAATCTGACATCTTCACCGCCTCCAGGGGCGGCGTATGTGCCGTTATGGCCACATATATCAGCTCCAGTCGACGGTCTGTCAAGGAATACGCCGGGGAGTGCAGCAATACAGCACCCTTGCTACTGTATACATCTAGAGCAACACAAGCGCAACGAATTTCTATATACATACACAAACATAGATACGCACACACAGCGTTTTCAAGAGTAAAAGTACGACGATAACACACCACGTCCTTCTTTTACTCTTCGGAACACCTCCGTGAAATCCCCTCACCACCGCACATCTTCGACGAGATATATGGAATTCAAGTTGCGTTTTACAGTGAAATGCTTTGAGCATATTTTAAATTTTCGTTCAAGACTCTCTATTTACCGTATTGATTTAAACGTAATGAATTGAGGTAAACTTTCTCGGAAGTCACTTGATGTACTTACTTTGGACGATCGTATTTGATGTTAACTTTACGATTATTCTTTTGAAAAAAGACGCATTTGATTGTAAGATGTTGAATGATGAAAGGTTTTCAATTTTATTTTCACTCGATTTATTTGCTAATTTACGAACATGTATATCAAAAGTCGAATCATTAGTTAAACTGTCAGAAGAAGAAAATGAAAATATTTTTGATGAATACATATAAACCTTATTGATTTCAAACTTAGTATACGAGTTGTCTGATAATGATTTAAAAATACGATTTTGCAATTTAATATCTTTCTTAAACAGTTTGTATTTTTACATTATTTCATTTCAAAGTTTCATAAAACAATATTTAAATATTTTATTAAATTTATGTAAAATAATCAGGAATATTAAAACATGGTTTCAATTTTAAGAGTTATTAATTATTATAAGTAGTTAATTAATGTAGTAATTGAAAGATAAACATGTTTGAAGACTGCATATATTAATTGTATATTGTAATAAATATATCATTCAGATAATAGTTACATACTTTGTCTTCAGATAAAATTTCAAAAGCTTAAAACTAAGTCTACGGACGAATGAATGAGCTTCAATTTGAGCTTGTTTACCTTTCATTAAGGAAGCAATTATCTACTAATGAGTTTTAATCTTGACAACGGTTCAGTTCAACTTTAAAAAAAATAATGAAGTTAATTAATTTGTATCCTTAGTAATATAATGTATATACTATAGTAAATGTTTAATTATATAAAAAAACAGAACTAATATTATCAGTTTTGTAAAGAAAAATTGATTTTTATAAAAAAATATTTTTAATATTTTTAAATTGGTTGAATATAAAATGACAATTGTTTAAATTGGTATAAAATTTTAATAATAATTAAGTATTACATAAATTAAAAAGGTGAACATTTAAATCTTTTTAAAACATTTTTGATTATCGTTTGCAATGAAAAATTTGAAATATTCTTTTATAGTTATATTCAGTTCATGAAATTGTTTATCAATATGTATTCGATTAATTCTTCTTAAAATTTGCATTATTTTTTTGACTTCTAAAACAGATCAACTAATTGTAAATTTTGTTGTACTTTACCAGGAATTATCTATATGTTGTAAATATATATATATATATATATATATATATATATATATATTATATATTTGCTTTTTTAAATGATGGTACATAACATAAATTGCTTATAAAGAGAGAACATACATTTTAATTTAAAAATTACACCGTGTAAAATACTAATGAAAATTTATTATTCTTTTTCAAAAATTGACTATAGTTATGAGCGTAAATGAATATAAAAATATTTCGGTGTTAAATGACTATAGGAATAAATAGAATACATCATTTCAAATAAAAAAAAAACGATTGACGCGTTTAATTGAAATGCTTGTATGTGAAAATACCGAACTACGCAATCTGTCTATAAAAGAAAATTAAGAATTGAAATACTGACAGTTCTGCATGTTCTGTTTTATTTTATTACATATAAAATAACACCTAAAGGTGTTTTATTCTCATTTTTATAGTATCTTTTATATTATTTTCAGCATTCCACAGAAAGAATTTATGATGAATAAAAATATCAAATTGCTCATAATTCTATAAATTAATTAACTAGTGTGTTTAAGTGCTTTAAATAGTACCGTTTTGTAAATTATTTTGATAGACATTTTTATTCTTGTCTTTTTTATAATGTCTCACTAAAGCACATTTTCGTTGATTGTTACAGTAAAATCGACATTTTTATATTTGTCTAAGGTGAGGATATGTTGAAAAATGAATATAAAATGTGATAAATATTTTATTACAACTTTTACTTTATTTAAATAGCTATGTAAATGCTTGATTCTTCAGCTAGAGACAGTGGGAATAAAGGTCGTTAGATAAGTTATTTATGACTACTTTATTTGTTTTTTTTTTATTATTTTGTTCTTTTTATTTATTCATGTGACTGTTCATTCATGGCCTCTCTTTTAATCTAAATATATATATTTTAATAAGAGATATTGCGTTGTAGCATTTATATTTTTTATTTTATATAATTTTTAAGCATAATAGTTAAGTTTTTGTATATTTTCAAATTTTTTTATAGAACTGTTAAAAGTGAATTATTTAACATTTTTTATAAAATGAAATAATTTTTTAAAGGATTTGTACGCATACATTAATACCGAATTTAAATATATGTTTATACATTTATCGTGCCTAATTAGGTATCAATGACGAATTTAAGTTTAAATATATTATAGCAAACAATATTTACACTGAACTATTAGGTGTGCAAATTAAGTTGGTACCTTTTTTGTAGAAACTGAATGTTTGTGGAAAAATGAATGAATGAATTACATTTCAATATTCAATATATACCCATTATTTTGTTCAAGTTTGCTCCATCTACCAGGTAACTGACAAATCCTTTATTGAAATAAAGATGGGTGTTTTGAGTCGGTGAAGTTGTAATGCATTTTCGAACCTCTTCTACTGTCTTAGCATTTTTGCATATTTTATGTGTAATAACAATTTTCTCTAATGCTGAACAAATCATTTCTGTGGCTTTGGTAGCATTTTTTGTCAGCTGGAATACGAAAGTATGTAATACCTAATATACTACTTTTTGGACACCATCATATCCTCTACTGTTTTGTGTGATTATGCCAACTGCATGACTAAGATATATAGTGTTTTTAAATATAAGGTCAGCACTTCAAAATTTTAAAATGACGAGAAAATATTTTAATCTTAAACAGTTGTTACTAATTCGATTTAAAGGTACAGACTTAATTTTTACACTTAATATATAAAATTTTGAAATGTTTTTTTTTACCAAACAATTATAAATAAATGGAAAAAATAAGTTGTAAAATACAAAATATCTTATCAAATATTGATTAATATCTTTTTTAATTTAATATTTGTGTAAATATCTTTATAAGTAAAAAATTAATACATTCAACATTACAGAAATAAATCTTTTTTTTAAGACCGAAATCGGGACTCGACTTTCACAAGTATGTCAAGTCTGTTTCTTTTTTATCAGTACAACTATTATTTTTGTATAGGCATCACACTGTATTGATGAGAATGATTAATTTTTCATGATAGTAACATATTTTAATACCGATGAAAATATATCAGACGAATGTAGCAAAATGTACAGGAAATTTTTAAACAGAAAATATAGTTCAGTACACAAGAAGGGAATTAAAAAAATATTACTTTTTTATTCAATTTAGCTATGTGCATAAATACATTGTAGTTACAGAATAATTATAATACTTAAAGAAACTTTATTATCTTACATGAAAATGAATATTCATCTAGTGTTTCTAAGTAAGGAAACATTAAATATTGCTTATTTTTTTCAGTGTTATTACAAAAACTATTTTATACAGGAAGATAGAAATTGTGACTTGAACTTATAAATAACATATTTATATAAATTCGTAATGAATTCAGAGATTCAGTGCCGTACGTTCTGTTTTCATATGTTAATGCAATAATGTAAATATGTTGACGGACTAAGTGTTTAATATTTACATATGCTGCAGTCATAAAATTCTTCAAGGATTTTCACTACATCCTCTTTTTGCTTAACTTACTTTTTTTACTTTATTTCTCTGCAATAAGTTCATTAGAATGAAAAATAAATACATGTACTTCTTTAAAAAAATACAATAATTTCAAATTTATTGTCATATAGATTTTCTCGATGAAAAATTACAAGTTTATAACGATATAATTTTGAAATTGTGGCTAAATCGGCAATCAATATTTACTAATCCCACAAATTTCTGATCAGATAAGTTTAATATATAATTATTAATCATTTCGATATTTATTTATGTGCATTCTGATATTGTCGTCTTTGTCCGAAGAATGAAAAGGCATAAAACATTTTTTTGTGTACTTTACTGCTCTTATTACATTATAAAATCTTTTTCTATACTATAACGTTTCAAAAGTGATGACATGGTCATTAGAATGAGCATAAACAACAATTAAAATTCATCGATAACTATTTATTGAATATTTTTGATCAGAAAAATTGCTTTTCGTTTGAGGGAGAGTGAAAATTATTTTGTAAAAGTACTTGTTTGTAGTTTGAATTCTAATAAATTATATGAACGATGGGAGTTCATAATTTTCTGGAAAAGAAAAAAATTGTACACGTGTTATAATTTTATGAGTAATATGTATAATTGATTTGATTTCATTAATAAATGAAATACGAACAACGAGAATTTAAATATATAGGAATTAAACGATTTTATATCTAAATGAAAATTATAAATTCAATTTTTTAAATTTTATTACACTGCGAATTCCAAAAAATAGAAATGATAACGTTTATTTATTTCAAAGAGACGATACAAGAAATAATGAAGTGTCACATTAATAATAAAAAAAACGACAAAAAGCATGTATGCT
This sequence comes from Acanthacorydalis orientalis, assembly GCA_034766995.1. NCBI lineage: Eukaryota > Metazoa > Arthropoda > Insecta > Megaloptera > Corydalidae > Acanthacorydalis > Acanthacorydalis orientalis. The sequence continues at coordinate 14,821,781 of CM068318.1, read as the reverse complement.
TTATAATATTTATTTTCTTATACGTTATATACGAAAGTGTGATAGTGTTAAAAAACCCCTACCATATAATATAATTAAATATTTTATTACTTATTATTAATGTATACGTAATTAAAGTTTCCCTTGCTTGTGACGTAAAAAGGGTATAAAAAATCTAAACAAATACTTTATTGCGTTGTTAAAATAAGCACACATATAATGTATTTTTATTCGTACATAAAATAAAGCACACATCCTCAACGAAAGTATTTGTTGCTTAAATTAATATCCACAGTACTTACCTACCTTTATACGCGTTCCATCTCAGAATACTATATTATTAATCCGTGTTTTTACGTTACACTGTAATATATTTTCTTGACGTTAAACAGTAATTCGTGAAAAAAAATATGCACCAGTTTATGAAGAACGGCTAAATGAAAAAGTTTTTGTTCTTTTCATCTCAAGATTTCACGTCATGCACAAATTGATTAATTTTATATTTTAATATAGCAACACACCTGCATTGCGACAACGTCTCTAAATCTCGACTTAATAGTAAATTTAAGGTTACGTTTATCATGCTGTCAAACTTTGCACTACTATACAAAATATTAAACGAGAAAAATTGGCGACAGCAATGAAAATTTAAGAGAGAACATAATATTATGGACGGGGAGGAGAAAACAACAATACGTTATTCGTCCACTTATATGCAGTAGCGACTCGTCGTATAATTTATAGTCATAATTTTTATCGTATATCATATATTGAGACTTCTTTCGTAAGATGGAATTCGACCAAAACGAATTTCAAACGTGCCGCTCGTTATTTTTAAATATTGATAGATTCGTCATGATTTATTGAATGAATAAATGGATAAATGCTTTTGTTATAATTATAATTTTAGCATTATGGATAAATTCACTTTAGTAAACGGGTAGCTCTCCACATGCCACAAAAAATATCTTAAAACAAGTCTAACACCTAGTCTAACACAAGTCTAGACTAACACCTAACTTTTGTGCAAGCTCTTGAATTGTTATCTGCGATTCTGATTCTACTAACGCCTTCAGTTGGTCGTTATGAACTGAAGAAGAACGTCCGCGACCTTCTTTATTTTCAAGGTTCTCGTATTCAGCACGAAATTTTTGGAACTATTATTGAACCGTGCATTGCTTAACAGTACCCACACGAAAATCATCATTTAATTTACGAGCAGTTTCTGGTACTTTACCATCCGTTTATAACGTATACAAAAAATTTCCCTTACTTGCTTCTTTGCCATATTTAATTTAATAGACTAATTTAAAGCAAAACTGATAATAGGACGAAAGTAGATATTACCAAAATACAGACCTAAAAGTGCACTTTAAAATGATATTAACATGAACTCGATGAAATAACACTTTCATTGAAAAAATAAAGTTAGAGTACAGAAAACAAAAATCGCAATGTTTTATCAACTAGACTTGCAAGAACAAAAGCGTTTAGTACTTTTTAGGGAAATGCATTAATTTATAAATCTAAAAAAAATAAAATTGATATTTAATTTAATCTATGAAATGAATTGATATATATATATATATATATATATCGAAAAGGTGAAAGGACACGTGTGAAAGGGCAAATAATGTCAGTAATCTGTTCTTAAATATATATATATATATATATATATATATATATATATTTAATCACGAACAGCAGCTAACCGTTTATAACGCGTATAAAAGTGAGGGTAGTTGTAAGAATGAAAGTGGAAATTATTGTTATATTGTGAAATTACACTGCATCGGGGAAAAAACATCAAGGGCCACCACGTATGAGTCGTTAAGGATCACATTCATTTAATGTTGTAATTGGGGAGAAATTGTAAGCCAAAAATGGGTCGATTTATCATTTAGAATTTCTCGCGCCGCCCGTTTCTACACACTGTATCTAAGATATGAGTGTATATAACTCAAAACAGCAATAACTATTTCATTTTAATGAGCCTAATTTTTCTTCCCTTTGATGTTGATACATTTTATTACCACTTAGATTATTTTTTACTACTTTACATACATTTATTAAACATTCTATTCACGTGAAATTTTCATTTTCGTGAACTTTTTCAATGAGTCTAATTTATTTTTAGTGATACTTAAAGATACTGCATATCTTACAAATAATTCACTTGATGTCCACTTTCTTTGAATACAAATCGTTATTTGATTAAAGCAGCATAAATCGAATAAATTACAATTATATTTGAAAATAATACAATTTTAATTACTTCCATTTTAATAATATATTTTTAAAAATAGTATTTTTAAAATAATTGTTTTTCAGATGAATTTTTCATTCTTTTTACAAAATACAGAAACATTTTCTGATCAAAAATGTTCAATAATTGTTTATTGTTCGTTCTTCTGCTGATATATATTTCGATTGCCATCATCTTCAAAGCACTGAAGAAAATGTTCGTTCTGAGGATGAAAGCATAGCCATCGAAATGAACAAAAACAACAATAAAAAATAATAAATAATCAATTATTGAACTTTTCAGATTAGAAAATATTTTTACGGAACGAGTGAAAAATAATTTGTGACAGTGAATTCAGTCAGAGTTCCAGAACTAATTTTTTGTTATATTTTCTTTCTTCTTAAGAATTACAACTCCATTCTTTTATTTTTTCGGATAACGCCATTATCTAATGAATTTATATAATAATGCTCCTAAATATTTAATAACATTATCTTAGTTAGTATTATAAGCACTCTGGATATCCTGTTTAAGCCAGATGCATTGAGAGATTTAATTTTTTGATAGGGTGTTGTATAATTATTTCTAAAAAAATAGAATAGTTCTGATTGTTTGGGAATAGATTATACTAGCTATAATTAAAAATCAAATTAAAATTGTGATTAATAAACTCTTTATCTTTAAATTTATATCTGAAAGAACATTGGAATCTGTCAGACGTAATAAACAATACATTATTATTTTCTTTTTACTGTTTGTAATTTTGTATCCATTTTATAAATAGTTCCAATTTATATGTTTTGTTTGAGATTGAAATTTGGCAAATTCCATGTTTCATATAGAATCGTTATTTTTTTAAAAAAATAAAGAAGAGTTAATCGCACTGTCGATAAGAATATTGCGATAAATTAAATAACGAATAGATACTTAAGTTAATAATTTAATTTTATAAATTTTTTTATGTATAATTATTGACTGGTAATTAACCAGTTTGTATACATATTTCTCAAACAAATAACTATGGCTGTAAAGAATTAAAAATGCTGCAGTTAGACCCACTTGATAAATATTTATTCTTGTTGAGTAAATATGGTAATGATTATATCATTGAAAATTCATGACGTCTGAAAAAATACGTGATAAAAATTCATACGTTCGTTGATTTATTTATTGGTCCATAGAATGCGTACCAACACTTCTACAGATATTGACAGACAACTTACAGCTAGACGTGACTTCTGAACGTTCAGGTTGGTTACAAGTCTCGTTTGATTGAAATGCTCAGACGAACGTGGAACAAGTATCAGCATCAGCACGTGATACATCATGCACTTTTAGGCAAAAAAGTGTTCGTACTTACAGTTCTATACAAATCTTATAAAAATAACGGCCACTTATCGACAGACGTACTTTGAAATAGATTGTATTATTTTACTGCTAACAAAAACAATTCTTATTGAATTGAATTTTGTTGTTTAAGAAACACAAAATGTCTCTCGTACCTTTTATATTAAATTTATGAAATTTATTCTTATAAATAAAGTAGTTTATAATTAAAAAAAAAGATTTTAATAGAATAATAGTTAGTTTCTACTTATCGTTAGTATTAGAATAAATTACTGAATAGTCGTTAACAATAATTGATAATTTGAAATTAATATATAATGAGTTTGGAATACAAAACATTAGTTTCTGGCTTATCGATTAGATCTTCCAATAAATTATTATTAAAGTTTTGTGATTGAATTTGTTTGGCTAACTAATTGAAAATGTGATTCTTAATAATTCAATTCTTGAAGTATTTTAATATAAAGTACACATTTTTTATCTTGTTTATATTTTCGATTTTCATAAATACCCCTTTTTATGTAAGAATGTGAAAATATATAAAGAAGATATATATATATATATATATATATATATATATATATATATATATTAGTTTAACACTGGTGTCAATTTACAAAAATTTTAATTATCCATTTTCAGAATGGTATATTTTATTGAATATATATATATATATATATATATATATATATATAAATAAAATCGTACAATAAATATATGAGTATTGTCATGCGTGCATTAATGGAAGATAGAAAAAAACGAGATCCAACATGATTTTCTTCTAAATGATTTAATTTAATATTAGTGAAGAAAATATATATTTAGTAATCGCAAAAAGCATGTAAACTTCGGATTTTGATTTTCACGATATAACAGAAAACTACCTGAACCATCTTTAAGAAACTTAATCACGTAAGATAATTTTAATAAAGAAAATAAACATAGATTACGACGTCTCAGTGGAGTTTCACTGAGGACTGAATTCACCCTCGTAAATTCTTTACGAACATTTATTTTTAAGTTCATTCATACAAAAAATATGTTTGCAATTTGTTATAATTTAAAATAAATATTTTCATAACAACATTGATTTCAAGTATACATTTTAAAAAATAATATCGCTTTTTTAATAATTATAGTCTTATAATAATATGAAAATAATATCATATATTTATGAATGATATATTTATCATTCCAATCTTAATATTTTCAGAATTTAAAAGTAAATGTGTGTCTTGTTGAGATGTAATTTTGTTTTGATTTTTTTAAATAATCATTGGAATATTTAATTGAACTTTGAATTTGTAATATAATTAATTATTCAATATTTTTTTAAAATTTAAATCTGTTATTTATTTTGTTGAGAACTTAATAAGTAATATGTACGTATTACAAAGGTGTATATATATATATATATATATATATATATATATAACAAGAAAATATATGTCTTACTAGAACGAGAAATCGAGAAAATACTATCAGAAATTCAAAGCAATAGCAGCGATAGTGAAACAAGTTGTGCTAATTAGTAATTAGGGATTTCGAAGTACACCAGTATCAAACGCTATTAGTGTTCGAACACATTAAAACGTAAGTACCGCGACAAATAACTCGAGTTTAGCGAGAAAGACATGAATATAGTTTTACTGAAATCTCGAAATATAATTAATCTAACAAGAATTTGATGAAATTCTTCGACAAAAGTAAAGAGTAATTATATTACTTTTGTTTGAAATTAATTTAAATTGTTTATTCTACATTGATTTAAGCTTTCTTTTTGATTTTTTTATTATTGTTAATTAACTTTACATATGAAGGAAATATTTAAATGTTTGTAAATAATAATGTATTTGTTAATTAATTGATTTGGAAATAAAGTTTCAAGTATCCTTATTTATATATATATATATATATATATATATATATGTATGTTTGTATAGTTTTTAAATTAAACGTTATTAGTACCTTAATTAAATAAATTATAACATTTAAAATAAATTATTTTTGAAATTGCTTAAAATAGATATTTATAAAAAAATGTTAGTAAAAGATAAACAATTATGATACTAAAAAAAACAGTTAATTTCTATTAGTAAAGTAGTAATTAATATTAAGAATATTTTGGAAATTTATCGTGACTGTTTTATAACTCTTTAAGAAATATTATTTTATTTTTTAATTTTATCATACACATCACTGCTGAGTTATTACTGTAAAATATTATAAATATTAAAAACTACTATTTTAAAAACCTTGTATACTCACTTAGACCTCGAGATAGTAAAATGTATGATATATTGTTTTCTATTAATTTTTACGAGTGGCGTTACCGTGCATACATATATATATATATATATATATATATATATATATGTATATATATATATTATATCCTTTTTACATGAATAATTCAGTACTGATCTTGATTATAAAGTAAAAATATTAAACAAGTTAAGCTAATGTACTAGAAAACAACAGCACGGTAATTATTATTTTTTCTTAATAAACACACTAAATCTGATTCAATTCCATTATTAATTATTTCAATTTTTATTATCTCTTTTTTACCTTAAGTTGAAACCTATAAGTTATATAGATTAAGCAGTGCTTAATGTTCGTTGACTTCAATAGATAATACGATGAAAATCTATATAAAATGTACCCATGCACAAATAAAAAAAATACGAACCCTTGTCTGTATAATCATTAGTAACTTAGATTTTCTATAATAACTGTTCCATTTGATAACGGTATTAACTTACGATTATAGGGGTCCTAACATATCAGGATAATATAATTTTGTAGCCCGGTAAAGATCAGTAATAAAATATTTGAGCACTAATCTGACGGTAACAAATTAATTTCTGCTGGCTGATAAAGCTAATCTGCTATATCCGCATAATATAATGTTACGTTTTAAATTTATATACACTAACCAACATTTAACAATTCCTTATATCATTTACATATATAGTATGAGATGGCGTATTCATTCTGTACATCTTCATATTTATTTTCATTCAGTGGAATTATCTTGATAAATAAGAATTAAATTTGGAAAATTGCATTTTAATAAATAATACTAGTAAGTAAACATAGGATAAAATAAAAATCGTAAGTATACGGTATCGTTTTATATAAAATCATAAAGTTAAAGAAAAATAAAATATCGAATTCTACAATTGTCTCAAATCGAATATTTTATTCACATCACATAGTGCAAAAAGATTTTCTCAAATACAAGTAACGAAATATTGTACTATTTTTATTTGTTCAGTTCTATTTCAATCCACGATAAAATTCTTAAACATCTATTACTATAAAGTACAAATTGTAGAGCGTAACTGTTAGCTACACCCATAAATTCGAAAAGCATTTGTACAATTGTGAAAATATTGTATAAGATATATATATATATATATATATATATATATATATATATATCTTATTGTGTATTTATTAATACCTAAAATATTTTTCTTGCTGATTTTCAAAGTTAAAAGATAGAAAACGTTTTTCTAAATTGTTATTTTGTAAAAAAAGTCTTTTTAAATATACTTACTAATTTCATTAAGTCCAATATTAATAATAAGACCTACATTTAATAATGTTTACAAATGTATTATTTGCATAAACTTACGTTTTTATTTATTTACGGGATTATATAAATACCTGTAACAAATTTAGTAAAACTAATTATAACTTAGAATATTCAAAAAATTTTTTTTATAATTTTCTGGATATTTTTTTAATTATTTTTATATTTTAAGATCGTTTTTTTCTGAAAAGGTTACTTTTCAGAAAAAAACATAAATAGTTCTTAAATACTCATAATTATTATGAATATTATTCATAATAATTTTATTGATATTTATTATATATCTGATGAAAATTTAATGATGTTTATTATATAATTAAATAAAAAAAATAATACGTACTAGAATAAACTCAGAAATAATATTTTTTAAATTATTTTTTTTTCGAATAAATATTTGAATACTAATTTTTTATCATTTAAAATAAAATGAAATGATAACAATACTGTGTATTTGTGAAAAAGATTTAATCTCATTTTAAAAATAATATAAAGGTATTTATATAAATGGGAAACAATTTTAATCGAAGTAAATAAAAGGTTAAAATTTCGCAAACCATTAATTTATTTGATATTTCTGTATCCAATATAGTTAAAAACTATTCAGTATCCCAACTAAAAATCAAGATACGAGTGACAAACGAGAATAAAAATTCGATCCTATCGTCACGAAAAATATATAACACAATTATATTTTACTTTACGAATTTCGAAGAAAATATATTTGAGCCACCATATTAAATGGAACGATTTATTATCAAATTATTCAAAGAAATATATTTCATTACAATGTAGCATGCTATTTTCTTGTATATCAATTAATCTACGTAATGTATAGTTTAATTAGTGGAATTTAAATGAACAAATAATGAAAGAAAGTAGAGAACAGTAGGAAGAAATATTAAAAATTTATATACGTACGTACCGGTAGCAAATATAATACTTTGTTGATTTATTGAATAGATAAATATATACAAAATATGAATGTTGAGCATAAATATAAATGAATTTATAAAATGTGAATTGCATATCAGGTAAAAGTCAATTAAAATATAATATGTTTAATTGAAAAGAACATAACGAAAGGAATACGTAAATGAGTGTTAGTAATGAAATAAGTATTTTCTATTTTAATGTGATAGATTTTTCAAAAAAGCTCACGTTTTTGTTAATTTACATCCTTTTTAAGATTTTTTTATATTAAAAATTATCATACAAATTAAAACAATGGTTTTTACAGTTCCATTCATATCGTCTCATTTTTAATTGTGTTAGGTTGCTGCAAAAATTATTGCGGTTTTTATCATTTTAAGTTTAGGGTCGATTTTTCTAGTTACCGTTATCTTTTTGTTAAGGTCATGTAATGCATCATTGTAAACAATAAAATTAGCACCACTGATTTCAGATTATGTCTATTATTTTGATTCTTTAGTATTGTTGAATACAACCTCTTAAATTAGTCATGGAAGAAGCAAATTCGCGTGATTTTGTTGTATGAGTTTAAATTAGGACGTAAAGTAACAGAAACTGCTCGCAATATTAAATTTATTTCTGAAAAAGAGTCAATTAGTGAACATACAACTCAACACTGCTTCTAAAAATTTCATAATGGAAATGAAAGTCTTGATGTTGAGGAAGTACGTCGACGGTCAGCATTAATCAATCAAAGAAAACCAATTCTTCTTCATAACAACTTACGACCGCACATTCATAAAGGACTTTAAAAAAAATTAAATAAACTGGGTTATGAAACATTACCTCATCCACCTTATTCTCCCGAACTGTTTCTGACAGATTATCATTTTTTTAAACATTGAAGTAATTTCCTACGATAGATTTTCAAAGATCAGCTCAAAATGCTTTCGATGAATTTGTTGATTCCGGGACTCCAGGGTTTTATCTTGTAGAAATAAACAGACTTGTTTCCTGTTGAAAAAAAATGTGTGCAGACTAATGGTCTTTATTTTGATTAATAAATATAATTTTTAACTAATATATACATCTTTATACTCAATAAGTAAAACCACAATTATTGTTGCACCAAACTTAATAATTATTTAATTACACAATGATTAATACAAAAACTTTATTCTTTTTCATAGGCACGTATTGTAATATATTTTTTAGTATATAATTAAATAATTTGGTTTAAATTCATATGTAATAATAATAATTTTCTTAAGGAGTTTATTTTGTCATAGTATGGTTTTAGCTCTGTTACTAAATTAATTTTCACAAATAAATTTTTCACACACCTACAAATTATAATAATGATGATGAATGATCAAAAATTTATAATTATTGATTTTATACTCATACCGATAAAATCGCGAGCTTATAGAAAAATATGATTTTTCTTACACAATTAATAAATATTCTTTTATGTTTATCTTATTTTTTCATTAATTCAATTTAATGTCTTCCCTTCTAGTCTTTTTTTCAACTACAATAATCACTAATAATAATTCTCATGTCTTTTATTTCTTGTCATGTTCCTAATGTTTTTTTGTTCAATCGAAATATTATCTAGTTCTTAATCAAAAGTATAACTAGTTCTAAATATTCTGGATTCTTGATGAAGTTTCAATTATATTATTTATTTTTTTAAAAATATATATCTCATATATACTATCAGTATGTTTTATCCTTTTATGATGTTTTTCATTCAACGTCAATGGTTGCTTTTACTCATTAAATCTTGTCTCGTTTTTTAATTTTTATGTATATATATATATAAAAATACATATATATATATATATATATATATATATATATACATACATATATATATATATATATATATATATACAAAGTAGGTAAATATGTTTAAAAAGTTCAAACTACACATATAATGAGATGAAACTCTTTGGCTGTATGCCGTGTAGTTCATATATGATTACATTTTTAGTTATTGTCAGTGGACGTTTCAATGGTTTTCCGTAACCATTAAATTCCATTGAATTGACTGTTCGAACAACATTCGTACCTACCTACTTCAGTAACTGCCCCACAGTATGCAAATTTAACGAAAAAGAGAAGATATCAAGATATCACGCTGAACGCGCAAGATTTCTCTCGGGATATTAACTGATGAGAATAATTTCAAGATCGGTGGATTTTCCTAATAAGAACCGTTCCGTGTACCACCAATATCATCCAATTCTATTCAGAGCGTTCGTTTGTGCGTTTGTGAAGGTTATACGAATATCTTACTTTAAAATCCATCTATGTTTAATTAAAATTAATAACTAATTAATGTTGTACATTGTGAGAATATTGGCTTTCTAAATACTTTTGTTTGATTTCGGCGAATGAAAAGAGAATTATTTTACTATGTTCATTATTATGATATAACAATTCATTTCATTTGGCTTGTGTATAGGAATACATTCGAAACATTTTATACACATTTATACTTTTTGTTACAATTGAAGCTTGAATTAATTTTATCACTTTTTCCAGTAATTCATAATCATTATATTATGTAAATGAATAAATAAATGGAAACAATTCTGAAAGTAATTTTCGTTCATAATTACTTACTTAGAAGTAATTCCATTAAAAAAATATATAATTAAATTTCCTCCATATTGATTAAAGGCTATTTAATTATATTTCATACAAAATATTGAACTGTTATTGTTAAATTGCTCAAGATGAATGATTTCGTACAATCTATTACAAATGTAATGATAAGTTATAAGAAATATATTCCGTCAATATTAAAACTCCTTCATAATTTATTAGCAAATATTTTAAACGATATAAATTCAATGCTATTTTTTTATTTAAATCATTTAAGACCGTGATGTAGAAATTTTTTTTAGAATTCACTAAAATTTCTGTAATAACGAAAATAATGAAGAGATATATTTAATTAGTAGATATATTAATATAAATGGAGTAATTATGAAGAAATCTTAGGAATATAGTTTTTCCTTATTTATAGTCCATTATTTAACGTTTCATTCGTTATATAGAAACTATATATATATATATTTATATATATACATATATATATATATATATGTGTGTGTGTGTGTACAGAATGTAAATCACAAAAAAAACTTATATTAAAAATTATTATTTTATTTCAAACAAGCGTTTGAAGGTACTTGATTGTAATAACTACTAGGTTTCATTTCTTGTAAGAATGATTCAGAATTTTGATTTGTTTAGAAATTTTAAATTAAAAATAATTTTTGTCACTTTTTTTAAAAAATAGTAATAAAAAATTAATATAAATTAACATATATTACGTATTTAACCTTCAATTATTCAATAAAAAAATGATAATTATGCTAATAATTATTTTTATTTTAATAGTATTCTAAATTGTTAAATATGTTCCTTATTATGTCGTAGTTTTGTATACCTTTTCTTCATGATTTGCTATGGGCGAATCTTAGAGTTCACGTACCAATTAATTTGTTCTATGATCGATGTCGAATTTCGTTATTGTCTTATAAATGTTTAACAGGTTCAAAATCTGCTTAAGATTAAAAAACGTCGAAACCAATCATACAAAAAACGAGCTCGACAATAACTTTCAAGATTTAGACAAAATTATTATAACAGGAATAATATTCAATTGTAGAAAATAAAATTTATAATACAAACTGAAAAAAACTATTTTAAGTTAATAACTTTGATTATATAACAACATTTTTTTATGAAATTTTGAGAATGAGTTCGATGTATTAATGATTTTTATATTTGTTATGTTTTGAGTTAATTAGTATATGTTGTGTTAGTTCATTATAATTCTTCAAACATATGTCATAAATATAAAAGAAAAAACTACAATATATGTATTAATTTTATTACGAAAAGAAACTATAATAATGTTTGAAAAATAATGATCTGAAAAAATATAAAACAAGATTAACTTCCTTGTTCAAAACTAATAAATGTAGGCTGTTCGTCTATGCAACATAACAAATAGACTAAAGTTGTACGAACCAAATGTTCTCATTGAAAAAAATATCTATCCTACATCGAACAAACTAGCCGTATAATGAAAATTCTCAATCCGACGAAACTATTAACAACCATTCAAAATCACCAACAAAAACATAACACTCGGAACTTCTAAATTTAAACTTTATCCACGAGTCAATTGAATCAATTCCTTCAATCAATTTAACCGATCAGTCACTCACTAAATACACTTTACACTGAGGTCAAATTCGATCTCCTTCATTGAACAGACTACACTAACTAAACGGTCTGTTTTTTAATAGAAAATGGTCTAGATGCGAAGACGAGATGAGATGGTGGAGCTGTCTGATTCAGAAACTTTAACTGGAACGCTATATAGACGGGGAGGCGAATTGCTTAATTGGTGCCTGGACACGGTCAGTTCGTCCGTCCGTTAGACCGCCCGGAACTGTTTCCGGTCTTAGTTGGTAATGTCGGAGATAGTGGGTTGAGGGAGCGCTGTTTAAGGGGGATGATGTTGCGGGCGATGGTGATTTAGAACGAGCCGATGAACGAGCGACGGACGGACGGACGGACCAGCGGAACGGTCTGACTCAGTGCGGTTAGACGCTTGTAAACTGGCAGCGGGTGGTCAGAAAGTATCACTGATTGCCACGGAAGTGAACTATGTGATGACAGAATTTTCACCGTAAGTTAATTTGTTCGGATGCGCGTAATTGCTGATATGCACGATAAGATTATATTCGAAGTAAGGTTATTATTTACAGAGTGATGTGTGACTGCTGGTCTTAAATAAATAATTTTCATTAGTGGTTGACGGAACAAGCTTGAATACAATATTATAGATTTTAATAAAACATTATCAATTTATCTTTCACGCCTGATGCTCGAGAGTTATTTAAAATTCTTTATTTGAATTATTGAACGTACATCTAAAAAAAATCAATTTAAATGATCTAGTACTCGTATGCTAAACTATTTAATAATATACAATTAATTAGACACAGACTTTTTTTATTTTCTTATAAAATAAATGCTATATAATTATGAAAATGAACCTGAATTGAAAACCTACACTTCTGTAATTTGAAAAGTAATTTATATTTTGATAACAAATTATAGCTAACTATTATATATATATATATATATATATATATATATATATATATATATATATATATATATATGTATGTATCGAACTTTGTTATATTGTCAGGTTTATATTCAGTAGTACTGAAACACCGACTATATTTTATTACTGTAACTTTTACTTGTTATATCATTGACAGATTAATTACACTTAGATTTTTAAATTAATCCTAATAAAAAATGGTATGTCATGGATAACAGTGAAAGTGAAACATTTTATGTATTATTTAGTGAATTTCTAGTATCTAAAATTGAAACAATGTAAAAATTTTAATGTAAATACAACTTGACAGTATTTACTAACTTTTTACTGAGTTGGACTGAGTTAAAACTGAATACTAATGAAAATCCGAGACGTTTACTTGACTCTCAACTATGTTCTTACTTGTAACTGTCTTATCTACTACCTCTCCCTCTCGCTTCTCGTCTTAGTCACTAATGTTGATTTGAGAGATAGAATCGGTAGCTTTAAGTACGATAACATTGACATTGGTAGATGAGTAGAATAATTATTTTTGATCCCTGTTTAAAAAATGAGATCTACCGTTAATTAGGTAGAGTAACATTTTTAAAAATAAAATAAAATTTGTTCATTATATTTCAAAAACAAGCTCTTTACTAAGATGAGATTTATGTGGGGAAAATGACTGAACTAACCTTTATATAATTATCTAATGGAAAATTCGTTATATCTGTGTTTGATATGAGTTCGGCAATATATATATATATATATATATATATATATATATATACTACGGTACGATATATATGTGATAATAATTATATAATGTGTTTTAAAAATGTTTAAATATGTTTTGTTTCATTCGGTTTATGTACAGGCTTATAAATGACAAGTGGGCGAGAGCAGCGAGCACAGGGGTTGATGAATACAGTAATCAGCGGGCGAAGCTCCCTATTATATATATATATTTATATATATATATATATATATATACATGGGGGCTATTTTTTCGATATAATATACGATTGAAATTCATATGAAGAAGTTTGTAATGAATTTGTAGAAAGTAATTAAAAAAGATATATTTAATTCATGATTGAATATATTATCTGTACAACAAGGTCGAGAAATGATTAAAAATATATGAATTTTGATGAATAATTTTAGCTGAAAAACAACTGATAATACAACGGAAGTCGTAGATTTATAAAAAAGTTTCAATTAACAGTTCTAAAATGACGGAAACGTTTCTTTTGAGCACGTTTGATATTTTTCGTCAATTCCGGTTTTAGAACGTTTACATATAAACACTCTCCCGGTATCGATATATATATATATATATATATATATATATATATATCATCAAAAACATTTATACTATCCCCCGCTGCTTTTATTAATTAATAGGAAGCTATCAAAACGAATGATGTTCATTGTAAATAGCTCTCATGTTTATAACGTACATAAAGCTGATTTTATTTTATCCACGTTGAATGATCCCAACCTACAAATAAACGGCATATTTTAAACATACATGTATGTATACTTTTTTGATATTGATTATTTATGTTGTTTTAGTAGATAACAAGTTTGTAATTATGTTTTATACATATTTGCTCATTTTTTGATACCTCCATAAAAGCTTTTATTTGTTTTGATGAATGCATTGAATGCAAAATGGAGAAAAATACACAAAAACACATATTTAATATTTATTTATAATTTATGGTAAGGGATGAAGTAGTTTCTTTGTATGTGAATAAATAATTAAATTCAAAATATTTCAAAGGAAATATTATCATTTATTTTTAATCAAACGTTTCATCTTCTTTTATTATTTTATATAGCAGGTGTAATTCTTCTAGAAGATAAGACAAATGTAATTCTAGAAGTTTTTGAACTAAATTATACCGTCTTTTATTCATAATAATCAATATTTATTTACATGATTGATCAATTTTTATAAGATATATATATATAATCTAACTGACTTCTATCTTCTGTCTCTTGATAGACAACTTTACTAGAATTTAAACTATATACATAGTTTTGACATTTTATATTATTCATATTCTTACTTCCCTGTTATAAATTTATTGTCCTGTACATAGCTCAATGTGTTTTATAAATAATTAATTAAACGATACAAACATTAAAAGGAAACGTTTACAAAATACGATGTTGTTATTGTATCCATTTATATAAGCTTTCAATAATCCTAAAAGCAATACAAAGTGACTCTGCGGATAAACCCCCCTTTGACACGGTTTCCGAACTCGCCACTGTCTCTCCGCAACCATTACCCACATTTACCCGGCAGTGGCTGTCAACGACTATGGATATACCAACTTTACACATATTTAGTCATTGCATCTATCAAATGGGTTCTCAGATTCATACTCGTCGATAGTATGTAAATGAATTGATATTATTTTATAGACGTGTTTATTATCCGAACTTTGATGTAATTGGAATATTGATTCAGGTTATTTTTGATGCAATAATTTGTTTTTTCAATTAAATATTTTATGAGACACACAAGAGAAGATAATCGATGGATAACAGAAATTATTAACTGGAAACCAAGAAATACAAAAAATCTAAGAAAGATACCAATGAAACAAGTGGAGTCAAAAAATAATTTTTTTATTGAAAATCAGTTGAAAAAAGAGGCATTTAATCGTACAAAATAGAAAGTAATGAGAGGCATTTATCTAGTAGTGGATTGACAGAGATTAATGATATATATATATATATATATAAAATTTACAATTGATTGATATAAATTTTAGTGTGAGTACAAGTATTATAAAACGTTATTATTAGGATAAAAAAGATTTCACTATCAGTAAGATCTTTCTGCGAACAGTGAAATTAACAGAGCGTAATAAACACAGTTAAATTTTCACTACTTGACATATGTTCAAAGCTGATGATGTTCTGAGAAACTCTATCATACAAGCTGTCCACACATTTCAGTACAATATCAAACAAGATGGCCTCAATACAGCCATGATCCGATATAAATGCTCCTGCTGGTACAAGACTAAATGTTCGAGAGGGGTGAACTATTCACAAAGACTAGAGGGTACTTGGTTATGATGCCGGTATGTGTTTAGCTTGTGGTTGAACATGTGCAAGACGAAGAGATCAGAATGAAACCCTGCACATCGAACAATGAACGACGGAGAGGGAGTTCGTACGAGGGTGGTTTTGAATATACGCCACTACTTAACAGGCATAGTTTTCCTTAGTGGCATTGTTTGTGATATCACTACATAAGTGGAGTAGCATTTCCTTCTGCGCTATTCTCTCTATTCGATTATTGTTCAAAAGACCTATGTTGTTGTTTAGTATATAACGTTTGGTATATATGTATTAAGAGTAAATGTTTAGTATGTAGATTTGTATACAAGTACGACCATAAAATTAATTTACAACAGTGACATGGGTACATACGTGCGACTTACCCAAAGGGTTTAACTTATAACAACACTTTGAAAAAAGTCTCTGAACCTTTTTAAAGGACAAGTAAAATATGAACATAAAGTAATTAATATTTATATTATTTCTGTAATGTACTCGACAAATATCCCTCCTTAGTTTATATAAATATGAAGTACTAAAGAAGGAATTATTGTAAAAATTAAATATCTATCTTCAAAAGATATTTTACAATAGATATTGATGAATTTTTTTCACATGAAGTGTGTATTATACGTTCGAATAGTTGTTCTTGGCTCTATATACACCTCTTGAAATACTACAGTTACGGTTCGCTTAAAAATCATTCATTTAAAAAGTGTAGTATCATATATTTTTATTTCCGATTTAGTTTATGTACTCATATCTTTTTATGTCATTTCTTATCATTTATATTATTTTATCTCTCAGTTATTGTTATTACGAACGATATAAATAAGATGTAGTTTAATAAAATATTGAAAATGCGTTTTCATGTAAATAGAATTGAATATACAAATTTCAATTAATTTCTTTTTTGAGTATTTGTTATAATATTTTAAATACTTTAGTTTCACTCAGTGATATCCTGCGATTTCATTTGGTTTTCATATCCTACAAATGCAAGTCTGATACTATTTTCTTTTCTCAAAAAAATTAATTTAGTTAATAAATTAACATACTTCCATTTTTATCTGAGATCAGAATTTATTTTCTTTTCCAATTTTACATTTTTAAAATACCAAACAATTTAGAATACATTAATAAAAAAAATATTTTCAATCGTTCTTTTTATATATCTACTATTTATAATTAAATATGTACAAATATATATATATATATATATATATACACATAAAATTAATTTATGTTTTGTTCGTAAAATAAATTATTATTAGAGCGGTTCAGTAATGTAACTATATTCGAATTTGTGCTTTCAATATATTTTTTATTTTCCGAAATATAACTTCTGTCTTAAATATTTAATAAACTCAAATGTTGAAGTGTAACAATACATTTAAATTGATTATATCATCTTGTTAATTCAAGAAAACTTCAGCGTATGGTCATTAGATCATCTGCACAGAGGTTCATACCTCATGTAATTTAAATATACCAATTGAATCACGGATGGATTATTATTACAAAAATATGAAATACTTCTTGTAAATCTTAGGAGAGGTACATATGTAATCCAAGTATATTGCTCAAATGCTTGAATGTGTGCGTTAAACTGAGACGAAACAAATAAAGGCTGTGGTTCGCTTCAAATTAACACACATAATGAACATTCATACATTTTCGTTTTTTGTATAATACTTTATACAGATGTATGCTCGTATGAGTATGTGGTTATGGTGGAATGACATCATACAGTTTAATCAAAAAAGCTCCATAGTGAATCAGAATACACCCTCTAACTGCTTTGGTTGTTTTAGTTCATTCAAGTTCGACTCCTCCTCAAAACCATAGTCATTCTTCATTCAATGTAACTAGCCAGGCCATTAGTTTAATTACATGAAAAAAAAACTCAGTAACTATTTTTTTGCAATATTCTAATTGAACATTCTTATTTATCTCGAGTTTTTATTATATAATTCACACTAATTTGTTATTAAAAACTAGAAAATAAAATAAAAATGGGCTTATATTTAATTTGTCAATTAATTAAAATATATAGTCATATTAAATTAATTAAAATAATATATATTGATAATATACAAATGTGAGTGTTCCTATACAGTTGTTTTTAATAGATAGTTTCTAAAATTTTAGTAACAAAATGTCTTTCTATATATAAAAAATAATTCCATCCTAAAATTTCCATAAAACAAATTTTTTTCATGTAGACAATCTCCTTACAACGCCTCTGCTCTTGCTCAACAAGTAGTACGTTAACCATTTCCATTCCCGATCATCAATGACTGGTTGATGGATATCGCATGATTTCTGTTCTGATTGGTTGAAATGAGTCATATGTATGTAGCTCTCTCACGGTATAAAATTAAAAATGTGTATACATTGATTTCTATCGTTTCAGGTAATTTCAATGTAAAGATAATGACATTTATTCAAAATATTGTATTCACTGAAGTTCCAAGTGTAAAAAATTGTAACATATTTTAACATTGTATTTTGTTGTTAATTTCTATATTCTTTTCCAATAAAAAAATTTGCGACTTACATTTAACGCAAATTATTTGTGCGTATAATTTGTCAATTTCTGTTATTTATTAGAGGAGAGCAAATGTCTGCTAATGAGGGGCGAAGCCCGCTCAAAGATCGATGAACGTAGCGAGTGGAGGATAGAGCCTCCTGGTACAATAAAAAGAAAGAACAAACAGAAACCAATCTTCTATTAATGACATGTATTATTAGAATATTTCGTAAAATGAAAAAATCTGTAATCCATTTATAATCAAATCTCGTTCTTAAAAATGCAATTATTTTCCTCATTATCTTTCATTTAGATTTTAATTAACTTTTATTTAAAATTTAAATAATAAACTAAGTACACGATAAAAACGAGTACAAAGAACATGCATTCGATTTAAAATAACATTTTCGTATACACAATACAGAATGCAACGACCATAATTTACTTACTCCATTTTATCGTTACAAATCACTCACGAACATTATTAACGAATTTAATATATTTGTACGGGTTCATACGAATATGTGTGTGTGTGTGTGTGTGTATATGTATGAGAACAAGTACGGACCAGAGTACAATGTGCATTTGAATACATATAGACAGAGGTAAGAGGTGAACGTAACAATACTACACCTGAATTTCGAATCAATAGCCGTGCCATAAGGGCGTTATGAAGCCGCTTTTGTACGGGTGAAATGAACACGCGATAATAATAATCTTACACACTGTTTAATCGCGCGTTCGCTAATTATCTGGTTTGCTGGCGGCGCGTGACTATTACAATGGTATGAGGCCAGAAACAAGAATCTATTATGAAATGCATATAAAATCTCTTCCAATTTAGTTTGTATAATACGTTGAACACATTGTTTTTTATTTACTTTTATATAAACATATTTAATAATTGACAAATATTCAATAAATGTAATGTTGGTTTGAATGAGACTTTAGTGTTTGTCTTATAATTTATAAAATATAAGTATATATTAATACTCATTCTTTATAAATATTTATAAGTGTTTCTTTTATGAAAAAACTAATATATAATATTAGAAAATGTAAAATAAAATTGAAAAGAGAAATGCTATACTTTAATACTAAAATCATATTCTCTGTTTTAGTAGTAAATAATAAAATTCAATCTTAATACAACATTAATACAACTTTTTACTAAACAGTAATTTAGAAAACAAAGTTGATCAATAGTTATCTATTAATAAAATGATAAATGAAATTGATAACAATATTAATCCTTCATATAATATTCTGTGTGTTTTTACTTGCATTTTTAGTCTCGATTCTTGTGTTTTTTTTAAGACTTGTAGTTAAACATATTGATTCTAGGTAATACACGAAAATATTTTTTAAAGTAAAAAAAATATCACAATTATAGTTTAGTTCCGTGGGTATACTCATTTTCATATATAAATCATTATTCTTCACTATAAAAGTCTTTTATCAAAAATTTCTACAATTTCTCACTGTTTATATTGATTGGATTTTGTGAATTTTGATAATGTTGCCATCTTCTTTAATTTTCTGACAGAAAATCACATAAGCACATATAATTTTAAAGAACGAATGATTTTGCTTGTTTGGACCAGAAAAAAATGAAACCATTATTGGAAAAAATGAGTAAATGTTGAACATTTAGTTGGACAAAATTTATATGATGTGTTGTATAAAAATGTATTATGTAAAAATTAATTCGTTGTATTTAAATTGAATCAATCGTAACTCATAATTCTTTGAATTTTTATTATTATTTTATTACATTAATATCTTAAGCTTATAAACGAATACTAACATACATATATATATATATATATATATATATATATATATATATATATATATATATTAGGTATAAATATTCATTTTGTGGCATTAAATTGAATCAGTCACAAATTTGTTTCAATTTAAAATATTTTCTTGTCGTTTTAAAATTTTGAATTGTCACCTTAACATTAAAAACACTATATAGTTTGGTCAAGTAGTTGGCATAACCTCGTAAAACAGTAATGAACACAGTGGCGTCTGAAATACATACTTTTCACATTTCAGTCTATTATGTAACATTTGAAAAAGATATAGAAAGTAATTTTTCGCACAATATATCAATATTGTATTATTAGATAACCAAAAGAGGTCTCAAATTCTGATAAGAAATGCAAATATTTCTTTTACAATTTCCTATAATTATGTATTTGAAATAATTTTTATTGAAAATGTATTATGCCATCTTGACATTTTTAACACAAATGTAATAACAATCACGCTATAGTAAATTTTGAAACTTGTTTGGTTTGTTTAATTTTTCTTATAATTAAATTGATTAATCAAATATTTGATATTTCAATGTATTGACTGCTACATTCGAGTTGAAAAATAATCATGATTTACTTGTATAATATGATTCATTTATAAAATGTCTATTTATATTGTTTTTTTTTAATTCCTATAACAAAAATAATTTTAAAATAGTTATCATAGAATGATTATTCATATTCATATTAAAATTAATAATTATTCATTATTTATCGATTTTAGTTTTCAATATAATTTGAGACTTTAATTAAATTAAACATATGAATGAATGTATCAACAGTAATCATCATTATTCGTATCATTTTTTGTTATAAATATATCAGATGAATATGATTACCATTTCATAAATTTTCTTTCCAAATGAGAGCATTCAATAGAAATGGATTCATATGCAAACACTTCTAACTTCAATTACATTTGAAAGCATTTCGATCACTGAAAAGTCATCCAATTATCACAAATGCGAACTTTTCATAATTTATATAATATTTCTCATGTTTTCATGCATTCATTAACTTTTACATTTTTACAATTTTTAAATTATAATTACAAAGTTTAATAAAAGGTTTCATTGTATATATATATATATATATGTTGTTTAAAGTTCGGGTTTAAATTTGTAACTGTTTTAAAAAAATGATTCAGAACCTAAAAAAAGATTTTTCTTATTGAATAAAGTATGGAAAATATTGTTATGTAGGTTATCATAAACGGTATAAAATAATTTAAAAATGAAAAAATTTTTAGAATTAAAATACTTAAATATGATATATAAAATCTATTTGTCACTATAAAAAAATATTAAATATTTTCATCTGTAACAAAAGACTGAAATTTATCGTTCATCATCAGTGTTTCTTGCCAAAACTCGTTCTGTATTTAACACTTTAGCACTCATTCTGAATTCATTCTAACTAAACTCTTGAATCGATGCCAATTGTGAGCTCTTTGTGCTGTCATATTGCCTAGAATTTTAAATTTGATACTTAAATCACAATAGATATTCATTTGTAATAACTATAGTTTTAATATATACCTTTTTATATACTTTTTCTCGATATTTTCGACCTATTCTTTACTTCTAAGGTATACTTAAATTTAAAGAAATATTACAAACTCTTTCTCTCTCCCTCTCTCGTTTTTTACACTTACACACATAGTTATATATATATATATATATATTAGTTGTAGAGTTATTTACATTATTTAAAATAAATAAACAAAAACTATAAAAAATATAGGAGACCTTAATTGAATTGATTTGCAATAAGTAATATATATAATACAGTGTTATACACATATATAATACAGTGTTAATATCTTTGTAATGTATATTAAAAATATATACAAACATTAAATGTTTCCCTCTAATTAATAATTCATTAAAAATATATACATATATATATATATATCTCCATATATAGATATATACGAGTATGAAGTATATTATCTAATATGTACATCAAAATGAAATTTTCAAAGAATAAAAATAATATAAGTGTGGAAGTATAAAAATTAAAGTATTTCTATTTCATTTTTTCTTTTGCGTTCCACTCTTTCTCACTATATATATGTGTATATATATATATATATATATATATATATTTATATATATACACATATATATTCCTGTGTGTGTATATACATGTTAATATATTTACAATGTAGTATTGTATTGTGATTCGTAAAAATACTCAATTACAAAATTATTTTCAATCATTTTAATGAAGACGGGCATGCAATTCATGTATATAATCTCTTTTCTATAAAAAAATAATTGATTTTCCAAACAAATGGCTAAATCTCTTTTGTACAGCAGACAGAGATTCGGTAAATATTTTGTTATGGTCTTAAAAAGGAATTAACTCCGTGTTTGCTACAAAGGATTAAATGAGTACGTTGAACACTTCATCCAAAATAGCTAAACTGGAATTTAAAGCCTAGTGTTTTCGTCTACGTTGGCGACTCTACGGATGGTCTTATTCGAGAGCTATTAAGCTTAAAAAGCATATTACGCTACTTAACAATGTTTCATCGTCAAACATCAACTATGACGATATTTATTTTATCAGCGTTCCGTCCATACGTCAATGTTTATTTTTACTACAATTGTCTTGTTTCATAAATTGTGTATAGAATTTTAATGAATACGAAATGTAGAATAAATTAAAATTATACATTTTGATATTGTTTGAAAGTTATGGTAATCTAAAGTGCATTTATACATATTCGTTTTATTTAGAAATGTAGATGCTTATGTGAATGTGTGTATATATATATATATATATATATATATATATATATGTGTGTGTGTGTGTGTGTAACAACAAAACAATACCAGACATTTAAATCACAAAACTATTTTGTTATTTATTACGTGTTTTATTGTCTAACGAATAAGTTGTCTTTAAAAGATTTTGTTTCTTTCTTGTCTACTACTAATAATACTGGTATTAAAAATATGAAAATTGTCTTTTTATATATTTGAATATATTTAAATATATAATGTTCTTTGTTAGTATACTGTTATTCCATATTCATATCCTAAAGTATTAAGTTTGATTAATATTTTAGATAATTGAGATATTTAAAGTATTTTTTATTTATATTAACTTTTATTAATGTTTTTTTTTTAAAACAATACTTTAATTTCAAGAACAATTAAAAAAAATGAAATACATAAATACATAATAAATTCTTTAGAAAATATCATTGAATATGTTTTATACTACCAAAGTCGATTGATTTATTGTTTAATAAACTATTAATGAGTAATATTTTAATCTCATATATATATATATATATATATATATATATATATATATATATATATATATATATATATATATATAGTTTAACGTGTGACTAATGTGACCAATAAATTGTAGAATAAGAAAATATCTAAAATAATTTGAAATATTAATAATTTATAATATTTTGAATTAAATGTTAAAATTTATAAGTAAAGTGTTATTTGACAATACTTTTCACTTAATATTCACTTAAAAATGCACAATTAGATTGTTTTCGTTCCTTTCTTGAATTAAGGGTTTTAAACATTAATTTTTGTTTCATGAACGAACGTTTTATATATATATATATATATATATATATATATATATATATATATAACATACAATTTAAACATCTATCTGATTTTAAATTCATAATTACATTAAAATTACTACTAGTTTTAGTCAAATTATAATTACTTATATAAAAAGCAAATAAACTTAGTACTTGAATAATTATATATATATATATATATATATATATATATATATATATATATATATATATATTTAAACTTGTTTTTTATTGTGATTTGAGCAAGTAGTTGAATTTCAATAATGTATAAAAATATTTTTATTTCATTCCTAAATGTTTGATATTCCATATATTTCTTCAAAGTATTTTTATAAATACAAAAAGTCTCAAAATTTTTAAAGCAATAATATTAAAGCGGGAACAAAATTGAATGTTATGAGTTAAGATAACTCATAACATTTGATGGAGATCATCGACTTTAGAAAATTAGTAATGATATACATAAATATGAAATATTTTTTATTTTATAATAAAATACACGATAAATAAAATTATTTCGTTGGAAGCATTTGTTAAAACTACATTGTTATACACAGACACACACACACTTATACAACACACACACACATATATATATATATATTATACAGTTATTGATATAGATATAAATGTGGATATAGACGAAAGGATAGATCTGAATTCTGAAAAAGTTCAATCGGAACTGTTTCCTATAAAAAGTACATTTCGTTCTCGCAAAAATGGCAATTTGTGCAAAGAATTTGTTCTGAATTGATCACAATAAACAAAATATAACTACAACATGTGAGCGCGATCGAATACCGATTTGTCCTTGTCATTACGGAGGTGCTAGAAACAATTTCCACTGACGTCCCAATCGATACAGCTATCATGATGTCCGCCAAACGATAATGACTACCGTAATGTTAGCGGGTTGCGTTCGAGATGGGGTGCAGTTGCGAAAACAACGTGGTGGGAGCAAGGCTTATCCACCTCATCCCACATCCAAACATCGTATAACACCGTAACGTATGATGGGCCATTACAGTCGATGGAGCTATTGGTCTTCTCATGGGCGAACGAGTATATTCGCCCCCTATATATTATTGGTGATAATTTTGACGTGATTTAATTTTGCAGATACGGTCAACCGTTCATACTCCAGATAATGGGGTAGTTTAGTGAGAAATTTGATTTAAAATGATAAGGGTATATACGAGAAGCGTCAGTGAGTTAGACGGCTCACTCTGCTTGTTTGTGACTTTTATGATTGTTCATAAACGGTTATGCGGTTTAGTGCCCGTTGATGGCGTTTTAGAGAAACAGCACTACATTA
The DNA here is from genome assembly GCA_034766995.1 of Acanthacorydalis orientalis. NCBI lineage: Eukaryota > Metazoa > Arthropoda > Insecta > Megaloptera > Corydalidae > Acanthacorydalis > Acanthacorydalis orientalis. The sequence continues at coordinate 14,796,210 of CM068318.1, read as the reverse complement.
ACGGAAACCTATGATTTATTAGAACTTAATTATTATTATTGATGTTTAATGCTGTATTATTCAAGTACCGATTATTACAAAGTTGATAATCATTTAATCGGATAGTTTGTTCTCGTTAAATTGAATTTACCCATTCCTAAATGCTTTTGCAATTATTACTAATATAAAACTTTTGCTCTACGTATACTACAATCTTCATGAAACTCGAACTGCTCTTTCATTCATTACACCTACGGTTATCATTCGTTTATCTACAGCGTTTCTTTAATTGTGTGATTTCTTGCGTGTAGACGCTTATATTGGAGTGCTATCAGTTTAATTATCTCTTTCAATATATATATATATATATATATATATATATATATATATATATATATATGCGTGCGTGTGTAGAAATTTATGTTTATATGTATAAAACTTTCATTTAATCTACTTCCAAGTGTCTTTACCACTTACAAGATTTAATTTATGTAAGTGAATAACAAGTCCTAGATAATATTTCGTAATTATTAGGTAATTAAATATATTAACGAATTAAAAAAATTTAAAATTTTAATACTTCTTTAACATTCTCTACCTATTTATAAATAATTTCAACTCTCCTATTAATAAATATTTAATATATCATTATCATTATAATTGTAAATAAGTTCAATACTTTTATATCGAAGACATTAAGTGAAATTGATTTGTAAATATTTTATCCTAAATAATTGGTTCTAATTTAAGAAATGCGTATAAAACTTTATATATAATTACAGTTAAAATAAGAGAGACATATGATTTTAAAAATAAAATATTAAATTTATTATTGAGTTAATTTCAGAGTTGATAGTTTTTCTTTTACCTGTCTATAATTTTATAAAAGTCTTTAAATTCTATTGCCTAAACCTTTCTATATCCATTATATTGGATACTTTAATTATTTTAGAGGATTATTTTTCCCATAATCATCGCACTATATCTGTGAATAACTTTTCTATATTTAAAATGGTGTAACTTAACAGAAAAAATATATTCTGTAACTCCTGGAAGACTGGTTAATACATTATTGAAAATCTGATAAGAATCGGTTTAGTGATTTTCGAGTTTAATTTGTACAAACGAAATATTTTGTATATTAAATAGTTTATTACACATCCAAAATTACCGATGAGGATAATTCTAAAATTTAGTTATAATTTTAAGTATATATAATATTTATTAGATATTTTTTTATAACACTTCTGAGTAAAGTATGATTATCCCTCAAAATATTTTTTAATAATACAATAGGTCTCATGTATAAAAAAATTTGAGATTTTCTCTATTTCAACATCTTGTAACTAGTACGTAATAAAAATATAAAAAATTGAAAAAAATTGAATGTGATCTGCACGAAAATTGAACGCTAGTTTGAATGATTCAATTGGATTTTCGTTGGAGGAATACGTCGTGAATATATATATATATATATATATATATATATATATATATACACAACAGATATTATGTATATAAGAAAATAAAGATTAAAATATTGTGCGAATATTACCTTTAATATCTAAAAGTATTGTACAATTTTATTTATAATAATTTGAATCTTTATGAATTCTTTAATGCTATATCAGTCAAGTCATTATCAATATTTAATTATAAAAGTTTTTCTTAATTAATTAAATGTCAGAATAAATAGATAATTAAAGAAATCATATTACAGTATAAATCAAGAATAATACATATTTATTTGCTTAAATGAAATGTATTTTTCAGTATGTACATGCGACGACATTTCAGTGGTATGTTTTCTGTCTACTTAAAGTCGAAGCTTGTACTAGCCAAGGGAATACTTTAATGGGCATTTGCGAGATAGACACCTTTAAGCAAATAGTGGTTGTTGCTGAGTAATGTGATTTGAAACTCTTCTAATTCCACTTTGTTTGTTTTCATATTCCCCATAGATGTGTGATACAAAAACTAACTGTTAGAGATTTTCATATTTACTTTACGTCGACGTTTTGCATAGAAATAAAAAGAATGAATTATAATATCAATAAAATGATTATTTTTAGATCGAATAATATTTTTCATTCACCGCTATATTTTAACTTGCTGTGATGAAATGCAATCTTATTTCTAATCATCAATCATTATTTTGTACCAAAAAAAGGTCAAACTTGTTAATTGATTTAATTTGTTTTCACTAATTTGCAGAATTAATACAGTGACTGAACAATTGTTCTGTTATTTTCATTAATTTATGTTTGTAATCATCAAATTCAATCCAATATACTACATCAAAACCTCAGTTTGTGTTGTTAATCGGTACCAAAGAACGTTTATTACTTTTGCTTCTCAAAATCGATAACAGTTTTCATTCAGTTTTGTCAATTACCCTGTTTTTAATAATTAATTTCATTACAATTTAAAAGAAAATAAAAACTTATTAGCTAGAAAAATTCACAGATTAAAATATTATAAATAGAAAAATAGAAATTAAATTCTAAAATTAAATTTTCATCTTAAATGACTTCTTGCTTCAAAAGTTTAGAAACTTTTAAAAGTTCATGAGATTTTTACATAGTTTTCGATTGAATTAGATGATAGTTTAATGCAAATGGTAGTTAAGTTTTGGAGTTCAAGTTTGCATGAAATATTTTCCATTAAAACTGATGGTATTTATGTTTTAAATTTAGGATAATTAATTTTACATCTTTATAAAATGGTAGAAGGCGAAAATTGAAATAATATTTTAAATTAATTTATTTGAAATCGAATAATTTTGGATTTAATTTAATTATTGTATAATTGTAAAACTAACAGTGTTATATATATATATATATATATATATAATCACTCAAGTGTTAAAAAGATACTGATAGCCTTCACTATAAATTCTTTATCACTTTGCCTGTGCGTTCATCACGCATCATTATCTATCCATTATGGGGTGAACACGTAAAGCTGTTAAATCAATAAGAAGGAAACACGCGAAACGGTAACATAATTATTGCTGGAACTAAAGGAAACGCATTTCAGTATGGAATGATCCAGACGTGAACTGACCACCATAGCCATCCGTCATCAGCTAATTCAATAGATCGAAAACAAGATTATCCGTTGACAGCGACTTCAAAACGTACGTCGTCGATGTGTGACCGTCGTCGAACGCACGCGTTGAAAATTTCCCTAAACAAATATGTATACAGTGGCCATAGTTCACGTGCACATACGTACAGGATAATCCGTCAAAATGCGAGGATCAAAAACAATCGACAGACTGGATGCTTTGCATATGTATTCGTTGGATAGAATCGTCTGTTTTCGGTGTCGGAATAAATCATTTTCGTTGTAAATGGTGGTTCGGCGAATGAAATTTATTTCCAATCAGAAAATGATGTTAAATTTGTATACATTTCAACTATTGAATATGTCGGGATATGTCAAATGTCAATTAAAGGATAATCTGCATGTTTTTTTATCAGAGATTTTTTTTATTTTATTTTGTATCGGAATATTTTTTTAAAAAATAAAACAACAAAATAAATAATTAGCACAATACAGCGTTAGACAACAGATAAGTAATATAAGGAAAATATCTGCTTGTATCGATGATGATTTATTTGATGCTAGTAGTATCTTGAAAACAGGTAAAATTTAGATTTCCAAGGTGTATAAATTATGTTTCATAATTTATAACCGTTATTTTTTTTATTCTATTTATAATTTATACTTTTTTAATGAAAAGTATAAAAATTGTACGATTTAATGAGATTTTATTCTCAAACAAACGTATATAAAAAATAAATGCGAGTTAGTTAATATTATCCTCATTTACCCTTGACACAAATTGCAGGTAGTAATTCTAAAAAAAAATGTGTCAATGTATATTGCTAGCCTCTCTTATTTTTTAATAATGTATTAGTTCAATTATCGTTTTATTATCTATACTTATTAAACATAAAGTAATCAAAATGATTTTTATTTAATTTCAAATATTAATTAATATTTTCTCTTGTAATAAACCTAATTTATTAATACTTTCAATGTGCTGTGATATTTAAATTCATCTCGTTTATATATTTCATTTACTTATCTTTAACAGATCTTATCTTTATCTCTTTCATTTACTTATATTTCTTAACTTATCCTTTCCATATATTAGGTGTAAAAAATAACTGTGCCTTTAAATTGAATCAATCATAATTCTGGTTTAAATTAAAATATATTCTGGTAATTTTAGGATTTTGAAGTGCCAACCTTAACATTTAAAAAATCTATATATCTTGGCTAATCAGTTGGCATAACTTCACGGCATGGCGTGGTCGGCATGGCGTCCGAAAAACAGCATATTAGGCATTGCATACTGTTCGCATTCCAGTTACAAAAATGCTGCTGAAGCCGCATTTCACCGAATTGTTTGTTTAGTCTTGGGAGAAGATGTTTTGACACATAAAACATGCAAAAAAAATACTAAAACAATGCAATAGGTTCGAAAATGTATTACGATTCCAAACCGGCATCTTATTTTCGACAAGGAATTCTTCAGTTCTGAACATATGGAGCAAAGTTATGTAAAATAATGAAAGATGTTTTAAGAATTGAAATGTATTCCATTTTTCTGTAAATTTTTGTTTTCTATAAAAAGGGCACCGAATTATTTTGTACACCTAATATATATATATATATATATATATATATATATATATATATATATATATATATGCATGCATGTATATATATATATATATATATATATATGTACGCATGTACGAGTATGTATATATGTATCATTGAATGATCTCAATGATTTTTTGTTGAAATTAAAATTTAATAAAAATTCAACATCTGTTTCTAAATAATAAAAGAGCTCTAGTATATTTTTTATAATTTTTGTCAAAGTATTTATAAAACATGCAAACTTTTAAGATATTTTGTTTTAGTATAAAAAAATATATCGATTCAGTTATTTATTTTCTGGTTAAATTTTATGTTTTTATTGATATTTATTTTTGAGTTGCTTTCAATAAAAAATGTATTGAAATAGTGCATAAATCTAGTAAATAAATAAAAATATTTACATTTATTTATATTTTAATTCCGAAACGAAACGATAGTTTAATGTAAACTTTTGAATTCTTTTCTTATAAAAAATATTGTTTTTTTTTACTATAGAATACAAATTTTGCATGATGTTATGTTGTACAATAAAAAAGAAAATATTTTTAATATGAACTTTTATATAAATTCTGTTCCTGGATAATATATATATATATATATATATATATATGCGTGTAAAAAAATCTTTGAAATATTAAAATTTTACTGACCTCCGCACATTTAAAACATGTTCCTGTTCTATCGAACTATATATTATTTTCTCTTCAACTATGTAAATTCACATATGACGTGCACTACTGACATATCAGGTGTGGCAGATAGTCTTCTTTGCTGTCATGTAAATCTGCCATTAAGGTGTATATACGATCTATTTTCACTAATGCGTTTGGAGGCTACGTTGCAGAACGATATTCTCTAGTGGCAACGTTTTGAAAAAATCTCGGTCGACAAAAGGCGTTAATGCGTTCACATACTTCAATTCGAACTCCCGACCAAACTTTACTAAATGTCTCTCATTCGTTTCATACGCACGAGTGAAAATACATGTTCGTTCTATTTCTTTTCCTCATACGATTCGTGTTAGTCTTATCTCGATCATGCCTTTTTTCTGATTAACGCGACAATCAAGACTTCGGAGTGATTGTCCGGCAAGTTCGGAAAATCGAAAAGAATCGTTGACAATGCTGCAAATACCTTTTAAAGTAGAATGTCTATTTTATATCCTTGTTTATGTATAATATTATATAGGTTTTTTGATTCATTTGGCAGAAAAAATTAAATGGGTAAATATAAATTTAGACAGAGGGTAGATACAGGTATTATTTCGTTACAAGTGTACTTGAAACTAGTTTATTGAAATAAATTACTTTCGGTTAGAATAAAAACACTTGAAAAAGTATGGTTTTTTCTTGAAAAATGTATTAATATTTAATAATTTTTGATGATAACAGTTATAACTTTTTTTAATTCTTGTTACACAAAATAATATACATACATGTATATTTATTAAAAAAATATTTTTAAATTTATTTATGTTTAATACAAAAATATTATATAAATATATTTACTATTTATATACTTGATGTCATTATTATTATATCATATCCAATTTTGAATTTAGAATTCATTTACCTTGTTGCAGCGTATAATTTCTAATTTTGTAAATTATTTATAAATCTAATTTAGCTGAAATCTATTATATGAATTTACTATTATCACAATAAAATAAAGGATTTCGGTTTTATATCACAAATAAATCGTTCTTTACCTCTACTTAATATACTTGATAAAGTCAATCGAGTTATTAACTTCATCCCTTTATTTCAATGTCTCGAGTATAATAATATTAATAAAAAATGATAATAATCCTTGCATCTTACTGAACTTACCTTTTCGTGTAAGCATGTGATAACGTAACCATTTTTAGTCAGGTCAGCATACTGTGCCCTTCCGGAAGTGAATTCAACGCAGTTAGTCGATTGCGATAGACGCAGTTGATGGAGCCACTTCATTATCTGTGAAAGAAAATGTATTTTTTAGGTACGAGTTTCAGCTATGTTCGCATGTTAGTAGACATTTGCCAGAACCAAATGTTATGATATGATATCCACGTGCGTGCCTATGTATGTTCTTACCTGTATGCGTGTTATTTTTCTTTTTTTATATATACAGGTATATTCTCTTTGTTTGTTTATATATATATATATATATATATATTACGTTCTCTAAACATTATATATGTCGATTCAAGGTATTATGATATCTGAAAATAAACACCCAGATATACTAGTATTTTTTCTGTGAAATTTATTTGAACTAAACATGTATTTAAATATGTTTTATATCGTTCTTATATATGTCTTCAGCTCTTTTAACTTTTTATTATGAAAACAGTATGTACGTTTCCGTGGGATATTTTTATTATATATAACATATATATATATATATATATATATATATATATATATATATATATACACATGTATATATAGCACGAATCCATAAAATCATAAACACTGAACCTTTTTCATTGCTACTATATATCTAAAATATTTGAAATCTTTTTTAGTTACACGAGTTGAAGTTAAAAATAAAAAAAAAACATTTAAAAACTAAGAAACTCATTCTTAATACAGCAATTTTATTAAAACCATTTTTTAAAAATAATTCTCTCTAATCTTGATGCATTGACTAGCACTTAATAAGGCTTTGAATTCCGTCCTGGGAGAAACTTTTTGGTTTCTTACGTAGCTATTTTTACACCGTTTTCTTTACAGGATTAATAAAACAAATGAGTGTATAAAGAACCTGAGTTTTGAGCTCTTAAGCCACCCATTATATAGTTCCAATTTAGCATCAAGTAAGTTTCTCATTTGTGAGGTATTAAAAAAACTATTCTTGATAAGGTCATCATTAAGGTGTAACAATAGTTGCGAAGAAACCAATTGTTTCTATGATGGAATCTATAATCTCATTAAGCTTTGGTCTAAAGAGATATTATGTAAAAAGTGGCACTAATAAAAATCCTGTATATTAATTAAGAGTTTTGTACTTCTTAAAGGTCTTATATTTTATTAATTTTTGATTTTCTATCGTAATTTATTTTTGAATGCTATTCCAATTCGAATTATAAATAGTATTTGAATGACAGAGATTTTCATATTTAGTTATATTTCTGCTGTTTCTAGTTAAAAATTTACCTGCATAACATATATTTTTGATACCGATAAAGCTCTTGATTTAATACCAGAATTAAGGAGAAGATCTTTAACAGTGAATTTTGTCGAATCTTCTTAGTATTTCTACATCCTATCCACTTCAATAGTATATCTAGTCTTATCATATATCTAAATATTTTTAGGTTTTTTTCCTAAATTAAATTATTTAATTAAATCAAATATTTAATTTTTTAATAGAAATTTTAATTGTAATGATATTCTCAACATACAACCTTCTTAAATACGTTATTTGTCAAAAAAGTTACAATTAAAACTACAAAATTTACATATTTGATACTTCTTGTTATATTTTTAAATAATTTTACTTTAAAGAAAGAATTTTTATACTATTCAATAACAAATAATACAAAAATATGCAACATTCTAATACTCTAAATACTCACTGGATTCTTGTTCATCTTAGAATTCTCTTAAATCTATTATTGTATCAATGGATTGTATTGAATTTGTAACAAGTATATTGTAATCATGGTGATAAATCAGCTCAGAATGAATACCTAGTATTGCACAACTTCATACGGTTGTTTAATAAACACTTTTACTAAAACAACTTGTATTGTTATATGTAGATAAGACCAAAACAAATAAAGGACAAATGTGTGCTTATTTGGAATTTTAACAAAATGTATAAATATATATATATATATATATATATATATATATATATATCTGTGTACGTATGCATGCATGCATGTCAATGTATGAAGTATGGACACGATTGTTTTGCCTGAATTCAATCATTTCACCGAAATTGTTACAGCGCGACCGATTTGACCGCGTTTTGAATTATTATAAATGTATCAATCAATAGGAATTTCGATTGACACAAAATATATCTAGATTAATCAAGTAAACAAGCATAAGTATAATGAAAAATATTTACACAACCCTTAAATTTGAAGTGTATTCAAAAATAACATTTCAAATCCAATTTTAAATCATTGATTGTAATTAAATTTCCATGTAAACGATATCCGAAAAACACAATAATGCTCGATGACAATTAAATCTAAAAATATATCGTTGTATATCGGACGAGTACTATTCAAACAGTGAAGGCCAATAACAACCCTCTTGTAACATTATCATCATGAAACGTATACAAAACACATATAAACGTTTTAGTACATATATAGATACACACATACGTGTTTGTAAACACACAGTAATGAACATGTACATAATGTACACACACACGTACACACCAAAGTACATAAACATACAAGTTACATGTGTGTGCGTGCAAATTCTATGAAAACAAACTTTAAGTAACTGTTCACAATTAGAATTTAGTTGGGCGAAGTTTTAGGCATTTCAATATTATGCCAAGTTTTATACAACGTTGATTAACTTTTTCAATGTTTTTATTCCCTTTTCCTTTATATACTTGAATTAGAAACTTTTATACTGAATAATATTCTTGTTAAATAGTAATAAAAAACGCATGTCAGTAATCCGTTTCTCATTTTTAAACAAAAAATTAAATATATATAATTTTTTAAATTATAACAGATATTTTTTAGTAAAACGATTTATAGCATTGAAATAAACAAACTGTTTTAAAATTTAAGAATGAGCGAATTTTAAGTAACTGACAAATTTAAAACGTGCGTACAGATTTATTTCGATAAATCAGTAAAAATCAGTTAAATAGAAGTCCCAGTATTCTAATATAATGTATATATGATATAAATAAATATTGATTCAGTTTAATAAAAGAAAAAAATCTGAAAATTTGATAATTTGTAATTGTAAGTCAGCTATAACGATAATAAAGTACATTCTTATATAATTTAATATTAAAACTAAATAAAGTATAAATATTAAAGTGAAATTAAATAACAAAAGATGTGATTAAAATAGTATTAATCCATTTTTAATGAAAAAAGTAATTAAGAGTACATAATTAAATGACTGAATGTTTCTGAGTACGCTACAAAATGTTGTAAGCAAGTAAAAGGGAGAAGAAACATGTGTTTAATTTCAATTAAAGATATTTATTTCGACACAGTTTTCAGACTATAAAACAACTAAATATATTTTTTTTATAAGACTACATACTTTTCATAAAAAAATAAAATTGTTTAATCATTCATTAAAAAAAATCTGTTAGTGTTTCAAATCCAAAAAGGTTTTTTCAAATGCAAGGTTTGATTGCGCAGTAGTTAATTAATTTCTTCAAAGGAACATTAACTAACATCACCCTTTACAACAAGTGCCATGTAAGCTGGTTCATTGTCATGAATTGGCGAATGCCACGTTTCAATTTTATCTGTCTTTTCCCTTTAATAATTCTACTCAATTGCTTTTATTAAATCAGCATACTATGTGCTTGTGACAATAGAATAAAGTTCTTTGAAATCTATTAAGAGATCTCATTCAAATTCTCAAATGATTACAACTCGGATTTTTCTTTCAATGAATCGACAATCAACATTAATCTACCGTGTAAACTATTATATTGAAAAGTTCAACACTTTATTATAATTACCTTTGTAATTATTTAACTGATTATATTATTATGTTTTATCTCTAAATTCGATAATTTATTTATTTAATCAAATTCCGATTCTCGAATTGTAATAATCTTTGTTTTTAATTTACTTAATTAGAATTTATTTCTATTTTATATTTCAGTGAAAATTGAAATATAAGTTACAATAACTACAATTTTATTCATGTTTACTTATTAAAATTTTCGTCGATTATATGACCCATTTAATTAGTGTAAAAATATTATGATTCTTATAATAATATTAGTATTAACTAATAATATTTTTATTTTGGCACTGTAACTAAATTTATTTTCACAGATGAATATTTTCACTGGGGTCCCAAACCACAAAATTATTTCTATCAATAAAAAGTACTTAATAATTAATTACTAATCATTTTTGATTATTATTTGTATGAATTTCGATAACAATTAAAAATGTTTTTGATTATAAAATAATGTGTAAATAATGAAGTAAATGAAAAATTCTATTGTTTTTTTAGTTGTTTGTAAATATTATCAATACTAAAAATTATTATTTCCATACTTTTTTGAATATTCTTTGTATGATGGCTATATACTTTGTATAATATATTTCATTAGGATAAATTTCAGCGCTTGTATAATGATAAGATAGCTTAATATTGAACTTGGATTTTTCAGGGATATTTAGTTCATTTTTAAATATATATTCTTCTCTATAGTTGTAATTTTTCTGTTACACACAATAAATTCCTGTCTGTATTATCAACAATTAATATAATATTCTTCCAGTATGTATTGTGTATCTAATGTGTATAATGCCTGCATTTTATTTTAATTTTATTGTTGTTTTATTTTTTGAAAAAGTTTTTGAACACCTGAAAGATTTTGAAATAGTTTGAAAGTCTTCATATATGTTTTATTGAATAAAAATTTTATTTTAATGGCGTATAATATTGAGATAATTGTAATTATTTGTTTATCAGTTTTATTAAATTGGATATTATAAATATACATATACACACACACACATATATATATATATACAGCATATTATGAATAAAAAATATATATAAACTGAAGTTCAATTATCTCTCAGGAAGACATATATTAAGACTCCAATATTAAAAATAAATGAACAACAAATAAGTGACATAAGTATCGAAATTAGCATTAGTGAAATACAAGATTAGTAATATAATCAATACTTTAAAACAACAAGAAACAGAATAAAAGTCTGGAATTATAATTAAATTCGCCATTATAAAATAATTTTTTACGTACCTCACAGATCACAAAAACCATTCTGACCAAAAACATTTAATAATTACTTGTGTGCATTTCGATAGAGGCATCGATGTAGATTCAATAGAGGCATCATTTTCAGGATGCAAAAGTAGAGAAAAATCTCATATTTTTCTATACTTTAGGATCTCAACATTACTTTCGGATACAATTTTCATTTTTTTAATTGTATATATGTTTATATATATATTATAAAATTCATAATTTCATTTTTTTATTTTGGTTTTCCTATATTTTGTATTGATTTTCGTGTCTTTTCTATAGAAACTTTTATTAATTTTCTTTTTACTAGGCGTACAATTTAATTCGATTCCTTTTTTATAGAAAATGAATGTTTACGGAAAAATGAAATACGTTTCAATCATCAAAATATCTTCTATTATTTTATATAAGTTTTCTCCATTTGTCATGTAACTGACAAATTCTTTGTCGAAAAAAATATGATGGCTTTGAGTCGATGAAGTTGTAATGCATTTTCGGACTTATTTCATTGTTTTAACATTTTTTGCATGTTTTAAGTATCACAACACCTTCTCTCATGTCTGAACAAACCAAACAGTGAAATACGGCTTCGGTAGCATTTTATTCAACTGGAATGCGAATAATAATGTCTTATATGCTGCTTTTTGGACTTCATTGTGTTCACTACTGTTTTGTAAGATTTTACCAACTGTTTGGCCTAGATATATAATGATTTTAAATGTTAAAATTTGCACTTAAAAATTCTAACACGATGAGAAAATATTTTAATTTAAAATAGATTTATGATTGATTCAATTTAAAGGCACAGAATTATTTTTTACACCTAATACAAATGCATTTTAGGAAAATAAACATCTCATAAATCGAGATAACATTGTATTTAGAAATATTTTCACAGTATTCAACTAAAAATATTAATAAAGAGAGTAGAAATACTATCAATCTATTGCCTCTAGAAAGTTAATTTCTAAGAATGTGAAATATTTTCTTTGTATCTTGTAAAAAAATAATATACATTTAATTTGCGGTTTTCAATTTTCAATAAAAAATGTTTTTCTATTATAGTTTCAAAGTTCTAAATTTCCACTAAAAATCATATTTCAATTTGGTATTACAATATTTTTTTAATATTTATTTTTTTTTCTTTAATACGAATATAAATGACTAAATTTTTATGAATCGTTACGGAACTATCATTTTTTTCAAAAATCTCGAACACAAACAATGAATAAACAAACGAAACTTCAATTATTTTGTGCGAAAATTTCAATATGCAATAAATTGTAAATCAGTTACAAAATATCAATAACAAATTCAATTTTCTAAGGTAAATATTATATTTTATACAATTTACGAAAATGTCAACTTTCGAATAACCAAATTTTCTTTGAAATTGGGTTACATACATACAGACATATATAAATATATATATATATATATATATATATATATATAAGTTTGTGTTTGTATATTATACTGTAACCTTAAAATTAAATAATCTATACCCGATATTTCAAGTAAAGAAAACGATATTCATTTTTATTCATAATATCGAATATCTCAAACAAAACAACGCAACGGGAAGAAAACCTCTTTGAATATAAAAATAACAATTGAAGTTTCTCTCAATCCACGTAGGTATAAAAAATACGAACCAATTTCCATTTCCCGCGTGCAACTTCCGCTCATAATAAATTCGCGGGCGTCTGTGCGATGTTGTCAAAGAACCGAAGAATAACGTCGAGTGAGTAAGTGGTGATATCTGAGATGGATGGATAGATAGATCCAGATAGATAGCCGAGTTTGTTGCTGACAGTGGCGGCTTTTCGTGTGAATAAGGAGAATTGTATATTTTGTTACTTTTTTCTTCTATATTCTTCGATGAATACATAATAAATAAATAATTTTATGTTCAATTCAAATATATATATATATATATATATATATATTCTTATTAAATAAAGTATGAATATTTTATTTTTTAAATTAAATGACCAGATTCTTTCTACTGATGAGATATTCTTTTATGTTTCAAATAAAATCAGCATATTTTATTTTATTTAATGAGTAATATTATTCATTATTTACATTTTTCAGAAAACAAATTGTATTTATCAAAGTTTACAACTGCGCTGTTTAAAAGATATTGTAAATTTATTTCTTTTTAATTATTATTTTTAAACCCTATTCATTCATCAATTATTTTTCTTTATTTATAAATTTTAAGAAAAAAAATATTTTTCAATTTATTTATCACTTTTCTTATAGTTTAATTATAATATTTTTTCATAATGTAATTAATAATACAATTAAATTTAAAATAATATCATTTATAGCACTCATATATTTGAGTTTGAAAAATAAAAAATAGTTGATTGTTAGTAAATAATTAGTATCGTAATTAATTTATTAATATGATAATTATATTTATTACTAAAAAGATAATTTTATTTTTATATTCGAAACCGTTTTTTTAAAAAAGGAGCATCTGTCAATCGTTGATATGCAACATGCGTCAAAGAAATCGTTTGTCTTATTTCATACGCATGCATTTCAAAATACAAATTCGAAAAGATTGTTCAATCTCCTTAAAAATATTCGGATGAATGTGTCTGTGGAATAGCTGAAAGCCATAGATTTATGTGAAATAAACATTTCGCTTTTATAACACGCCTCTGGATTCTCTGAGCTGATGACAACCAAAAGGATTGAAGCACGAGACTTTGATATATTCCATCTTAGGATTGTAATGTATAGTTGCCAGTAGAAAAAATATTTAACCACGAATAAATTTTGGATAACCACAAATATTTACTAAATAAATATTGTTAATTATTTGATTGAACATATACTTATTTTTCATTTCTTTAACCTTCTAATGCATACGTTGATTATTAAACATTTCTTTTTATGTAGTCACATAAAGCTATATTTCATCATTAAAAATCTTCATAATAAAAAATCAGCATAAATTACTTTTTAGTTTTTTCTGCGTCTATACAGTTTTAAAAATTAAAATAATTTACCATATGTAGAAACAGCAATGAAGATAAAAATAAATTGAATTCAAATCAAATTTATGCAAGTTATATAAAAATATTTACGATATATTAAAGATTAATTGTATTTATTTTTTATAAAATTAAAATCGATTCTAAAAACATATACATGAAATAATATGATAAGAAAATTTTTGAGTAAATATTTAATATATATATTTACTTCTATCAACATTTAAATGAATAATAGACACTTATGGAATCTTACTGGGATTAATACATATTAAATGTTCTTATGATACATATATATATATATATATATATATATATATATATATATATATTGTATATATATATATATATTGCATATATATATATATATATTGCATATATATATATATATATATATATTGTGTATTTCTATATATATATATATATTGTATATATATATATTGTATATATATATGTATATATATATATATATGCATGTGTGTGTGTGTGTGATTTTGGTATAAATTGTAAAATATTAAATGAAAATAAATTTAAAATTGATTTAGATATTTTTCGAATATTGTCTAGGTGGTCTTAGTTCTTTTCAATTACTTGAGTTTTTATTTTCCACTACTGGTTTTGTCATTTGTACATCTTCAGTTATATTTTAGATAATTCATTTTGTTAGGGAATGTGTTATGAACTTTTTTAGTTACAGATTTTCTGAAATGGGACGTGCCGGAACTAGTAGTGAAGAATGAAAACTTCAGTACTCGAAAAAGATAAATACCACCAGAAAAAAGCATTAGAAATCACTGGTATAAAAATATAGTATAATTTCATCTAATACATTTTCGGTTCTTACATAAGATGTTGCAGGAAAATATTTTTTAATGTTAATATATCATTATTTTTTCTCGCTAGTGATACATGAGTACATATATAAAAAATAGGTCAATAATCAAATGTTTTACAGTTGATTTTTTCAATAATATAATAACATTTTACCTCTACAAATTGAAATTTTATTTTAATTACTCACTGGTCTCGTACACGGTAATAAATATATTTCAAATAAAGTAGGATTTTTTTCATTTTGTACTGATACATGCTTTGTTATGTTGTATTCATTATTTTATTTTGTAATTGCAATTTCTATACATGAGATCAAAATATTTGTATTCAATTTAGCAAATTAGTTTATAAAGACGATATTTTAAACGTTACCACTTTCCTTAAATAAGGGAATGTAACTACGGTTCAACTTTTTAAGAAATAAACTAAAATCTCTAGTACACTTTTCTTAATTTTGCATTTTTCTTAAATACTGTTGTCTCAATGAATTTTATCCCATTTTTTTTCTTATTTTCATTTTCTCTTCGATTTTTTCTCAATAAGACAAATGTTTTAATACATTTATTAATTTTCATAAATGAATTATTTTTGCAGTCCACAAACTCTACCAAGTTCACAAATTATTCGATAAATGATTATTGATTATTTTTTATTATCACTTACCGGCATTTCAATGACAACACTATCATTTTTAGAGTGCTAAGGTAGATATGAATGTCTTAAGAATATTGTTTTTATATATTTCTTTTTCTAACACTTCATATATATATATATATATATGTTCATATATTCAATAATTAGCATTAATTCTTAATTATTTTATAGTTTTTTTGCAGCATAATAAAAATACTTTTCTTTGTTTTCTTTTTCATAGAAATATTTTAAAATCTTAACATATTCTTAAAAAAACAGACACATGACTCTCAATTTAATATTCGAGTTTATCTTTAAACAACTTAGCAGAAACAGTATGCATATGCAAATATAAAAGTTGTTTGTAACTTTTAGCGAACGTACAAAAATGTATTTATCAATAAAATTTCATAAACGAACACGACCTATCTTCAGCGGCGGTAGCGTTACCGTTTCAAACGACAATTTGCATTTATCACGCGACTGAACGAAGTGTATGTGGTTCCCATAGGCACGTTTATATGTCCCGCAGGCAACCAGACACCGATTCAAACTTTTACCACTTTGATGTGTCCGCAGTTGGTGGACGTTCCTGAAATTGATGCTTGAATTATATTGTCGTGACATGCGCTCCTTGACGCGGTGCATGTGGCCGTCAATGACTGGATAATATGCGGACGATGGAATTGACGACACATTGATTTTTCAATTTTGTTTTATTATTTTATGTCGAGACTTTCTTGGATGGTTTATTTTTAAACGCTTACGAGGAAATGTTATTTCATGGTTTAACGAACAGATGATTTTATAAATAATTTAATTAGGATTTCTTAATATATTGAGATAACTTTTATTCATGAATGATTTTGCTCGGTTTGTTTCAAACAAAATTAAGAGATTCTCTCCCTGTTTGTGGAGAATAAATGTGCTTGACATTCTTTTAATTATCGCTATTTTATCAAATTAAATACGTATAATTCTTTGTAAAGTCGAATAAAACCAATAAATCGTACTTTCTTATTTGTTTTAACATTATTTAATAGTAAACTTGAATAACTCAATTACAAAATACTAATAAAAAAAATCATGCTCGAATAATTTGAATTTTGATAAAGACATTTCTTACAAAAATGTTATTTTAAAATTTCAATAAATATTTTTAATGGTCTATTTTATGAGACTGTGAATATGGCACGTATTTTAACTTATTTTAGTATAAATTATCAGATTTTTAGTTCAAAAGTTTGTTTCTTTTTTTAAAATGAACAGTTCATAATTTAAAATAAAATTTCGTAAAAAATAAATCAACTGCATAGAAACAATATTTGTATTACAGGAATATTGTCGATATCGTTTTAATTGAAATATTGATGATATTGTTTGATGTCATTACGTGATTCTTTTAAAGTAAAACTCGCGACGACTAATGTGACTACATCCCACAATTTCAAAAAAAGAATCACTTACGAAGGCGTCGCCAACAGAGTTTTACGAAAAAGATGCTGTTAGTGACGCTGGAGCTTTGGTTATTTATGTGCTTTTTCGTTTAATGCCACTACGACGCACAACGTCGTCGACGGACAAGCAGCGTTAGTAGACGAACAGGGGCGGTGGTTCAGTGGTTTTCACGCACGTCTCACATACCTTCTATCCCCAGTATTCACCACTCGACACACTTAAATTCTCAGTCGTGGTTTTCACTTCACATCCCAGTATAAGCTCTCGCGACTTATCTAAATCTGGCTATTTTATGTTACATTGTTGAAATCCGCTTTGCTGTTTTATTCTAAACATAGCTGTACGGTGAATAAATTGCTATAAACACGAAAACAATATAATGTTTATATGTTTATCTATTCGTGCAAATTGTCTGCTGAATTTTTAAAGGAAACGCGACTCGTCTATACCATTTACATGTATGCACCGTTCGCACTCGTACGGTTATTTAATGAAATTATTTCGTTTGAGTTTTTAATGGAAAAATTGTCATTACACTAATTTTTACACAAGCTGACGTATTAATTATTGGTAGAACGATGCGTGTACACTTCGTACTATTATACATTTTCGAATTCCTTCACTGATACTTTCGCTTTTAATCAAGTTAATTCAATTTTTATGCGCGAGTTAAAATATTTAGGTAATGCGAATGAAAATTGAAACATGATATCGTAATTAAAATTAAATTCGTAGCATTAAATTATTACCTCGTATAAATTTTCGGATAAATTGATATTTTAATTAAAATCAATTTTTGCCATTTTTCATTCTATGTACTTTCATATTTTGTTCAACGTTTGAACGCCATTTACACAATTATACGCTTTATTATCGTATAAATAAATAAATATGTAATACAGTAAAAATTCGAATTATTTTGAGAATTTATTTAATTATTTCGTTTATCACTATAGAACATGACAAATATTTAATTGGTAGGTGTGAAATAATTTACAAAAAAATGATATTTATCGGTATTTCTTTATTGTTGATTATATATAAAAAAGAAAAATAATTTGAAATCTGAAATGTATAATCATTTTATTAGATTTATGATTGAATATAGTTTATATCAAAGCTGATTAAATATTCAAAGTAATGTTATTCAAGTAGGAAAATAATACAGCCTACGAAAATGGAATGGAATTTATGCTATTTCAATTTTAAATTGAATATTTAATTCATTACAGTTATTTCAACCTTTGTTCTTTATTTACACATATCATTTTTATTAAATAATAACATTTATCATTGCAATATTTGCAAATAAAATACCAGATGATAGAAAAAATATCAAATTAAAATATATTTCTATAATAGAATTTGTTATTTTAAATAAGACTGTAATTGAAAATATTTAAGTATGTCATTTGAGCTAAAGAATATTTTGAATATAACTATAATTTTTTTAAAAAAAAGATTTAATAACCTCATTCGTGATTGAATGCTTTCAATTTTATTGCCAAAAAAGGATAAATATTGTTTATACCATTATATATATCTGTTTTATGTTTATTATAACGGATTGAAGAAAGAAAATGTTAATTTTTACTTATGAAATGTGCGAATTTCACAAATTTAATAGTTTTTTTTTTAATTTCCTTAGACAAAAATATTACTTGAACAGAAATTATTTTATTCATCCTATTCAATAGATTTGCTATTATAATATGTGATTTAATAATAATCACATATAATAATTCTAAATACGTTTTCAAATTTTAATTTATTTGCATTTTGTTCATATCCTCGTGTTCACTTTCCCTTTTTTTGAGTTCATCGTCTTGAATCCATTCATTAATTTCAGATTGAGGCTGGGGTTATTTCTTGTTGAATATTATTAAGAGAATTGATTTTGTCGTGTTATTTTGATTGTATTTTCGGTGAAAATAAATAGAGGCAAATCATAGTTAAAGCACCATTCTTTGTTAAAGGAAGATGAAATTAATATTATTTTGAAATTAACTTCTATCACATTATTCCAAGTGTTAACAGAAAATGTTGTAACATTTTTTTATAATTATAATCCCTAACTAATTTTCTGAAATTGCAATCCAAAGTCATCAACATATAACTAAAAACAAATTTACTGTTGTAAAGGTTTTGAATATGAATAATATTTTTGTATATGAATTACAAAAAAGTAATATAACTAGGAAATGAAATATGGTTTTTATTATAAAAATTTTACAAGTCATTCATGTCACAAATACGGAATACAACCTTTTTCAATACGTCCTGATTATGAAAACTTTCAAGTAAAATATTTTCTGCCTCAATTACTGAAATATACGAATTATGGAAACACTAGACAATCAACCCTCTATTGTCATGATAAAATGCAAAAACACAGTAAATATTTATTTATTATATAGTTGGGTTAATTTTATAAAAAAAAACCACATAATCCATGTCTAGAAATGTGCGCTTCATGCAATGCAAATATTTACATTTTTTTGTTATGGTGTTGTACATTGAACTATACAAACGTTAATAAATTTTGCATAAATTATTACTGTGAATGATTTTTAGCTTGTTTGAAAGTTAATGGATTTTTATTTCCTTTTATGCTACTGTTAGCACCATATACTGGATTATTTTTGCAAAAAATGACAAATTGAAAAAAATGTTAGTTTTTCACAAAATTCAATTTTATCTAAAAAAATGTCCTTATAATTTCTTTTCTTTTCATAATTTCATTAAATATTCTGATTCTTTAGATAAATTATTACCAAAAAGTATTTATGTTTTCTCCATCAATCTTTTTTTTCGATTTATTACCATATTTAGCCAATGGATTAATTAATAGCTGTTAAAAAAATATTTTATTTACCAAGTATTCCAACTTAATGGATCTTTTTGTATAAAATTAATTCAGTTATATTGCATATTTTCCATTGGAAATTATTTCCTTTTTATCTAAAATTATAAAGTAATCCTACGCATTTTTTTTCAGTGAGTGAAAAACAGTTCAGTTTACTATTTGATTTGAAAATGTGTGCATAAATTTAAAAACCAAAATTATTAAAATCAGAACAAGGATAATTTTACGTTATTTATAAAAAAGAATAAAATCGTCAAAAATAAAATTTGTGTCATTTTGATTCATCATAGTCCTATCGAGTCAAAAGTCTCAAGTTTCAACAATCATTCAACAAAAAAAAAATGTATTTCCTTTATAAAATAAGACAAAAAATATTGTGAATGTACGATTCGAAATAAGGATAGCGTGAACAGGAAAATAAAAAAATATCGAGACTGTTTCATATAAACAGACGGTTGACCTAAAATTGTCAAAGAGGGTTATCAACTTATACAGAATTGTCTCGAATGATATCAAACGCACGCATGATCTGTGTTTGACTATCGTTCTCCAATTTTGTGTCCATGTGTTTTCTATCTTGGGGCAACTATTACACACACACGCAGACACATACATACATATATATATATATATATATATATATATATATATATATATATATATATATATATAATGTCGAAAATACGTGGAAGAACTTATGATGTCGAGAGTCAGTCTTGGTTCAGACTCGTAAGAGCAGACGGAATACTTGTCTGTAATGTAAAAGACAAAAAGGATGGGGTTGTAAAAAGAATACAATGATGCCTGGTGATCGGATTACAAAACCTTGAGACTCGAACGCAAACAGAGCGTGTTGAAAAGACATCATTCAATAAATCCACGCGCGTTCTTCACTTGTTCTTTTTCGTTTCTTTTTTTTATTCGGCGTGCGTGCGTCGGACGACAGCGAGAACGTCCGTGAGAAACCGGAGATGGACGATTGGCGACGACACAGCACGATATCGAACGATTAGTTCGATATTAGTGAAGGAAATAACGTAACGGAAAACAGTTATAATACGAACGAAAAATAATTAATAGCAAAATGGCGAAAGGATCACATATTGAGATACACACACAAACATATATAACATTACTGATAAAAACTGATTGCTATCGTTAATCATGTTATTAACAGTTCTATTCTTTTACTTACTTATATATATATATATATATATATATATATATATATATATATATATATATATATATATATATATATACAATGCTAATACTTCTTTAAAAAAATATTTAATATACTTAAATATCGAATCTTTCAAATAATATGAATATACAATATTACTTCATATGTAAATAATAAGACAATGAAGTACGTTAGTGATATTCTTATTGAAAAATATGATTTGTTAATTGAAAATGTATGTATATGAAGCTTACTAGATTCATAGTTTAACATTTTAACCTAATTTATAGGAAATATTTCAGTATAAATAATATTTGTGGTAGAGAAGCGATGGCATACAACCATGTAAATTAAAATAAAGATGAATAGAAGAAAAAAGGGGAGAAATGGTTTCGATCACTTTATTCTATTCATGTTAGAAAAACAATATATTCTAGGAAAAATATTTATGGTTCTTCTTATATTAGACAAAGTAAAGTACATTTCTTTTGGATTTTCATTTTATAAATTAATCAACCTTACTCTCTTGAATATTTTGGATACTTTTTTAAGAAACTTATATATATATATATAATGTAAGTAAAATTTCGATACTTGTTTGTCTTTGTTTTCTTTTAATTTAAAAAATATTTTTATTATCCGAGACACATTTCAAATATTGGTATATACGAGTATTTATGATTTTGATATTTTATTCAGACATTTCCTTTCACTGTATTTGAATTTCCTTACCGCCTTTTTTCATAGAAAACGTAAACATTCCTTTATCCCGAGATTTTGAACCATTTTATTCTCTATTTCCAACTCTAAATCTTTAAAATCCGTATCTGAAATATCAATAAGTTTCAATCCATAGTTTGAGTCTTCGCCTTATATTCAAAAAGTGTATTTTTCCATAACCCCTTAAGACATTTCTTAATAAAAATTAAATTAATATTTTCATATATATATATATATATGTGTGTGTGTGTGTATGTATTTATGTGTGTGTGCGGGTGTATGTGTGTTTACGGTTGTATATTTGTAAATGTGTGCCTGCGTAGGTGTAGATGTTATACATTGTAGATATGATATTATTGTATCGAAATAAGGAGATTATTTTTATTTATTCGATATTGAAAAATCTTGTCTTTAAATGGCCAATATTTTATTCAGCCAGTTTATTTTTTATACTCGCAACATAAAAAATGTGTTTTTTGATGCGAAAAGCCGAACCCTTAAAATCGCAGCAATAAAAATTCAATTTTCTTTTCAGATCGTCTTACATCCAGGACAGGCCTGACACATTTCCATCATTTTATTACTAGGTAAGCTATATATATTTCATGTATATACGTGCGAAGAATACCGAAACACTCCTTGTGTATTAAATATGCCAATATAAAAACAAGGAAAACCTTTACGACTTAATCATGCATTTGAATAAACTTATATATAAGCTGAATTTAAATCAATTTCATATCATATGTGCGATATTCAAGTATTATTCCGGTGACTTTTTCGAAATATCGTTGGGTGGATAAACAGTTTATTTTGCAAATTACTTTAATTATAAAATACGCAATAGAGTCAATCGTTTACACATTTGAAACATAACTTTACTAATTTAAAGTGTTTTATAAGAAAAATATTGCTCTTTTAATCAGTTTTATTTCCACAATAGCAGTTGTACGATATATAATAATTTATTTGATAATTAGGAAAAGCAAATCACATCAGTTTAATAAAGTGCTAATTCAATAACCGTTTAATTCATTTTATAATGGAAGTGATTTATAAACTTTGTGTTATTTAAAATTTGTTTCTTTTTTACACATTTCTAATTTAAAAGAGTTTTATACTTAAATATTTTGGTAAACTAGTCTTTAATTTTTGTAAAATTAAATGTTTAACATATTGTTCTGTAGTTCTGTAAAACAAAATATTTTCATTTATTTATTAATATATATATATATATATATATATATATACATATGAAATGCAAAAAGTATAAGTTATTTTTTTAAATTCAATTTTCGTTCAGTTAATTTTTACGGTCACATAATTGCTAACTAATTTATTCATTTTTCAGTATTTATTTATTAAAATATTAAATATTATTATTTTTAATTCACTGAATATTTATATAATAAATCAAACGCAAATTCAATTTAAAACGTATCTTATTTAATTAAAACAATAAAATTATATTTAATGCCTCGATTACTTTATTAATTAATTTTTGTTATTGATTCATATTTTTATAAATCAAATGATTAAAATTAAACTGAAATAATTGATCTAAACGGACTTTTAAAACAAACTTTCTAAAAATGTACACCTTGAATAGCTAGAGAATTGTCTGTGAGATTTTTATAGATACTATGGAATAAAAACTATTTTTATAATAAATTCGAAGATAGTTAATATTAATAGACAAAATTCACATAAATAAATCTTGTTTTGCGCTTCACAATAATTTTTAGCAATTTAAAGATATAAAAGTTTAAAAACTGCTGGTGTAGCGTATATAGAGATGAAATATTACTTGCCAATTTTTTTTACTAATTTGTACAATTCCAAAGTATTATACACAATAGATAAAGTTTGTCTATTGTGTACGACACTCGCCTAGTTTTGAAGTAATCTAAGTAAAACTCAGTAGAGTATTTATTTTATAGAAAAATATTATTTTCTTTTTAAATCTTAAAATTTATATAACTTTGATTTATTATGCACAGAAGAAAAGTGGAATGAATAAAGATAAATTTCATAATGTTAGTTTACTTCTCATTTAATAAGTAAATTTATTCTGATTTATGATTTTTTAACGATTTATGTTATTCTTTTTTCTTACTAAGAATTTGAATATTTTTATTTAGTTACAGATTAATGTTTCAGATTCTTACTTCGATATTTATTTTTATGTAAATGAACTATTTTCGCCATATTGTTTTTATAATATGTCAAACTTTGAAATATTAACTTTTAAAAAAGACTCAATAAATAAAGAATTATTTATAAGTTTCTATAATGAGATGAACTTATTAATCTTAGTTAAAATTTATATATATATATATATATATATATATATATATATATATATATATATACATTACTATATTAGAAACACTATCTTTAAAAATAATTAGCACAAAAATCAGTACAATAAAAAAATGAATTGACTCTTTCATGTTTGCTGTAATTAATTATTCATTAAATAATAAATCGCACTGTGATAATGTAATTAATACATTTATTAATTGAAATTTAACATTTATTTTTATATGTTTTTATTTCATCTTTGTAGCATTTTTTAAAAAACTAGATAACTAATACCACTTTATATTTTTTAATTATTCTAATATGTAAATATAATAAATTAGAATAATAAACTTCAGATAATCTATTCTTTACAAATAATTTAATATTTAAAATTCCACGTTTTTATTTAAAAAAATACATAACTCTGTAAAAAATAAAAATGAAACTGTTTAAAGCTTCTCGAAATTTATTACAAAGATATTAGATTTCAAAAATTTATTATTACAGACAAAAGTATTCTTTCTTTAATTTTAATTTATGAATAAGATATGATTAGTGGCAAATACAAATTTAGATTAATCTGATATTTAAAAGGAATGAACATACATTAAGATCATTCATCAAATATCCACGCTTTATGAATTTTAAAATATCTTACTTATTTTTTGAAAATATTTTCAAAGAAATTAAATTATATAATATCACAAAAAGTACTGAAATTGGTTTAAAATGTAAAATTAAATTTCTTATTTAGTCTTCAATATATAATCTCTTATAGAAATATATATGCTAATGAATTGAGGTTGAATATGAAACCTTACTTCGTTTTAAACCACTATGAAAATGTACAATAAATGTAATGAATATTTTTATTGAAAGTAATTTTTGAAATTAGGAATAAAATATTTTCGAATTAAATCAACGATGTTTTCCCTGCTATTAGAGTTAAGAGATAGATAGCTATTGATATTTTTTTACAAAGAAACAGTTTTGAATTTATTTGTGTAGATAGATACTTTCTGATGAAATTATTTACTTATCTATGCTTAAATATAAATTTATAAATATTAAATAAAAAAAATAGTATGTAAATAGGCACAGTAAGACTCCGATTTTTAATGTCCCTTTTAGATCTATTTTGTTATAAGGTTCTTGTAGCTTGTAGCTCATTTTTTACTAGAAAATAATCACTGTAGAACACATTGAGTTTTAAAGATAATTGTTTATGATTAATTTATTATTACACATGTGTATTTGTATAGAATTATAATAACTCTGTAGAATGTTCTTTAACTTAACTCTCTACTGTTTGAGTATGTATCGTGAGCACTAATCAGGGTCTTCTTGTAAATGAAATTACCTTGATGTATGTTGATATATTCTGACAGCATGAATAGATTTGAGTGAGTTTAAGAATAATTTTTGGTCGACTGTATATGAACGATGATGCCAAAACTTTTATTTGATAAAACATATTGATATAAAATGAAGGAATATAAACAAATTTTATATCAAAATGTAAAATGCAACCCGTTTCAATAATAAATTATTACTTTAGTGTTTGGGAAAGAAATATAATAATGTAAATAGTTCGATACAGTAAAAAAAAGAAACAAACTCAATATAAATTGCTCAACACACATGACCAGAAGATACTGCATAAAAAGATCGTAAAAGATCACCCTCTTCACTGTTTACGATCCTGACCGAGGCTACTCACGCCAGTGTCTATGTAGATTGACTTAGAGCGTTGCCAATGGTTACCTCACGTTTTCTTGACATGTGCGCGAATCAAAATTGACCCTTATCAGAGATTACAAGTAAGAACACTTGAGAAACGTGGCGCGCGTTATTCCATTGTTCCCATCGGATGTGTACCGAAAAAAAGGAAAAACTTCAGACGGCACACTTTATTCTTAACTTGCACTTAAGTGGTGAGACCTCGACGATCGAGCGCAATAGATTAGTAAAATTGTTTTCAGATCGTGTTAGTTTCGTACAATGGACGTTATTATACGGTGGGACGGATCGCTGCATTCGTGTGAAACGATTTTCTAAGTGCGCCAGCAAAAAAGTTTGTGCAGAATATTTTTTTCGGTTCTGGAACAAAAGAACGGATTGCGTTTCGTTTGCTGTTCATTGATGTCTTTTTTTCATTTTTATAAAGCGTCTGCTTTTATTATTTCATTTCCAAGTTCATTATACATATACAAACATAAATATATTCATA